>WAAE01021756.1:0-11262 GCA_013400495.1 Nicator chloris
TTATCCTGCAAAAATACAATCCTGGGGTTTCGAGTAGGTGGATGTATGTATCTAATGTTAATAAACTGGACAGCACTCTATCCATGGAAATCTGTTACTTTGTGCTTAGCTTTGCCATCACTCTCTTGAGTGCCAAAGAGACTCTTATTTGACCTCTGCCTCTGACCTTCCAGAGCCAGCACTTACACACACGTGGCATAACAGCTGGTGGTGGCTGCAAAATCTGGGTGCAGGTGTCAGGAACACATTTTTCCAGCTGTGCCATCTAGACGTTTTCTTTTTTTGTGTTTTAGCCATATTCACTTCTGGCTTTGGTGGACAGGGCAGCAGCCCATGGGATTCTTGCTGGGCCAAATAGTTTAAGACAGTCCCTTGTCATCCTTGATGCTTTTTGCCTTGAAACACTTAAGTGAGAGTGCTTTAACTCCATTTATGCTTCATTGGAAAGAAAGAGAACAGTTGGTCTTGAAATTTGGGAAGGCCACTGGGTATGTTAAATATTACATAGACACAGTCTGCTCTAGATTTTTTGCTCTGAAGATCATTTATAGGTCAGAAACAAAGTTACTATCTTCTTGTCTCAAAGCACTTCACATAATTGTATTATTTTATCTCTTTATGATTTGATAGTAGCTCTGAAGCTTTTCCCAGAGCAGGTGGCAGTGTTTACTTAGCACCAAGTTTTAGGTCAGAAGAATAAAGGTCTACTGGATTGTTAGTGAAAAGTTAAGTAGTGTATAAAAACTTTCTTCTAATATAATAAAAAGAAATACTCATCAGTTCGTTCACGGTTAAGGTTCTTTAAAAAAAAACCCAAGAACAAACAACAAAGGTATAGTGGATTTCCTGTAGTTTTAATTGCTTTCTGTTTTTTCCCTGACTATCTTGTTGTAACGTACATAAATTGCTTCAAAATTAAGCAGGCTTCTATGACATGGAATCGTAAAATGCCCCAAAATTCAGTGTTACAGTGCAAGGGTACTCTGTCAAGAAGATATATAATTGGGAGGGTTGGACCCATTTGATGATTAAAAGTGGTGAGGACTTGTCTCAGAGGAGAGATCTCTTTTAGAGCACTGGAAAGCTGCGTGTGCAACACGAGTTAACACAGAGTTACGCGTCGGCGAGCTCTGCAGACCCAGGCCCTCTCCGAAACTTGATGCTGCCTTTAAAAACAATCGCAAAGGTGGCCGTGAGCGGAGCCGGGGCCCTGCTGGGAGCCTGCCCGAGCGTCAGTGGCAGCAGGCAGAATCCCCGTCCGGCAGGCACGGACACAGGCGGCGGTGCTCGGTGGGCACGGGGAGCAGCCGGGCGAGGCTGTCCCTGCTCCCAGCCTGACCTGCGGGACACTTGCTCGGGGTGAGGAGGAGGTCACTCGGTGCTGAAAACACGAGCAGCCATTCAATCCACAAGTGGTGCCGGGGGTGCCAATTAGCGGCAGCTGTGCCGGTGGCGCTGGGATGCGGACAGCAGGCAGCTGGACCCGGACAGCCCTCTGCTGCCACGTGGAAGCAACAATTAGAAAGGAGCACAGCAGCTTTATGCTTTCTGGATGATTAATTTATTATTATTTTCTCAATCACCTTTTCGTGGTTTATTTGCTTGCTTTCCCCCGGTTTCTCTGCTTATTTCCGTTCTGTTCTGTTCCTTCACACGCAGTGCTGGTTGTGGTACTTCAGCACAGCGTTCAAGATCATCCTCTCGAGCCAGGGCTTGCTCGTTATCCAAGAGGATGTGAGAACAGGCTGGACTAAGGGAGAAACTGGTAATCCTTTATGAACCACAGTAAAGCGTGAGGAAATACTTCAGTCAAAACCTTCTGAACGTATTTTTTGAAGTGCGAGTAAACCAATAATTGGGTTCAAATCCTATCGACAGTTTGAGAGCACAGTTAAAATAGCTGAAGTTATCTTCATGCTTATAAGAGAGAGTAGAGGCTGTAGGCTGAGTTAGTCTCCCACCCTTAGACAAAGTCTGTCTGGGTCATGTTTTAGGAAGCTACGATGGACAGGCTTCTTTTACTGTCTCCCTTCTCTAAGTTGGGATTATTTTATCATTTCCTGTGCGAAGAACTGGAAAGTCTGATGTATAAAAAGGCGCCTAAATCCTAATGACTAAGATTTTTCCTGAAACCTTTGCGTTTCAGATTTCAAAAGATTTTTAAAAATCTTTGACAAACTCTGAAGGTGTTCTTTTTTCAAAAGGATCCTTGATGGAAGAAAAAAGAACACTATCTCAAACCCCTCCGTTTTCTCAAATAATGAGTAAAGGGAACTGGATCACCAGACTTGTTTTAGTCTCTACAGCAAGGTAGCTTAAGTGAAATCTTGGAAGTGCTTCCTTTTGGAACTTGGCAACCACGCACACACAAAGTAGTAAGTAAAAAGTACACGTTACCTCATCTATAGGAAACCCTATAAAGTGTCGCAGCTCCTTTATGTTGCTCTGGTGCCAAAGAACACATTTCAGACTTCATCTTCTGTATGAGTAAGATTTGCAAAGAGTTTACTGGTGTTCAGGAAAATACTGTTTGTCTGACTGGATTCAACTCAGCCCTACTGAAATGTAATGCTGTGAGGCTGCCCTGTGTGGTAGTTTTCATTGCTTCAATTTTGTGCAGTCTGTCTTTAGCTGGCAAAAAATATATGTCATTGAACACCTTTTACAGGTACATTCACTAACTTTTGTAATGCACAAAGCAGCTCTGCCATGGAAACAAGTCTTGCATAAGTAGGAATGACAGTAAAAAAGATGACCTTTTCGTGTCTGCTTCAGCCTTCCAGAGTACCTGTGTTCAGGACTTAAAGAGAGGGTGTAATATCATCCAGAGAGCACTTTCTGTATCTGCCTGTATATGTCTCTATCTATAGACAGGGCCATTAAGAAATCAGAATTTACATCCATAATCCTCACAACAAGAGAATTACATGCCCAGATGCTTAAGGTGCTCACTCATCACATCACTTCTCTCTTATGTGAAGTCATTGGCCCAAGTTCTGTAAGGTTTTATGACTGGACCTTGAAAGACATTAGCAAGTTTTTCAAGATGCCAAGTCTCCCACTAAAAAAAAAAATAAGGGTTTTGTCTAGGGGCTTGAAGGCAATAAAAGATATAAAGGTCCGTCTTCTGGCTCCTCATTGTCACCTTGCTGGTGGAGATGAAGTTCATTAACATTTAGAAATTATGCCTATGTCAATTCATATACTCATATAGTCCGCTTTATCTAGGGAGGGTTAAATAAATGCCTTCCTTTTTTTTAATGATGTGGGACACTGTCACACTTCTGCAGTTAAAATGAATGTTAAAATGATATTGCTTGTTTTTTGAAAACTTTGTATGAAATAGCAGTGTCTAACTGGTGTTCACATGACTGTTTTAAGTAAGCTAAGGAAGGTAAATGTGTTGTCAATTGTATATTTGGTAAAGGAGAGGTCTGCAGGTACATGTCACAGGGAAAAGTTAGATGTCCATAAATTAAATTCTTTAGAATGCTGAAAACCACTGCATGAGAATAGTGCACTTACCTTTTCATTGTCTTCTGCGTCCAAGATAGAGACTGTAGCAAAGAAAGGACAGAAAAAAAAATGCTTGCAGCAGGACAGCTTTTGAAAGTGTGGCTTTTGAGTAGTTATAAAGTTTGTTTTTCTGCTTTATTTGATTAGTGGCTGAAGTAATTTAATTTTCTTTTTAATTAAGGAGTATACTGTAGGAAAATTAAGTATTTTGCCTATTATTAGTGCTGGTTTAATATAGTCTCAAACTGCCCACAGAAGTTTTTTCTAGGTTTCATCCAGTCTAGCATTCTTCTTGGTACGGTGTGGTGATTAATACCAGATATCATGGAGAATGTTTTGTCCTGTAGAAAGCTGCTTGGGAGAATCTGATTGAAAATACAAATGACATGTAGTTGACCAAGCAGGGGTTAGGAAAAGCTTTACTTATCTAATGTGGTTAGATAAAAGACGTGAAAGTTAAAACCTCTCTGTTCAGTGATGCTATCCATCTCTTTTGGTACGGATAGGAAATAAAGCCATCTGAAAAATTAAAAATGCAACAGCATGTTAAAATTCTATCCAATAAGATTCACAAAAACTGAAACTAATTAGTAAACCTGAGGAAGTGCAACACTGATTTTAAACATAGTCTGGCTTAGGAATGAGGTACACACTCCTGTTAGATAACTACTCTTAATTACCATTGACCTCTAGGTAGTTGAGGAAGTGGCATATCAGCAGCAACAGGATAATTTTGGATTCAAAATAAGCTCTTTTGTACAGCTGATGACACCTAAAAGTCTGTTGATGTAGGTGTTGTCATTCCATTCTTTAGATATGTTAACAGATCCAAAGTTGGGCTGTGATGTAGGTGGAAGTGTGGAAGGTGGAATCAGCAAGGTCCTTCTGCAGGCAGCAGTGTCAACACCATTAGCTGACAATACAGGATTGGGCATTTGTATGAATGCACGCACAGAAAAGTGAGACTGTTAAAGCCCACTTCTGAAACTCACATACTTTCACCTTCTAACTTGCTGTTTCTCATCCCGGTAGGAGATTGTGTACACTTGGGAAGCAAAGAAGGCAGGCAGAACAGGCTGAGGTGTGCTTGTTAGTACATCTCGTTAGTTCATCTGCCTGCAACAAAATCCCATTGTGGGGAGTGCTGGCCCAGTGTACATGGATAAAGTGAACAATAATAATAATAATAATAATAATAAAGTTTCTTTGTAAGTGTGGTGCTCCCTTCAGCTCCTGCATTAGTGCTGGTGCTTCAGAAGACTAGTAATTTATTGATGCAGATGGCTATGTAAAGTGCATGCAATTTGTGAGGGGGCTTGACCCTTGACTGATGGGCCATATGTTGCAAAGCCCCAGAGGCATCATTTGACTGAGTTCTTTTCCTCTCTCTGTCTCTGCACCTATGCTCCTTGTTCAATCACCACATATTGAGCTATAGACTTCCTAACTCCCCCAATAAATCTCCAACTAATGGCTCACGAAGGCCATAACTTAACCCTTTACATACAAAAGAGCACATCATTTTGCATTGCATTTCTCACACTCATTGAAATAAATAATACATGACCTAGCCTAGTTATCAAGGACCAGGATGTCACAAAATAGGACCACCTGCAGGCTTGTCATGGTGTGCACAAACCAGATTCACTTGGAGCATTCTCTAACTTTAATGTGCATGATGTTATTGAGAGCTGTGCTCTGAATGCTCTTTTTGTAAAAATTGCTGTTGTATTTCTCAAATGCCACAAGTGAAACACAGCAAAGTACCTCATGTACCTAATGTCTTACCTTGTCTGCTACTCCTCTTGTATTCTAACAGGGTTAACAGCAAGTTCTCCATGACCTGGGCATGACTTCAGTTGCACAGAGGTTTGGCAGACAGTTATCCGTGTTGACAACCCCATAACCTTGTAAAATGGATCTACACTTTTCTCTCATAGAAACCCCTGTATGTATTCGTTAATGTATTCATGTGCAGTAAAATTACAGCTGCAATTCATTTCATGCACTCTCCTCGAAGTGTACAGTGCTGCAAGTGCTCCTCAGCTGGGCTGGCATGGGATTCTGCATTGGTGGCTGCAGTGGGAGATGTAGGCTCCTGTGTAGCAAAGCAGCCCTGTAAGACAGTCATTTATTGCCATTAAACTATTTTTATATAGGAAGCTGAACAAGCTACACAAAGCAAGAAACAGTGGTAAAGTTGTGTGAGACAAATACTGATACAGCTCTTTTAAATATTAACCCCAAACACTTGGTAATATAGGTACAGGGATCCAGCTTTAAAAAGCTGACTTGAAATTGGGGAGGCTGAAATTTTTCATTAGATTAAAAAAATCTGAGTAAGAAAACCATTCCAGGTAAATGATGACTATTCCCCGTTCTCCTCAAAGTGGTGTGAGGTGGTAGTTTAGCTGGGCAAATGTTTTAGCTTTGGCTACAAGGTTGTGACTTTTCTAGAGGCATTTTACACTATTTTTAGAAATTTCTTTTACTGTGGTGTAGCTTTGTATAGTAGTTTAGTGCAAGAAACTTTTAAAGTTTCTCCCAAGTTTATTCTGGGAAAACTTACTGGTAATGGGATTTTTGTGTGAATAAGGTGTGTGACAGCACTCAGTTATTATATACTTGCATACTTAGAAAATGTATAAAAACTGTGGTTCATTTAGGTGGTCATTGTTCTGTAGTTTAAAGTCTGTGTATAGGTGATGCTTTTATTTTGTGCATATTATCTGGAGGGAGAAAATGGAAAAAATACCAGAGCAATTTGGAGTTCTTCAGTGTATCTCAGCTAGTTATTATGGTATGAAAAGAGGGAGCTCACGGCAAGCTGATGCAAATGAACAAATTCATGACTTCCTCTCTTAGAACTGCTTCCTTAGCAGTTTGTGATGTGATCTAGTCAGAGAACGAGGTTATTTCAGCACAAATCATGCGCATTAATCACGCACATTGTTGTTTTCTGTCACGTGTATTGAGGCCCGTAGGCTCGCCAGTTTTAGTCATATGGATCCTATTTCTGTGCTGTAGCCTCTGCACCATCATTCTGTTACAAGTCTCCAGGCTTGAAATATTCCATGTAGCCAGAAGCCAGTGATAATCCTCCTGAGGTTATGATTTCACAATTAAAGTGATGATATTGAAAACATTGATGGCAGTGGGATTTACAAGGGCAGAGGTCTTTACCATTGCCTAGAATACCAGAAGCAGTTGAAAACCTCATTTTTAAAATGTCCTTCATGCATCAGTCCCCATGTAAGGGCTGTTCATGGGTTTCAGTATATGTTCTCAATGAGTTGGGCCAGCCCATAATTTAACGTGCATTTTATTGAGCTTTGGTCAGAATTTCATCTGCATTTCAACTCCATTTTCCCAGGTGTGATTCTGTATTGCACCCAGTTCTGTTTCTGTAGTGACCACACAGGTTCAGATTGAGTGGGCTTTGTTTCCTGAGTGTCCCCACTCAAATCAGACAGACTCCAGTGGAAAGAGAAACGCAGAACAATATAAAGAAATTATTTAATGCTTTACAGCTAAAACAAGCTGACAAAACTGTAGGGAAGTGTTCTGGTATCATGCAGATTGATCATCCATCACATTACAGTAGTATTTCTGAAAAATGTGAGTGTCACCAAAAGTCTGGAACTGGCTGATGTGAAATATTACGAGGTAGAGAAAGACATTTGTTCCCACTGATCATAAAAGAAGCTGTAGAAAGCTGCCTGGAAGAAATTGTGTTAGTGAGCAGGCACACTGCTGAAAGCCATTACCCTGGTGAGTTCCAGGTGTCAGTTTGGATATTATCACTGCCGTGCTACACGCAGTGAAATGCTCTGTCCTTGATGAGTTCAGGGTTTGGAGAGGCAGTAACAGATTATCTTTCCTGTCAGCCACATTCTAGCAACTGCTCAGTTTTCTCAGCTTTGGGCTGGGCATTAGAAATATTGGTTGAAAATAATGATTTATTTTTAATTTTAGAAGCTTTATTTAGACTGGATATGTTTATTGCATGCTCTTCCCAGGGCAGCATAAATTAAGGGAACAGAAAACATGGAACAGAAAACATGAAACAAATTCCAGTTCAAGGTGGTGCAGTTGCAGTTTTCAGTAGCTACTGCCCAGCTTTTCCAGCTTGGGTGTTGCATGCAGCATTTGAATTGTTACACATCACTCATTTGGACCACAGCCTGGAATTGTGCCATGTGTACTGGTCTGAGGAGGAGAAAAAAGAANGCCAGAAATTGGTTTGCACCAAAGTGGGCACTGGAAATTTTGAATTTGCTTCCTACTTATGCCCCAGTATACCATATAATCCTGAGCAATTTGTTGTTCTTGGGAATGCCTCAGTTTTTAATGTGAGTTTTATCAAGTTTTATTACCTTGATTTGTAAAGTTTGATGTCACTTCTCATGTCCTAAACAGACATACAAATGAACAAAAAAATCCCCATGTAACTGTGACAGAGCAAAGAGTAGATCTAGAAATTAAGTTTATTGCGAGTTATATCTTGAAACACAGTCTGATAGAAGTAAAAGTTTGTTGTTTCCTGATATAATAAAGCTTTACCTAAGAGTTTTATGCTTTGCTGGGGTTTATTTGTATTTGGACAATGTAAAGGAGAATAGGTCAAGCTGCTCTATCCTGCAGCTTAAACCACTTTTTACAGTCAGCTCATCTGAATAATTAGGGGAAAAAATTCAGATAAGGGAATTTTCAGTTATGTGATTGTAGATTTAGAGTTATTTCATCAATGCCATCATCAGTGTCTAAATCATAGTGTCTAAAAGCTGATGTATCTATCATCAAATTTTGAGTTTTAAGGGAAAGGGACTATGTGAACGGATTTTGGAGCTGCAGAAGACAGATCATAAAATCAAAAGCTGCACCAGACCCTTTTGTTTTAAGGGACTTTTTCAGGCAGAGAAGAAATCTACCGTACAAAACTGGTTTTCTTAGTAAAACTGGTAAACCAAGAATAGTAAAAAGATCTCAGTCTTGCAGAATTATGATTTATTTTTGTTGTTCTTCATTTCCCATTATAGTTTATTCATGGTAAGCTTTTATCTTGAAGACACGGTAATTGAATTGGTGTTGAAGAGAAAGTTGACACACATAAATAACAAAAAAGGACAGCTTAGGTCTCTATATATTTCAGATGCATTTTCATTGTGGCCGAAGGCTCTAAAGACACTAATAGTAAATTTCAGCTACTTCCTTCAAGATTAATTTATTATACCATAATCTTTGTTTATGATACAGGCAGAATAGCTAAGTAATACCAAATAAATCAGAGTATTTTGCCATTATAACATGAAGCACTTTATCGTATTGTATTTTCTCTCCCTCCATGAAATTTAGTGCACAATTTAGTGCACTTGAGATACACATAATGAAAATGAGACTTCTATCTTGGTAAAGTAAGCTAGGAAAAAACCAAGTATTTACTTCCTTTACTGAGAGGTGGTGAGGATTGTTTGGGGTTATTCTAACTGAAGTAATGAAACCCCATGGTTTCTTCCTGAAAATACATCTTCACATTTATGGACAAATTACCAGGGCCATCACCTGTGCTGTATTTGCTGACTCATGAGCTATTAAGTGCACTTAATGGGGTGACACTAATGTGGCCACTGCTAGGGCACTGGGGTTGATTGTGTTAATACTTTTGTATTTAAGCTTTATATTAATTCAGTGCATACAGCCTAATATTCCTTGCCATTTATTTCAAGAAGAATATGACTGAGGCCCATCATCATCTTTTTCTCTGATTTCAGAGTCCCCTTCTTGCTGATTAGAACAGAGATTTTAATCTTCAGTTTTATTTGCAACAGCCAGAGCCATCTCAGTGGAACAGAGGAAGCTCAGGGGAACTGAGCAGGTTCTGTCAAGTTGTTATTTGTTGTTGCATATACTTTAACTTGTGCTACAACTCGCTTTTGGTTAAAATACTGATAGCACATAAACCACCTACTGCTGTCCTCATCAGTGCCGTGATGCTTGTGACAGTATAAATATGGAGACATTTGTTTTCCTTCATGGTTAAGTCACTTTCCAGTATATTTTTCTTGGGTGAAATACAAAAGAAGAGTCCTATGTGTATTTGTTTGCATGCTGATTTCAAAACAGAGCCTTATCCCTAGACAGAAATTAACGTGTCAGGCATTACCCAGAAGAGTATTTATAAGAAGCAGCTGAAGAACTAAGGGAACAGCAGAGTTGTGTAAAGCAAACAAAGGAACACTCCATGATTAAATCACTGCTTGATTTAGGCTATTCTAGACAGTATGTTCGCCTCACAAATCCACCCATTACCTTCCAGTTTTTTATTGGTCTGATTTTAGTGTTCCTGTGAAAATGTGCTGGCTTTAATAAATAGTGGAAACCAATACAACAGGAAAGCAGAGTAGCAAATTCATTAGCTGTATGTCAGAAGCTGTTTCATGGATGTGCGTGGTTTCTCTATCAAGTAGTAGAAGCTCAGGAATATAGGCTAATGTGAGAGCAAAAATGTGGTTTTCCCCATTACTTTCCCAGTACAGTTTTCTCATTGATTCTTCATTGAATGAATATATTCATGCAATCTTCTGTCTAGGTTTGGGGGGCACCTATCTTGCCTTCTGAATGCCTTTATTAGCTAATATAATGCAATGCCTCAGTATTATTTTCTATGACCTTTCTAAGTTTGTAGTTCTGGGCTTTAGGTTTTTTTGTTTTGTTTTGTTTCATTTTTGCTCTATTTAATGAACTCATACATTCCCCTGCAGATAGCTTAAGGGAGTATTTAATTTTTAGCAATTTTTTGATTAATTATAGCACTGATATAGGATAAGGAGTAGCTGTGATTTCATTCTGAGTGAAAATGTTCCATTTCTGCAAACTGTTCTGTATTATCAAGTTAGGGTATCCTAGAAGTAGTTTTAAATAAGTTCTGAGGATGAGAGGAAGAAAGGAAGAACAACTGTTGATAAGAGGTGGGTTTTTGCCTCCTCCAGAATATTATGAATTTTTCTTCAGAGGATTAAAGTGTTATGATAACAAAGAACAAGAGGCATTGTCTTTGCTAATGTGTAGAAATGGTGAAAGGAAAAGTAGGAGAACAGCTTAGCATTTCTGTTGGGTAGGTATCCAGATGATCTGTGCTTTGGGAAAAGACGTGAAGATTTCAGTTGTAGTTCTGCAATTATTTTTATTGTGCTGTCTTTTCAAGACCTCAAAAGAATGACCTGTAAAATGATTTGAAAGTCATAGCTAGAGGCAACATACAACCTCACAATAAAATGAAACAGAACATTCCCTTGCTGGTGTTGTTGTTTGCCTTATGACTTGGCTGGTAGAAGATGGGGCCATTCTGGATATTTTGCTTTCAGTGACCTTGAGGAAGCTGTGCAAGTTTTGCTCTAAGATGCTGAAATGATACTGAGTTTGTGTGTGTTCTCTCTCCTGGAACGAACAAAGGAGTGCATATCCAGGTTTGTTATAAATTCCCTTTCCCATATAGATAAACTGAGGCACAGGCAAATTCACCTGCCAGTTTTTCAGACAGGGGAAAAAAGCCTCATATAAGAATTAAGAGTTTGGAATCTCTACCCTCTGCTTCTCTGTGTGAGCAGTTGATAGGCCATGTTTACTGAAAGGTTAAAAATTTCTAAATCCCTCCATTAAGAATGGCTGTGCAGTTTGTGTATATTATGTGATTCAGATAAGATGTTTCATTGTTGATGATTTGCTTGCTGCCCTTAAAATAATCCT
>WAAE01021760.1:0-65512 GCA_013400495.1 Nicator chloris
AGTGACTGCTTAGGACTCTCAGGGTCCTGGGGGTTGTATCATGCCTCTGCCAGGTGCCTTACCACCTGGCACATAATGACAGTAATGAGTTTGCTGAGAAGACCTAACACATAGACATAATGATGAAATGAAATTTTTCACATAGTTTTTAAAATGAAAAAAATGACAGTAATCCAGTTTCTCCTGTGCCTTCTTTTTTCAGGGTAATACTGATACTCACTAAAGTAGTATTTTGTTTGATTGAAAAACAAACCTCCTGTTAAGACTGGGTTTACTCCGTATTCTGCTGAGTTCATCACTGAACCCAATGAAGTTGTCTAATAACAGCTTGAGTATTGTATTGCAGCTGCATTGTAAGGTATGTCCAGGTTATCCCTTTGTGGCTGTTCACAAAGGATGTACTTGAAAACTTATTGGCAATAATCTGTTCTTGTGATGTGAAGTTTTAAATTTTTATTAGTGGTTAGAAACTCACTACATGATACAGAGTTCTCTGGCAGCTGTTACCTGCGCTCCTTATTCTCTTCTATCTCATAAATGTTCTATTTTAACACCATTATTCACATAAATAATGGTGATATTTTTTTTTTTTCAAAATGGAAGCCCTAACTCACTGTTAGAAGTATTTATAATGGTCAAATAATAGTAGTAAAAAGGTATAAGTAATTCTTCTGTATCTCAATTACAGAAAACAGCTCAGGAGAATTTTATTCTCCTGGTTTTTATCATTTGCCTCATACACCACCAAGAAAGAATGAGGAAGGTATTCAGTCTCTCTTCATAAACTCACAATGAATATTGTCATTCATACACATGATACATACAGATTTCAGGAGGGATTTTCTGGGACTTATAAATGATTTAAATATTTCGGTCACAGGAAGTATTAAATTTTATTTGAGTCCTACTGCTAGTGTAACTTTCAATTATTTTAGAATATTTAAAGAAACATTTAATTGTTTGAGAAATGTATTCCTGAAGTTGGCTCTCAAAGAGTCCATCTCCTCCATGCAGAGCAGGGATTCTTGGTTTGTTCTGTGTCATTCCTAGAGCTCTTGCAAATTCCCAGCTCCAGATCAGCTGTCACAGCTGCAGCTGGAGGTGGGAGGCAGGACTTTGTGCCGGTCTCTTGGCAGGCACAGGCACAGAGCTGTTCCCCAGCCCCGCTGGCAGGAGGCTGTAGGACCTCTGGAATTGTAGCTCCCTCACCCATGCTATGCCTCCTCAGCCTTCTCTGCACAGCTCAGGTTGTGTTTGGTGACACTCTGTGCTTGGTGACACTCTGTGCTTGGTGACACCCTGTCTGCCAGTAGGACACAGAGACACCTTCTCCTGCACTGCTGTGGTACCCTTGCATCTGGGAGCTGAAAGGAAGTTTTTAACCTGCCTAGGCTGCATTTGTTAGCAGGAACTTTTCCACTTACTGCTGAGGGAATTCTGCACTAGCAAGAAGTGCCAAGCCTGGATATCCCCATCAGGAAAGGAGGTTGCTCTGACTAGGCCAGGAAATGTCAGTGGATATTTCATAGAGTCTGCAACCAGCTTTGTATTCTCAGACATTCTTACACTTGTTTTATCAAGGTATTGCAAAGCCTTATTTTATATAACTTTCAAATCCAAGCACACTTGTGCTAGTTTTACATTGATTGACATTTGGTGAGGAGGGAAGAAGCCAGTCATGGAAGTGTTTTTCTAAGGGAAGCTGCTAACAGTTTCCTCCGTGCCTGACAAAACCAATCAGTGACTAGTTTTGAATATTGACACCTTCTTAAACCACTACAAAGCTGAACATGCCTCTGTAAACACACGTTAAAAACAAACAAACCCTGGGAAAGCTCTTTTCTTTTTCTGGCCTGGGATCAAGTAACAGGCCGGCCCGGCTCCTTCCACGCAGCTGGGCCAGGCGGGCCCTGCTGAGGGGCTGGACCCCTTCCCGGGGAGCCCACTGGGCCCCGTCCGGGCCAGGCCTCAGAAAATGCTAGGCAGGGGGAGTGGAGGCTGAGGGGCCCAGGCTCGGCCAGGCTGGGCCCAAGTGGCTGTTAACATCTTGCTGCCGGGCTGGTTCCCTCCCCGCCAGCATGGTCATGCTGACCTGCAGCTGGAATTAAAGGCAGTACGAGCCTGAGACAAGACACGTGGCCAGAGCAGCTGCCACCATTCTGGCCGGGCCCCTGAGATCCTGGCACAGCCCCCAGCACAACCTGAATCTATCACCATAACTGCTTTGACCATCATGACCATTTGCAGGCCCTGGGCAAGATAATAACTCTTCCATTACACAGATGAAACTTGCAGAATGTTGATCCTCTCTTGAGTGAGAGAAAAGGACAGAGTGAAGACATGTAGAGAAACAACATGATGACACCAAGGTCAGTGAAGAAGGAGTCAAGTCCCAGATGGGAGGAGAATGAGGAGATGCCTTAGTCTTAGGCTGAAATTCTTTTGCGAGCCCATGGTGATGGACTGTGATACACTAGAATATCCCTTTAATTCGTGAAAACAGTATGGGGAGATGGAGTGTTCAAATTGCACACATGAGCAAAGGCATTCGTGCTGAAGCAAGTAAATGTTGAAGTAGCTGTGATCTCATGAGAAGCTTGAACAGAGAGAGATGAGAGTGATGAAGACCCTCTGCTGCCAGGGAAAGAAGAAGACTTCTGTTCTCAGAGATGAATATGGTCTGATGATGATGATAAATGAAGAGAACCTTTGCTTTTGAACAGCTCATCCTTAAAATAGTACCCCATGAGTTTGACATGGCCCATGAACGCAGCTGTGGGAAGGCTGTCAAAGATGGGAGGGACTTCACAATTGCAGATTTCTGGGTGGCTTCAATTTGTGGAAATTGAAGCTACAAGAGGACTATTTCTTGTGAAGAAGTCTCCATGACACAGCAGAAGAGACTCCCCTCCCTAAGGGAACTGATGAAAGACTATTTTAGAGGTGGTAAACTGGCCTAAGTTCCAGGTTTTGGCACTGTATGTTGTTAGTGGGCCGGAAAAGAAGGTTGTGGGGGGAGGAGAAGTGTTCTGAAGTTTTTATTGATTCTTATTTTCTTTATTTTTCCTTTTCTTTCAGTCCTGTTTAAATAGAGTTTTCTTTATACCCTTTAAGGTTTGAGCCTGCTTTGCTCTTCTCCTAATCCTATCTTGCAGCAGAAAAGAAGTAAATCATTCTAGTGGGTGCATTAGCCTTTAGCCAACATCAACCCACCACATTATTTGGTGGATTAATCGAGAAACTCAAATTGGTGAACCAAAACAACTACAACCCTATACCAAATATAGATAAAATGGGCAGTTACACTCCTTATATTGGATTACACTTTTTATAGCAGCAGTATTGTCAGAAAAGTGAGAATAAGCTAATTAAAGAGAGTAGAATTTTAAGTGGCTTAAGTTACTGTGCTAGGTGTAAGTTGGTATTATCTCTGCTTCCAGTCCACTAATTTTTTAATTTAGAAATATAGTTAACAAGCATGCTGCATCTGACAAATTTGTCAAATCCTTGTGATGCCATGAATAAATATTTAGATTGAGACAGGACAGCTTTCTCTAGCTGAAGAAACAGGCAGACAACAGAATTGAGCAATGGTGATGTGTATCATGCAGGAAATTAATTTCTTCTCAGGAAGGTTCCATGGAGATACTGGGCATACGAGTGCAAGTCAGTATTAGGGAATTTATTCAACATCTGTACCTAAGAGTAAATCTCTGTAAGACTATTTGAGGAGTGCCTTTCCCGATAGGATGTTTTTGACAGCATTTGGTGGAGTTCACAAATATTGCGCCTTCAAGTGATAGTTGCCTTGATGCATTTTTGATTAAATCCTGCAACTTTTTTGTTAACAACTGGTGGGAAGCCAGGTAGGTGCAGCACAGCTGGAGGGTAGGACTGACCTCTTTTCTGGGTGGTTCTGAAGCAACAGCCTCCTCTAAAAATGATTTGTGAACTGTGGTGGGTGGATTTCTTGTTAGATGAGTTTATACAATTACCAAACCTCTGCTAACTTTGACAGCAAAATAATGAAAAATATCTCTACAGTCTTTTTTTGACACGCGCATGTAAAGCCTGCCAGCAGTAAGGATGCAGTAATGCAGACGTGCCAGTGCATCTTCAGAGAACTGATTCTCTGGGATTTAAGCTGAAGGGAATGATTAGAGACTGGCTCTATTTTAAATGGCACAATTCTAAATTATCGTCAGCACCTTTACAGGAGTGGTTTTGCAACAGTCAGAATATTGTCTATTGAGAGTGACAAGGTGACGCTATTTAGCTTCCCTCACTGGGAACCCATTCCATTAGCCCAGTGGAGGTCCTAGCATCAGCCAAGATACGGGCCACCCCCAAGCTCTAAAGAGCCCGAGTGGTGGTTCCGGGCTGAAGGCAAACCCGCCAAGTACGGAGGGAGGGCGGCGCAGGTAGTTCAGCAGTGCCGAAGAGTGCAGCAAAGGAAGGAAGAAGACTCCTCTGTTTGTGTCTCCGAGAGTAGAGTTTATTGTCTAGCTCCGAAGGGGGACAGACAGAAAGACCCACGAGAGGCTCGGTGCACAGGGTTTTATTGGGGGGAGGAGTAAAGGGAGGGTACAGCACAAAAGCCAATCGAGAAACCCTTAGGAGGAGCTGGTACAGAAATTGACAGCTTGCCCAGCTAATGGGGAGCAACTAGGGGTGGGTACACTGTAGAACAGCAAATCAGTAACCGAATGTAACAGAACTTTCTAGGAAAAAGGGAAGGGTTTACAAGAGAGTGAAAACTCAAGGGGCAGGACTTTGGGTACATTCTGGAAGGAAAGGTGGTGTTTCAGGGATAACAGACATTACAGGGGGAGGAGGGAACTCAGGGACAAACCAATGAACTATGGGAGAAAATAGGAACAAACCATTATATAAGAACTTTAAACAGTTTTAAGAATACATTAAAAAATCATCACCACATGAGAGTACCTTAGGTTTTGTTTCTAAGGTAAGTGTCTTTCAAAGATTTTCTGCTGAACTATTAAACTTTTTAACTTATTTCTCTCTGAAGGAACAAAAGATAAAATTCCAGGGTAAGCTGTAGAAGGGCTAAATTTCTAGAGATCAAAGAGTAATGATTAACTGTGCAAAATTGCACTGGTCCTCCTGCACCCTTCCCTTGGTAATTCCATTCTCCCTGTCTGGAGGTTCAGTTGCCTAAAACTTCCAATATGAAAAACGAGGAAAGCTTTCCAGCCTGGAGGTATATGATATTTTATGTCAACAGCAGAAGAAAATAGATTGACATGATTAGCTACATTTTGTATCTAGCAGGAGTTTGCCAGGAAGATAAAGAATGTTATTGATGGTCAATTAATCTTTTATTTTTGAAAGCCTAGGATGGGAAAAGGGCCCTTAAAGTTGATTTGCAGGAACAAATAGGCACTAACTCTTCTCTTAGATGCCAGTATTTAGATGCCACTACCATTCACAAAAACCTTTACTCAGCTCTTGACTGTCCAGGGGGGCAGTTGTCTCTCAGCAGTGAAGATTTTTCTGGTGAAACACATATAAATCTTTTTCTGTGTGTTTGTGTAATTACTTGATGACAGTCTCAGCTCATACCTGAGATATGCCAGGATTCACCTTGTACCCATCATCCGGGGCTCTTTGTAATGATGGTAAAACACCTCCATTCAGTGGTGCCTCTGGGAAACAGATGAGAACTGTCCTGCCTTGGGCTAATGTGGAATGGGGATTTGGGTGTGGATCTTCCATTTCTCCTGACAATATCTAACGTCTGATGCAGAGAATGTTCTGGAAATAATAGCAGATCTCAGTTCTTCCCCTTGGTCCAGTTAATGTATAAAGGGAGGCATTTGTTAGACTGTACTTCTGAAGTAACCATCAGACTGCAGTCACTGTCAGTTTGCCACTGGCCCAAAATTTACTTAGAAAGGGCAGATAAAAACCACAACTTTTAACAGAACAGACTGGGGATCAACCAGTCACATCAGTGCTTTTGGCAAAGGTACAGTGGAAATGGTAACTTTATTTTAGGAACTTCACTTATTCTACATATTTCTGAATGAGAATTTTAAGAAACAATCATGTCCATAAATTGAAAAGGGTAGTAATGTGCACAAAAGGATTTATATGTAGGGCTTACATAATTCAACACCAATTCCTTTCAGTCTATCCAACTGCTCTCAGAGGCTTCTCCAAGAGTGTTTTTATCTTTTAGGAGTGATTCTGAAACAATTTAGTTTAATTTAGTCATTGCTTCTAACGGCAATCCTTTTAGAGAAATGAGAGAAAGGAGAGAAATAAGCAGAAATTGCCGTGCTGCATAGGAGAAAGTAAGATTCTACAATCTGAAGGTTAATGTTGGTAAAACATTTTAGTACTCCCTGATGCAAATTTAGGCAAAATATTAGGCTTTACTTGTCTATCACTAAGATTCCACAATTTATTCTGAAATAATGTATTTCGCTTTTGAGAAGTACAGATGGCAGTGTTGAATAAATTCCTGGAACTGTATCTTCACAGAAAATATGGAGATTTAATTTTTGTGCTGATGATCTAAAGTTTAGTGACTGTCTCTCATTCTCCCATGTCAGTGACCACCTCATTGTATTATCTTAAATAATTAAGAGGGTAAACTTCTGCTAATACTGGAGAACAGCGAAGATTTTATATTCTGTATAAATTGAGCATGAGTGAGTTATTCAAAGTAAAGGGCAGCATTTTGAATCCAGCTTTTTAGTTCATCCAAAATGGTGCAGTCAAATTCTGTCAAATGCATTGAAATTATGCAGAATACATTAGCTGTGAATTCATTGAATCCATATTTTGAATTTTTTTTCCTAGAATGAAAAACTTTTTAAAAGCTGAATTATTTTATAATTAGATATTAGTTGAATTTAAAGGCATTAAAGGCATTTGCTAGCTTCCCAGCTAGGTAAGGTCAGAGGCTGGCACTGCAGCCCTGGGTGCTGTCAGTGTAAGTAGGCTCTGCTCAAGTTTTTCACCACTGGCTTTGTGAGGAGATCTGGCTGCACATGCCAGAAACAGTCCATCCAAGGGACGGTCACTGCCTGAGTGTCAGTAGCCACCAAATACCCTGGGAGTTCCAGCATGAGCCCTACGGAATGCTCTGCTCTGAGCTCAAGAGCTGTTCCCCGTGCTGCAGAGGACTCAAATGTGGGGGTTTTGAGCTGTAACTGAGGGAGCCTGGTTTCTTCTGGAGTTGTGCATTGTAGCTGAGTGCCTGTCATGTTAAAGAAGCCCTTACTGAGGTCTGTGCCAGAGTAAAGATATACATAAAGTGCTTTATTTAATGTAGTTTCTCTGGTGTCTTGCATGGAATATTTTTAAGTCTTCTACCTAGTTGTTAAGTTGCAGGGAATCTGGCCAATGAGTTTATCAGGTAAAGGCTGAGAATTTTTTATACCTACAGTAGGAAAGACCCAGTTTCCCAAGAAAGAAACAATCTTTGTGGGTGAAGAGGAATGCTCAGAGTGTGAGAGGGACCAGGACTGTACCAGCTCTGTGCAGCTTCCTGTCTTCTGCTTTGTGGGGCCACACAGAAGTATAACAAGTCTAGAGGAGAAACAAGCTTTGATACAAACTTCTAGCCAGGAAGGGGGGGCCTCACCTCCAGGTTGGGGATTGCCATCTCTGTCATCACTAGGTACGTTCTCTGCCTTGCAGTGTCTTTCTGGGGAAGTTTTGTGTCTCTCTGTGTCACACACACAGACACACAGACAAGAGACTGTGAGAACAGGCAACAGGGGACGCCACATACATATCACCATTACCTCTCTTCTCATTTCTATGGACTTTGTTCAGTATGACTTAATTTAATTTTTTTCAACTCCAACTACTCTCCCGTCTTTGTGAAGCAAAGAAAGTTCAGGCCTTTCTCTTACAAATAAACAAAATAATGTATTTTTCTCTAATTTTATCTTCAAAATTGACTGAACCTGTTGTGCTGAGGTATTGCCCAAATATTCATTTTTAAATGGGGCCAGAATTAATCTGACAAGGTATTGCAGGAAAGTACTGGTTGACATTTAACAAAAACAACACCATTTGCATATGTGAAAAGAATCTAGGCATTCAAACACCAAAAACTGTCTGAGTTTAAGGAAAATAGCAGCATATTTCAGTAATGTCAAATCTTGAACTGCTGCGGATCCAGGGTTTCACCTTGTGACATCCACAGTCACATACTGGAAGTATGTTAATGCTGGCAGAAATGTAATACTATCACTTCTGTCCTTCATTTCATTTATCTCCTCCTACTTCTCAGCCTACTCTTGTCTGAAGTGTCTGGTTGTAGCAATGCACCCCCAAACCCAAGCAGGCGTTTTCTGTATACGGGAAGAGTTTCAGTTTACCCCTAGACATGTTAGGAAGTTCAGCCAGAACTTTCCATGTTTTTCTCACTGTAATTGGCCCAGTGCCAGCAGAGGAGCACCTGTTGGCCCTTCTAGCTGTTCTTCAAAACCGGTACCTGTTTCCACTGGCAGCTGCCAATGGACCCCTCCTCAATCCTTTGGTAGCTAAGGGAGAGCACAGAGGTGCTCAGGGCTTTTCAAGGTGTCTTAGCAAGGTGTCAGAGACAGCTCTGACAACTGTGCACGGCTTTTCTTTTGTTTCTGTATTGTTTGTTATTTTCTATTTTTAGTAAAACCTTCTTGCTTTTCCAAACACCTTTGATCAGCCATCTCGCAATTATTTTAAGCCACTTTTCTGTGAGGTGCTGGGAACCCTCGGAAGGTATTGAACCTTCAAAGAGCTAAAAACATCTGGCTTTTTGAGAAATTCAATATCTGGTGTCTGCTGAATTGTGCTAGAGTATCTCATCCACAGATGAAGCCAAGGAAAAGCACATAATCCCATCTCTTTGTCAGGATGTGTTGAGTTCAGTATATTCACTGCACCTCCAAGGAAAAGAGGAGGAAAGCAAGCAAAGGCAGCAGAGTTATAGAAGGTTTCTGACATTTAGTTCTGCTATTATATGAAATATGAGCAGAGAGGACAAAGAAAGGGTGAATATTTTCTGTTTACATGATGCCTTGTTGGTAAGACAAAAACCTTTAGATTACTTATCTGTGTCCAGTGGAGTGAACATCTATGACATGATGGCTGGGGAGACGTACTGAAGATCAAACTGCTGTGATTTTTACATGCAGCATTTTCCTTGACAATGTTCTTGTTTTCCTTTATAATTGCATTTGTTGGATAACACAGTCATGCATGAGCTGGCTCACTTGCAAATGCACTGACTGTCACGATCACAGTTACATAGAAACTGAAGAGCTCTATTCATATCTACATCAAAGCTTCCTTAGTTTTCTTAGGTGTTTTAAAGTTGCAATAAACATTCTTCAAATTTCTTTACACTGTCAGAGTGGGATGAAAACCTTACTGCATATGAGAATCTGACTGATAATATACCCTCAGTTGCTCACATTTGGGGACAAGTCACAGAATGGTTTTAGTGGAAAATGGTTTAAGATCACCTCCTTCCAACCCCCTGCCATGGGCAGGGACACCTTCCACTGTCCCAGGTGGCTCAGAGCCCCATACAACCTAGCCTTGACACTTCCAGGCCTGGGGCAGCCACAGCTTCTCTGGGCAACCTGTGCCAGGGCCTTATGACCCTCACTGGGAAGAATTTTTCCATAATATCTAAACCAAATCTTCTCTAAGTTTGAAGCCAGTCCCCTTTGTCCTGTCACTCTAGGCTCTTGTGGAAAGTCTCTCTTCATCTTTCCTGTAGGCTCCATTCAGGTACTGGAAGGCTGCAATTAGGTTACCCCAAAGCCTTCTCTTTTCTAGGCTGAACAACCCTAGTTCCCTTTCCTTGTAGCTGAGGTGCTCCATCCCTGTAATCACCTTGGTGGCCCTCAAGTCACGTAATGCACAGCAAGAAAATACAGTCTATTAAGGACTGTATTTATTTTTTTTCTTGACTATATGCTGATGATTTTTGCATTCATTTTTGTATCTAAATGCTACCTTTTTCTCTAAACTCCTCAGAAAGTAAATTTTTGGTGATTTTTTTCCTCCCAAGTCATTATAAGAGAAAGAAATCTTTAGAGTACCTTGGGAGAAATCAGTCCATTCCAAGGTGGTTCCCTGTGTAAGGACAGCTTGCCTGAAGGGAGGCATGCAAGGCATGCTTGCATGAGAAGCTGGCAATGAGGCTAGGAGCTGTGCCTGTAAAAGCATCCTTCAAGAGATGCACATGTTCAAGGGAGTGCTCTGGGAACTCTGAGACTGCACTGCTTCATTTATCCTTGGAAATTAAAATGGAGAAGAAGATTCTGTGAGCAGCTCAATATGATTATAATTTGTGACATGCTGCAGGACTTAAAATTGCTTGTGGCCGTGGCCTTAACTGCTAATGAGTAAATGCTTCCCTTGGTTACACCTGTGCTGCTCCACTGACTCCATGGATCTGTTAGGGCAAATGGGATTGAAACTAGAATAAAGCACTTAAAATGCACAGCTGTAACGGAAATGCTAATCACAACAGTAAGCATTTTTGGAGAAGACATTGTAAGAAATAGGCACCAGTGTTTTGTTTGTATTACTCATTTACAGTCTACTTCTCTTTCTCCGGTGAATAAACTGTAAAATGATCAAACACAGACTGGCTTGTAAAGAAAAAAAAGTGTGAACTAAACATAATGAGTTTTGTTCCTTTCTCAGAAGATTTAAATGAGAAGGTGCAAGGGCTGCTCTGCTAAATATTCCACACAGGTTACACAGCTGAAGTTACCCCCGTTTAGAAAAAGGTGAAGTTGTTTCGTGGCTACTCCTTTGTCTCTGCAGCATAGATAAGAAGGTTTCCAGTGCTAAACAAAAATTTGGATCATTCATTAGTTGTAGCCTCTGTGGTAACAGTAAGATTGTTATAACAAGTTAATAAGAAATAAGGTGGTAATGAAACCATCATATTTAACTGGATATGAATTAGTATGGCAGATAAAAAGCTATTCCCAGCCCTCAAACCAGCCATTCCAGAGCTGGACTGAAGCACAGCAGTACACAGGAGCTGCTGTTGTCTTTGCTTCTCTGGACTCCAACACCTCCAGTCTGGCCCTTTTCATAAGAATGAACAAAACAAACTTGGCCCAAAGGATGTGACAAATCTTGAAACGACTGATGTATGAATCCAAGGACTTCGGTGTATGTCACATTTTATGCAGTTTATGTTGTGGTTGGTAAGAGAGTTACTTGCTGGGTTAATGCACTGTGAAACCTCTCCTGGATTACTGCTCAGACCATTTGGCCTGGTATATCTACTTGTCACATGATTCTCTATTGGACCAAAATTATTTTCTGTTAAATCTTAGCTTTAAAATGATGAATCAAGGTTGATTACAGTTAAACATGTTGTGATTTGGTCCAATGGTTTGATGGGCAGAGCAATTGTTTGATGGACGTATTATTTATAAAGTAAAGTACTCCTGTTGGTGACACCTTGGCTGTTTCCACCGGGCACAGGTGCCAGGGGAACATAAACCTCAGTTGCCTGAGGTTATGGACTCTCATCTACCCTGGGCATTGCAACCATGGTTATGTTTTCTGCACTACTCTGGATAATGCTGCAGGAGCTGAAGCCATTGCTGAGAAAGAGTGTGTGGAAAACTGAGTTATTCTGGAACAACATTGCTGAACCTTGTGTGTACAAATTTTGATAAAGAAGCAATTTCCTGGCCCTTTATGCTTCACCAACTTTGCAGCTGTAGCCCAGTGAGCTCAGCATAGGAAAGTTTTAACCAGGTCTCTCTGTGACAGGTAGATTGTTTTAAAAATGCCTGGAACTTCAGTTCAATATGGAGATCTGCAGAGGAAGGGGTAACAATGCTGTTTTAGTGCTGATTGTGAAATAAGTTTGACAAAGATGAATCACTAAATGGATGTTGCCTTGAAAATGCTCTGCTGTTTTCTTTACAAAGTTCCTGTTGGGTAGAAGTTTATTACTTCTTAATTGAATTTCATTTTATAGTTGAGAACATCTTGAATGCATGTTAATTGTGTGATATCAAATGAGTCATGGATTTCTGTAAATGTGTTAAAATAAAAATATACTCAAGAAATAAAATGTCGTATGTCTCTCTCCCTCTGTCATAATGCCTAAAATTCCCGAATATTTTATCATTGTTTCAGCACAATTTTCAAAAATTACTATCGATAACACAGGTTATGAAAGGCAGCTTTTTCCAGTACCTTTTCCCAAGAACCTGGAGTGGCAGTTAATTTGAATTTTAGCATGTGAGAGAGAACTAAGAACTATTACCACTGCTTATACAGTTTCCTGATTAAATATTAAATTCGTCTGATGATTAGTGTCTGGTTTAATTTGATTGCTTTTGTTATTTCGACTAAAATATTAAGTGATCTCACCTGGAAACAACAGCAGACATGCAGCTGAGATGAGCACCAGCTCGTGAGAGAGACGGGCAATTGAGCTTCTCGTGAAGAGGGGTTGTGAAGGAGAGCTACCAGGACAGTCTGCAAAATATTACCAAAAATCTTGTCATGTGCCTTGTCACCTCACCAGGGTGAAATATTTAATTTCCCTTCTCGAGGATGTTTATTGTAACTGGAACAAGGGAAAGGCCAGATCAGGTCTCTGGCTCCTGGCTGATAACTTGAGGACAGCTAAGGCAAGCATGGAACTGGAATCAGGAACATTGGCAGTAGTAATTTCAGGATGTTTTTAAACCTTTATCTCTCCGGTTGCTGGAAGTCCCCCAAGGGTGTATCTACACATGACAAAGAGCCAGCTGAGCTCTCTTTAAACAAGATGATTTCAGGAAAGGGAATAGTATAACATTTTTATTGTGTCATTACATGACTTTTATAATGTATTGTGCAATGTAAGTAACTTCAAAGAGATTGTTGGTAGAAAACTCATGTTATTCTACAGCTCTTTCATAGAAGTATTAATATACACGTGCACATGACTAAAAATTTATTTTAATAATACCAGAGTTCTCAACACAAAAGCAATGTTTTACAACTTCTTTCTATATGCATATAGTCACATGCCTTCCAAGTCTCCTTTTGTCTTTTCAAGGTATTTTCTTGTTTCACCTATCTTTCTAATTCTCTTTAGCTGGCAGGTGTTTTTCTGGACGCTGGTGTTTTCCATATTCTAGGAGCTTATGAACGGTTCCAAAATTAATGTGGATTAGATTATATGTAAGAAACTAATGAAGAATATCCCTTTGGACAAAAATCAGTAGTCACTATTTGGATTATGTATCAAATGCTCATTTTATTTATTTTTTTAATGCAGAAAATTAGAAAATATGTGCTACCTATAGAGATTTTTGTATATAGTATTTTCAGTGCTAATTCAATTTTTTCATGACATTCATCCTTCACTATGTTAATGAGGTGGCTGGCGAGAGGGCCTCTAATGATCCAGACTGCTTTTTCACTGTCTATTGAGAGGAGTCGTGCTCTCATGGGACAGGCACTGTTTGGTTGATTGCTTGGCTATTTGCATAATTATTCGCTCAAAAAATAGTGTATGTGTAGATTTCAACAGCAAAGTAGCAGGTAACATTAATCCACTTCTTTGAATAGTGTATTATGATTTATGTATTTATTTAAAGTATTGAATTTAACAACTTAAAATATTAAGAGTGTTATAAGTAGTGAAATTATTAAAAACAAACAGGTCTACTCTTCAGGTAAATTCTGCTTTCCCTTGCTGTGATGAGACCTTTGGACTTTAACAAAATTAACATTTTGCCTGACAAAGCCTTTTTTCTTCATATCCTGGATTTCCTGCTAAAATTCAGTGTTCTCAGGATAGTACAGGTAAGGAAAAGGATTTCTCTTAGCCTCTAGCAAAGCATAATTTAGTCTACAACGAGTTGTCCTCATATTTTACAGCATACTAGAAATCAGCTTTTGAGAGAGTATTGGTAAGAATATCAGTTCTTAGATAAAAACGAGATCAACAAATTCCTTCAGATAATTTTCAGCACGTTTTTTAGAAACAATAAAACAATACAAATCAAATTCCTGTATAAGGGTTAAGCTGTAAACCATTTTAGCATGTGATGGCCCTCCTTGGATGTCACAGCTACTGCACTCTGTTTTTCATGCAGTCGTTCCATTCAGTGTTTCAGTTTCTTTGGCGTTTTTGCTGATGCTGACAGGTGGGGTTGGATATTTACACAAGGGAGACGACTGATGAAGGCTGTGGGAGAGAGAGTGTGTTTTGTCAGGGTATTAACACAGTTCAAGGTCTCTTATCACAAGTGTTTATGGTGATGAGGCAAATACAGAGCAATTCCCAGTGACTGGGTAATAATTTGGCAACATTTTCAAAGTGGTAAACAGAAGTGACTGGAGTAATATACGAGTTGGGGCATCATCCCAGAAAACTGTCAACACTAATTACAGATTTTGTGCACCAGGTGTTCAGCAAACATTTGCAGCTTTTATGCTTTTTTTGTATGTTTGCTTCCATGAGAGGCAGTCCTCAGTGTGGGACTGTTGCTCTTCCCTGCCAGTCTCCCAAATGGATTCCTTTTGTGCACGGATTTGTCATGGAAAACCGACATATTTGAGAATTATCTGGGCTGGAGAAAACCAGTTGCACCTCACAGGCTGTCTTTCAAGGGTGAAAATTATACTGTTAATAATTGATATACATGTTAATGTTTCTAATAAGGATAATATGTAATATGTTTAATTGGGAATTGTAAGTGGGACACTTGTGATCTGTTCTCAGCTCTGCCAGACTTTCTGTGTCAATATTGGTTATTGTTTGTGGTTAACAGCTCCTGCTTTTAAAGAGAAAGGATATTTCTGTGTAAGGGTAGCAAATGTACCTGTGACTGAAGGCAGATACCTCATCAATAAGGTGCATATAAATATCTAGAATAGATGTGAAACTGTCAGATAATATAGGTCAGAGATGTGCTTAGGGACAGCTTTAATTCTAAAATCAAAATACTCCAGTTCATACATATATTGACAGGCATACATTCTTAATGAATGACTGGGGGAGGGGAAGTGAAAAATTCAGAACTCCAAACCCTAAAAACACAACCAAAATACCACTCCCTGCCCCCAATCCTAAAAAGACAAAAGAAAAAACCCAAACCCTTACAAAAAGCCAACAAACCAACAAAAACCCCTAACAAAACACTATGATACTGAATATGGCAGTTCTTATATTAAATCTTTAAAGCAAAATTTTTCCAGCAGACTGAACAACCTAATTTTCAGCTTGTTGCTCCCATCTTCTCCCATGCAGGACAACTCCATGTGCACCGGTGAGCTTAAGCACAGCAGCAGCTGCACTGAAATTAGTGAGGCTCTACATCTGCTTATCTGCACAAGCTGCAGCTGAGCTGAAAGGGGGACACAATAAAACTTTTGATTCCTTTTTTTTCTCCTGGTTTCCTGGCATCTTTAAACACTTTTTCATGGCATTCACTTCCTTGTGAAAACAGGGAGTATGGTGGCAATATTGTAACTGCTTCAGATTTATATTCTTACATGCATTTTTAACACAGGGATAATGTGAGAGGAGCTTTCAAAGGGTGAAAGAGTTCTACTATGAGTTGGATCTTTCTTTTTGAGGGGATTAATTTTCAAAAATATTTCTATTTAATGACTGTGTTACTGTACTGTGCGTACTGATTTCTGAAGGAGAGTTTATTGTTCTTGTACTTTGATAGGTTTTCCCTTAAATTATAGATGAAATTATGCTGGTGGGAATGCTACTGCTTGAAGGAGATAAACTACTACTCTGGGATGTTTCACTTCAAGTCTCACATGGAACCAGCCTGGTGGTCTGAGCTCCGGCTGGTGACAGTCTTCTTGTGGTGCAAGGTCAACCCTTCCCTCTAACAAATGCCACAGACACTTGTTTCAAGGTTATCCTCCCTCTCTAGGGCCTTTCTACACCACTGGAACAGCCTCTGTAAGAACATGGTCTAGGTGACCGTCTGTGATGTGATTTGCACAGTCTCATTAACTTTCTGATCAAGCCTGGTCCTGATCACTGCAGTCTGTGGCACTTGTTTGCATGCTTTGCCAGGGGAGCTGACACTGCATAGAAACATTACAGCTCCAAGTGCCAGTGCATGGCGTACTGTTAAATCAGTTACCAGCGCTTGCATGAGCCTTGCTGAAGCTGAAAAAAACCCCATAACTTGTAACATGCTGTCATAAATCCATAATTTTTTTGCATTTGTAAATTAGGTAGTGTTTTTAGGGTAAAATCATATTAGCTCGATAGCCCCTGCACACTTCTCCAGGCAATGTGTTTAGTTGAATCCCTGGGGCTTTGAGACATACTCAACAAGGTGTCAAGATTTTCAATTTATGTTAAACAGTTTAAGAATTCTTTCCTTGAAACTGAAATAAGAGCCAGGATAGTAGCTCAAGCAGTTGCCTTCTCGGGGTAGCCAAGGATGTTAAAGCATTTGACCTTAACTTCACATTGCAAACTGCTGGTGTTGTCTCACCACAGTTTCTGCAGGCTGTCTGGGAGTAGTGGAGTGGTGGTATGAAAGGGATTTTGTGTTGATTTTGATATTATCAAAAAGTTTCAATCTAAACAGTTAAAGTTGACTAGTTGTTTAAAACCCAAACATATTACTGAGTATTCTAATTAATAATGCAGTAGTTTTCTGTGGATTGGGAAGACTTGCACTTTTATGTAGCAATGTACAGCTGGTCTACAGCTGGACCAAAGGAGTCTGATCATAACAGACCTAATTTGGCTGACCTGGCTTGTTCTAGAAGTCCCTAGGGGAACAAATACCTCAGCCAGTCCCATCCAAGCCCTGGATGCGGACACATCACTGGCCAGAGATCTGGGTGGTGCAGAGATTCCCAACAAATCCGCTTTCCAAGCCTGGGAAATTCAAACTCGCTATAAAAGGAAGCTTAGAACAATAAGCGAGGCTCTTTGTCTCATGATCAAGAGGACTCAAGTCATGATTTCTGTCTACCTACATGTTTGCGTAACACTTTTAGACCTTCAGCAGCCCATGAAGGGTCAGTAAGGTCTACTGAGTAAAAAAAGATTTGCGCGGTTAGCCTAGGCCCTTGTGATTTTTCTAGCACTTGTTTAAATCACTGGGTTTATGTGTGTAAAAGCAGCAGCCCTGTAAGTGCTGGAATGCTCTGCTAATGAGAAGTACAAAACGTTGTTATTTTCTTGTGACTGCAGGAAATACAGTGTGTTTCCATAGATAAGTATTGTTTTGGACAAGTCTACCTCTTTTTGGTAATAATCCCACCTATGTCCTGATTCTGACTGAAATTCATCCTCTAGGCTGGAGCTGTTTAACAGACTCTTCTGGCTTTTACCTCTGGGTGACCAGAATATTTGTATGGCAGATATTGGGGTATTACCAAATACAGGTAATAACTGGAGATGGGCAGGATCTGCAGAAGAGCTTCTGCTCTCCACTAACCCTAAATGTGCTCCTGAGGGTAGAAGAAAAGCAGTGGTAGAGAGTTCCACAGCCAGGGGTGTGGCCATGAACTACTTCAGAATTATCAGCTCTAGTGGGTGTAGTGGGGTTTTTTTGTTTGTTGTTGTTTTGTTGTTGTTGTTGTTGGTTGTTTGTTTGTTCTTTAAGTGAATATAGGGATTTCGAAGGCCAGAATGCGAGTTTAAATATCTTCCAAGAAAGAGTGGCAGACGTTGAAAGTTGCTTGGTTTTAAAGAAAGAAATGAGAATGTGAGACGAGGAAGTGCAGCATCCAGAGGAACACAGGAGTCTTTTAGGGCCTGTTTAAACAGAAGTTCAGAAGTTTTCTTTTGATACACCTTGGTGGTTTTGTTATACCTGTACTGTAATTCACAGTCATCCCACACACAGCCCAGTGTTGCTGAGTTAATTGAAGATTTAGTCATCCAGGAAGATTAGGCGAGTGTACTCCTTGAAAAATCCATATCATGTCATTAAACCGAAGTTAATGCTGGACAGTTTGTTGCAGAAAGTTAATCATTTTGTTCTGCAGATCCTTGGAGAGCCATGAGAAAAATTATACTTCTTTAACTCTTTTTCAGAGTGTAGTCTGCATTTTATTTTTCTGGTGCTAGTTAGTGTGCATTTAATCCTCATGGTGTTGTCTTTTTCATTCTGATACTCCATGACCATCCCAAAATATGCAGCATCAAGAAACAAAGTCCTACATTTACCAAGAGCTCCATATTATATTAGCCAAACCCTGCTATTAACATTTCATGAACAGAGATCAATAAAACATTACACAATTAAATATTTCATATGATCAACTGCTTCTGATTAGCAAGCTCATGAGCACTGAGGAAAAATATGATAGGTTGAACACTTCAGTATTATATGTGACGCTGGAAGGGCAGGCCTATTACTTTAGTAAGTCATAGTTGATTTGGTGCACATCATGTGTTCATTTAGCAAGTTCATTCTTTTAACCAAACTAATAATAAATAATTATGTCACTACTTGTCAGTTATTTGTTTATACTTTAACTGGTGAGCAGTACGTTTAATTTTTCAATAGGTTTCTTCCTGCATTATTTATTTGAATAACTTTGACTAAAGAATATTCAGATTGACCTGGAGGCGATTTGTCGGCAGGAAGACAGTATTTATTGCATGTGAAAAGATTTTGTTCATGTATTCTGGCTTCAAAAGAGCTGTTTCATAAGAGGCCTATCTTTAGAAAGTATTTATGAGGCAAGTACATAGTATTTATTTATGCCCTTATGCACCAAAATAAGCCAGTTTGTAAAAGTCTTGCTCAGGCTGAGGAATTATTTACAGGATTGGATTGAGCCAAGACAATCTGATACCGCTAACATCACTTCTAAACACTGCCTCTTTCCCCAGTGATGGAGATTTTTCTCCTCTCAGTATCTCTNCTCCCCTCCCCTCCCCGCCCCTCCTCTCCTCTCCTCTCCTCTCCTCTCCTATTTTTGAAGACTTTATTCTGGTACTGGGAGAGGACTAGTAGTCAAGAGTTATACTAATTGAAGGACATACTCCTCTAGACACCTTTCTCTTCCATTTTTATCCTTGAAATAATAAATCTCCCTATTCAGGCTTCTCTCTTCTCTGCATGCTTTCAGTTTTCACTGCTTAAAAAGTGGATATTTTTGTGAGTCAGGTATTAAAACTTATCTTTTATGAATTGAAAGGATTTTGGTCTTTTCTTCAGTGTTCACTGCAAAGAGAAAATCAATGTCATCTCACAGCTTGGCTTACTTGGGAATTCAGCCACTTTTCTGGGATTTTATATGGTCCCCTGTGGTATTTGATGATCATTCTTTAAATAACAATGTATTCTGTCATCCTCTTCTGTTCCCTGAAGCCACTCTGTCCTGAAATGCTCTTCTGGTTTTTTGTGGAAATTCTCAGCTTTTCTGAGAAAGGGAGTGGTAAAAAAAGTCTTTATAGCAATTATTCATCTGTTGACAATCCTGCAACAACACAGGGCACAGCAGCAGGGGGAGGGCTTAGGTGGAGGAACACATCTCACTGAAATTAAATGTAAATCAGACTGTCCTTCCCTCTGCCACACTGTTCCTGTAATGGTGCAGTACTGATCCAATTTGTGTCAAGTGCCCTCAAAAGCTGGCCTGGGAAATGTTTGAAATAAGGCTAACAAGCAAAAGATGAAATGTAATGTCTATCTTTTCTTTCTTCTAACTTTTTTTTTTAAATATAAATTACTTTAAACCCTGATAGGTGAAGAGCCATTTAGAATAAGTAGCAAGGCTTAATCAAGACAGATGAAGTAATTTAATTTTCTTTGCGACATCTTTTAGCCAACTGATAAACTTCTATCACAATTATGTCATGATCCAAAAGGAAAATTCAGTACAGCTGTTAATTCCCCTTGTTTACTTAAATCTGTGAAAAGTGCAGCTGATGGCGGTATAAGAAAGAAAATACCTTAGGATAATTGTTTCAAGAGCAATCATTCAGGAATATCTGATCTGAACTTGTTCGAAAGGGAGGATGAGCAAACATTGACATATGAAATGTAAATTTCATACACAGTAAGAGTGCCCACAGTTAGAAAGCTCATCTGCATTTAGAAGATTATGAGAGAAATCATTTTTTTACATAAATGAACTATGTCAAGTAAGTGCAAACAAAGAAGGACAAAATTCACTGAACTCCGAAGTTATGAAAGGAGAGAGGGAAAACTAATTTTTTTCAAGGCAAGTTACCATTCATACTTTAAGATTTTTTCTGGGAGAAGACACTGACCAAGAAGTAAGAGTGAATTTTTGTAAAAGCATTGCACGGGGAATTTTGTCTTTACAGAGACAGAGATCCCTTTTAGAGGTAAAACTGGAACATCCTAACAGTCCTAAGAGGTAAAGGTGGAATCCTGGCTGCATGAAAATCAGTGGTAAAAATTGTTAATTTTTTGAAAAGAACCAGGATATTTCTCATTGTTACCTGTTGGAGTAAGCACTGAACTAAGAACCAGAACACTGGATTCTGACTTGTAAGTCTATATGATAAAAACATTCTCATGATCTTGTCCTCACTTTTAAACCTGCATGATGTTTTTTATTCACATGAGCAGTCTGCTATGGGGATTGAGAGACAAGGAAGCAAAGGAGGAGGGAAAGAAAGCCCAAGTTTTTTGCCTGGTATTTGCTTTAAAATAAAGCTCTACTATAAAATGTGTCCCAGCTGTATGTGGACACCTAGCCTGTTTCTGGGTGCAGGGGTAGGCATCCCAAACAAGCAATGAACACCCTCCTAATGGCTGAACGAAGCAGGAGAGGATTTGGTCTGCAGTGAAGTCCATTGCTGTGGATAGTGCCCAACCCTTCAGACTACAGACTGATCCTCTCACTTTCAATTTGCCACCTACTTGTAATTAAGATAATGATCAGTAGCTTGATGCTTAGAAGACCACCCAGGAATGTGTGAAGGAGATAGACAGTGTATTCCCAGCCATCACACCTATTTCACCTTGCATGAAGCAGCCCAAGAATCACTGCCTGAGAGTGAACAAGCATGAACAGGACTCTCCAAGTCAATGGTTAGAGGATGTAGTTCTGGTGCCAGAACAAAGGCCCTACAGAATTTTGTCCTCACAGGAGGAGCCCAGGAGGGTTCCCTAATCCAGGATTCTCTAATTTCTAATTGAGAAATCAGTATGTGCCTGAGCACCATGTGTACAGAAAGGCTGATATGGCTGGACTGTGTTGTACCTACTAAGCATACTCTACAAACTTGGCCATCCATCTTAAATATAGGAAGGAAAAAAGAGTCTGTGTCTTTCACATGATTTAAAAAATTAAAGAAGTCGGTGCACAGACTGTGTCTAAAAAACAGACAGTGCAGTGTTAAATGTCTTTCAATGAAAACCAGTGGATGATATAATTACAGAAATTCTCAGTTTATGTGTCACTGGGTAGTGGCTACAGTAAAAACATCTAGGTTTGTGCAGGCACCTGAGACCCCTCATGTAAATACACATATACAAGCATTTGTAGTTATTCCTGTATTGTTTATGTATACATAAATACACAGACTTGTAGAAATCTGCAGGTTTAGGAGACCATTTGAATGAAAGTTTAGAAATTAAGGATTTGGGTCTAAAATAAAAATTAGTGATGCTTTAGGTGATTTGGTTATCTTGGGCTTCAGTCCTAAGTAAATAACTTGAATAACAAGGTAATACTGTGTAGAATTTCTTTCTCTGACTTCAGGAAAGCACTTAAATATGAAAGTTCCATGAACTTCAATGTGACATATGCACTCAGACTTGTACACATGGTTCAGTCAGAATTGTGGAATGCTTTTGGCTCTCAGATTGATAGATAGGGCTTTTTTTTCCTGACTATTTTCATTGAACTAAAAATACTGTAATTCCAATGTAAACCAGATATTAATACAGTAAATTTTTTTCCTATGGTATAAAAATGCTTTTTTTCAATTACTTCTGATTTTGAATACTCAAATAGCAAACTCTAAAGCACCTATAAATAATAAACCTTGTCCAGTATTTTAAAATTAAAAATGTAACTATTTGTACAAATTTCTGAAAGAATTTTGGAAATACTTCAGAGCTTGGAAACATTTTGAATCTAACCTACTAAAAATATTTGATTAGTTTCCCCTCAAATGTGTTTTGTTGTCAGGATTTAATTAATTGACAGTGATTTGGGGCAAAACATATTTCTCTTCTATATCGAAAGGCCGTCATGGGAACTGGTTAGAATTTCTCAGTATTCAAATTTCCTACCACTTTTATGTTATATTCAGGATTCTGCTTAAATATTTTCCCATGATTATCAAGCATTAACCATTTTCTGACACAGGCAGCCTGGTTTGAATTCATACTGCTGACCTGCAGATGAATGATACCATATCCGGTACAGCTGGAAAATATCTGCAAAAATATTATTCATATAAATGATTGATGAATTTTTCTACAGTTCACTGAATAATTTATTTGTATGACTGGTCTTCAATAATCTCTACAGCCAGCCTTAGATCTACCATAAGAAGTAGGCACTATCCATCACCTGTAAATAATGATGCAGCACCCCTGCCATCCAGGTCCCAAAATTCTTCACTTTAAAGGGAAAAAATGGTAAGTCTGGTCACCTTTCCTTCAACCTTTAAAACCTCTTCTGAAGTTAAAATATTGGATGCTTATGCTAACCTTTCTGATGAGTTCCTCCAGACTTTGTGGCGTATTGCCCAATTCTGCTGTGGTGGAGCCGTGGGAGCAGCAGCGCTGGGTGGTGCAGCCAGTCCCTGACTGGCAGTGATGGTGCTGCTTCTGGGCATCGTGGAAGGGACATTCTGAGCCAGTCCTCCCACAGGCTGACCCTCAGTTACAAGGCTCTCTGGGTCTAGTTACCCGCTGCCTTTCCCAGAAAGCTCTCCTACTTTTTCATGTAGCCATCCTTCCCCTCCGAGCACTGTACCTGAAAAAAGTGGAAGTGATCAGCAATTCCATTCAACAAGAATTTGGGTTTTGCATATCAGTAATAACTCTCATTTAGGCATTCCTTTTTCTGTCTGAAGCTACGCCTCATTCACACAAGTTCTCCTGTAGAAATTTGGAAAGAAACATTTTTTGTGATGATGATTTGTACCCAAAGTCGTGACTGCTTCAGTTTGTGCTAATTATGGATTCCAAGATTGTTGACCTCCAGAAAGATTCTAACAGGTCTAATGTAGTTCACCATGATGGTAGGCTAAATTTTGAGGGTTTTAATCCATAAGAGAAAAAATGAAATAGATTACTATGTTTTATATTGGTTCCTTTACATAATCATCTCAACCAGATAATGAGACCATATTTATGAATATTTTCTTCCTAGAGGTGTTCCAGCTGTCGAGTGGTACCCTGTGCAGCCACTTTTTTCATGCTATGTGTTACCATCAGTTACTGAGGAGCTGAGTCATCAGCTGGACACAAACTTCTATGGTGAAATTTTTTCTCCCCTTTGGAAGGTCTTTTCTTCTTTAGGCCTTTAAATTTTGGAATTTTAGCCTTGGGAATTTAATGATCTTCTGTCTAAACTGGTGCATGTCCTGAACTGGGAGATAGAAGACGGGGTAGAGTGTCCACAGGAGCCACTGTCCATTTGTATGCTTTTAGCTGTTATTTGGGTGCCTTATTTCTACTCTTACTTTGTATGAAATTTTTCATTTATTAGTACCTGCTACCCAGTGATAAGAAGATTTGGGACATTCAGACTAGAATGATGCACTTGAATTAATGAGTATTAGTATCACATTTAGTGTTTGAATGATTATTTTTGTTTTAAATTAAAATTTATTTACTCAATGCTGTGTTCATAGAAAGTTAACTTAGTATATATATTTGTCCTGGTTTAGGGCAAAATTGGGAGGAAACCTCTGAATGGGGTTCTTTTGGAAACAAAGGGAAGATCCTCCAATTGATATGGGGAAAAAAATCTCCCTAGAGAAAAGTGGAAAAAACTATTTATTTAACAAACAAAGTGCTTACAATGAAACAATAAAACCTCTCGCTGCTCTGAAGAGAGATGGCAAAATTGAGAAATTCCTTGCCGTGGGTGTAGCTTGGCTCATTCAGTCTCTTATCACTCCCTCCAGCACTGGAAAATGTCATCCTGGGCCCCACTGGGCCGCAGGCATGGGACCCAGGTGTCTCTCTGGGTTTTCAGTCTGGAGCAGGTTTAAACAGTTCTAAGAAAAAGAAAAAAAACAGTCTAAGGAACTTCTCTGCCTCAGCTGGCTAAAAACCAACTAAAACCAAAGGAGATCCCTGTCCCGCTGTCTGTCCGTGCTGAAGATGACACTGACCAGGAGCGGAATGTGGAGCAGGGAGTGTAGTTTCTGAAAACAACTGTGCGCTTCTTCTTTCTCCCCACTTTGCTCTCGGAACCAGACTTAAAGGTACAGGACACAATATCCAACATAAACAGAACAGACAATTGGGGCTACAAGCATCATAAAGTCACCCTAGGACAATGTCAAAAGCAGAAAAGTGGCTCCAGAAGAATAGGGTCTTTCAAAGGCGTGATTTCTTCTAATGTGTGTTTTTACACAGGTAGGACAGTTACATAATTCTCTGAGTGGACAATTTTAAAACAAAGAGTGACTTAAAATTATACCATGAGAAACTTTCTGAATCACTTTGAGCTGCAAAAATATTTGTGAAAATAATGGTCAGTTCCTAAGGTTTCTTTGTGTTGCCCTTTTTAGTGGGAAGAGAGGATAGATGGGAAAATGGCGAAGCCATCTTCTACATCCCTGCACAGGTGGAGATGGGAATACATTTGATATCAGAGTTTATCAGTGCTATTTGTAATGATTAAGAAAATTGTTACCAGACTTCAAAATGCTGCTGCACATCCATTTTATATCATGTTCTGCCTGCATCACATCAAGAATAGTGAGCAATATTAGGACTGGACAGCGCCTGTCTCAGGAACTGTGCACAGTCTGCAGGTCCAAATTCAATGACATAATTAACTGTAGTATTTCCTCCTCTGTAATTTCTTTTCTTCTCTGTAATAACAAACATTGTTTAGAGTTTACAGTCATTTTTATCTAATATATAATGAGCCAAAGTTCAGAGTTCAAACCTAAATTCACCAAATTAAGTTAAATAATTTAATATTTTTATTTTTTAAATATCGTAGCCGTTCCAATTTATGACACTTTTTCTACTTCTTGCAAATTCTTTCTCATATTGTCTTTGACAAATATCTGCCATCTTCACAATAAAATGTGCAGTAACTTCCTTTTTGTAATTGAGAGCCCTTTAAAACTTATTCTCAATTGCTGAGGGACTGCCTCTGTGACTTTAAGATATATCGAGATTCGTAGATTTATTACTTTTGCACTTGAATACTGCAGTTTTCTCCTATTTGAATTGCCAGAGAAATTGGTGAAAATATTTCAATTAATACAAAATGCCACTGCTGGGGTCATTACTTGCTTCAAAAGTCTAAGTATTTTTGTGCTGTTCTGAAACTTTTTATAATGACTTCTGGTTAAGCCTTTTTGCATTTTAAGACTTTTCACTTGACTTAAGAAAGACCATTGTTGGACCTTAAATTTGCATATTTGCATGATTTGTCCATCCATATTTTTTCAGCCTCACTCATGTTTCTTTGTCAGCTTTGCTCTGTGCCTTCCCTGATGTGCAGCTCTGACTTGATGTGATCTGTTCAGGGTTAGATCTGTATTTAGCTTGTGCTCCCAGCTTTAGGAGTATCTCGAATGCAAGGCTGGCTGTATGGTCATCTCCATTATAGCAGGGCCCAGCCAGTGTAACTTCTGTAGATTTTATGTTTGGAACTAGTTTTCATTAGTTGTGTATCAGATTGACTGCCTGGAATGAATTTATAATTTTCATTGCCATTGCATTTGTGTATTTCCCTGTTCCTCTAAAGTGCTATGTTTGCTATGCAATGTGCCATATCGTCCATGCTGTGGGACGTCATGAATATTTGTGAAGTGCTTAGCCCCAGCATGGCTAATCTTGAGAGTTTGTCATAGTTCCTGTACCAACACCAAACCAACATGATCTCCTTTTGCACACTGGGCTTTGTGAAGGCCATGAAACCTTGATTGTACACAGGCTCTTCCTCTTTGACCTGCTCATGTGGGGCTGGCTCTTCTCAGCAAGAGCCTGCTGAACTGCCAGGAAGAGGCTACAAGATCATGCAAGTTTTCCTCATTGTTTCACCATGCCATGGGAATATTTTGTTGACTACACAGATGGAAAAGGAGAGGTAAATTCTTAAGACTGGAAAAGCTGCATGAAGGATCATCCTTCCATGATCCTTCAGTGCTCAAGATAACGAGCACTGGGTGTTGCTCATCTTGAAAGTGATGTTCATTAGCATTAATTGAAAGGCACAAAAAAGAACATCTATTTCATACCTCAGGAAAAGCGTAACATCAAAAGTCCAACACATTTTAATTTTCTAGATTTCTAAAAAGTAAAATTATTTATTTTTTTCAAACAAAATATCCAGCAATCCCTTAGACATTCAAGTGTTGTCAAAAATGGAAACTAGGAATTTTATAGGTCAATAGAGACACAGTGAAATCCCTAGCAGTCAGATATCAGGAGTTTAGATGAGTTTCATGGCCTATTCAGTACCTGTGTGAGGCACAAATTCACTAACAAGAAAGACCTAAAAGGTCTGCTGCACTTCCTCCTTAAATACACCTTTGTTTGTTCCTCCAGATCATGGAACTCTGGAATAATTATGTGTTCAAGGCAGACAGAGAAGACCTGGATTTTGACCTCCAGGAACTCCAAGCTACCCTTAACCACAGCTGCCACTATCAACTCCATTCCAAGAAGAAACTTGATGCAGCGTGGTCAGCAATGTTAATATGAAATGAAATAGGAGAGCATAGAACAAAGCTTGGAAAAGAAAACAATTTCCTTTGAGCTGTTTCTACCATCTTCACCCTCTCTATTATTCAAAGTAGTTAAATGTCACTTACCCAAACCTTCATCACCAGCACTTACGTATTTATCTTGGCTTTGTTTAATAAAGCAGTGATATTATACCATTTAATATATATTCATGTTTAGATAGTACCAAATAATGTCTTCTCATTTGTTTCACATTCACGAAATGAGAATGTTATGTATTGTTGTGGTTTGATATTACTGTTAAACATTCTCTACTAATTGTTTTAGGTTAATTATTTTTTTTATTTGAGATTATGACTAAAACAGAAACAAAGGTAAAGTAATTTAACTATGAATTACAAAGAAAAAAGAAAGGAAAAAACCCCATGAAAATGTCAAAAAAAAGAAAGCACTTTTTCTCTCTTTCTCTTAACAACATTTTAAATACAATCTAAACATTGGTGTTTAGTGTCTTACTTTCTTGTAGCTTGCTTGAATGTTGTACGGGTCTTTTTTTCAGTTTTTGGGAATGTTTTAAAATGCTTATCTAGTCTTCAGTGAAAATTTACTCAGTCTACACTGCTGCTAGATAAAGTACACTTAAAACTACTAAGGAAAAAAATAGTCTACTTTCTTATGAAGTCTTTATTTTTTATTTTCTCTCAGTAATCCTTTTGAAGGAGGAGAAAAGGGTCAACAACTTGTTTTCAGTTCGTAGCTTCTTAATGATGGCACATGTTGCGGGGGATGAGGCCTGGGGGCTCCTGGCCTCCCCTCACCCCGCTCTCGCCATGCCGCGGCCCCCCGCGGCTGCCATTCCCAGCCTGGCCTATGCGGCCGCCACCCCCCTGCGGCAGCCTCGCTACTGCTGGCTGCTGCTGTTATTTAGCTTAGCTCAGTTGTCTATCGTGGCCCAGCCTGCCATCCTGCAGCGGGTCTCCTGCCGCCGCCGCTGCGGCTCAAACTAGAGTTGCTCTGCTGCGGCCGCTCCCCCGCGGCCCAGCCCGGCATCTTGCGGGCCCGGCGTCTCTCCCAATGCCACCGCCACCATCCCGCAGGCGGGCCGGGGCCGTGCCGCCACCGCCGCTCCCGCTCAGCCACCGCTGCAGCCTGCCCCAGCTCAAAGCAGAGTGGCGGCACCACGGCCCAGCCCAGTGGCCTTGCGGGCCTGTGGGGCCTGAGGCACTAACTTCTCTTCCCTTTTTCCCCCCCTCCCCCCCCTCCACTAAGCAGCCGGGGGGGAGGGGAAGGAAAAGGGGGCCCTCTGCCTTCTCGGCTAGCTCCGCCACCCCTCCTATTCTGGAGGGGGCCGCGGAGGCCAAACCTGGCCCGGGCCCGTGGCCCCGGCCCAGGCAGTGCCCTGCTGTTACTTCTACCTGCTGAGAAGAACGAAAGGGCTTTTACTTCTTGAACTCAACTTTTATCTCTTTAGTCAGTGAAGAGTTTTCTACTAAACGTAATATCCTGGTTCCCTAGCTCAAACTATTACATGGATATAAACACTTTCAGCATCAAAAATTCTACAAATCCTATAGATATGTTCATACCTCGCCATGTGCTCATACATTAACTGTTGGAAATACTCCAGTGAGAGCCCGCTATTAGCTCCTTCTTTTAGGAAAAGAGAATCACAAATGTACATCGATAGTGAATAGGATTAAAAAAAATCCTGGATATTTCCAGGATTTATGTTAAGATAATTTATATTAAGATAATTTAAAATGGAATGCACATCTTAAGGTGTTAACGCCTCTCAGACCAAGGTCAATTTTGTATTTTACTAAATGATAAGAGACACAGACAAGTGATTGCAATGTAATTGCACATCAGCAGGGCTTATGTGGATTAGATAAGATGCTTCTCTTTATGACATGTTTGGTGTTGATGATCATGGTGATGCCTTAAGTTTTAACTTTCATGTTTTTTAGATTCTGTGCTGCTTAGGTGTGTAGTTCTGAGCCTTATATTAAGGTTTGGAGTGATCTGTGCAAGCTGAGCTACAAATCATCTTCAAAAGGTTAGGCATCTCTTTTCACAGTTACCAAACAATACAGTCTATACCTCATCTTTTTAAGCATTTGTATTTTGAAAGTAGGAAAGTCTAATTTAGCTAAGAAATAGTAGTTTGCCCTGTTTTCTATACTTTTTCTGTATTCATGAGGTTCTGGCCACTACACCTTAACTCATATTCTCCATTTAGTGTTTGGTGTATATTTAAAATGAGGATTAGTTCTGCTAATTAGAAAACTTTTGTCTTAGTGTTTCTTCTCTTAAGAGTGAGCTTAAAGACTGCTGAATCTATCAAGATGATAAAAATGAGAGTTAAACATTTGAAAGAGAACAAAACTCTTCTGAATGATTACATTAGGAAATGAAAGGTCTGGACGCCAAATGACAGCACTGAAACAGGTAATGTGTTACTTCATGATGTCAGAGAATGAAAACCTTGCTGTTTCTGCTACCCAATTCTTAATGTGATCTGCTGACACTATAGTCTAAATTTCAAGAAAGGACTGAAGGCAAAAGATTTTGATATCGGAAAGTAATGTTATAATAAAAACTAACTTTAAAAAATTGCCTATTGGTTATCTGTATTTGAAGACTGTACCTGCAGCTGGCATTGTACCCAAGCATGGAGAGCTCTTTGCCAAATCAGCTCAGTTCCTCACAATAGGCTTATCTTGCTTTGATCTTCATCAGCTCCTCAGACTCACAAGTGTGATCTCAGCTGTTTGTGGATGATGGTCTGTGCTATCACTCAGATGCCTTTTGTTGGAAATGCAGTTTAGAACTTGTCTAGGGAAAGGGAGCACCTTGTCCCAGCAAGGGACAGATCAGACGGCAGAAGATCACAAAAGGTTGCCCCAGAGTTTGGCTCCACAGGCTCTGATTGTCAAAAGCTATATATATTTTTCCTTGATTTATGTGTTTTTAATGGCTTCATCTTGTGCTTTCACACTGTCTAATCATATCACATACCAAACACTATGTAATTTCTCTCCCTGACTAAATTAACAATGGAGAAGAGGTATGGAAATTATTCTACAGAATAACTTATTCACCTTCACCTTCTTAGCTTTCTTTTAAACTACTGCAGGATTACTTTTGGTTATCGTTGTAACTGAACAGCTTGCTCCCTTGAGCCATTTCCTCAGGGAGTGTTCTTTTACCTTATCATTACTTTCTCCACTTGCACTGTTTCTTTCTGCAATTTCTTTTTTTTTCTGTTCCAGTTGTTTGGTATTTCTTGGGTTTAGGGTTTTTCTTTTAATTTTCAGTTTATTCTTATTTAGATTTACACTGTGTAGATTCAATTATCTTTGCCAGACATGATGATATTTTATGATATTCTCACTTTTTTTTCCCTTGAGGATTATTTGCATTAATCCCCATATTTCTAATCTAAAGTGACTAATGTTTTGATCAGTTCTTCATCATGCTTTTATCTTTCGCTGTCTGTATCATTCTGTTTTGATTAGTTTCTTTGTATATATATTTTGTGTTGTTATCTATTTACCTCCTGTCTACACCTCTCTCGCATGCTCAGTCATCTCTTTAAAATGCACAAAGTAAAATTAGTGACCTGTAGTTTTTTAAAAAAATATATCCCAGATGGTGAACTCCAAAGCTGCCAGCTGTTAACAGGACCAAAATGCCTTCTGCTCTTTGTCTGCACTTAGAGGTGTCAAACTGCACTTTGAGTGACTCAGTCCTGACACCTTGGTTTACAGTGGCAGTTGTGTTGGGAGCAGACAAAGGCTGAACACCAAGCACACCACAGCAGCTGTGCCATTCCATCTCAGGTTTGGACTTGCAGCTCACTCCAGAGACCTGAGCCTTCACTCCCCAGCACAGATATGACAGAATCCTTCAGTTGTTTGGTTAGGATGCAGTGATTCCTCCTCATTTTCATGTGTCCTTGTAGAGCATAACAAGCTTAGACAAACAGCAGGCAGGACTCTCTGCTCTAAATAATGCTTGTTTTATCAAATAAACTTAAGGGAAACACTTCAGTATAAACATATGCAGATGCCTTTGAAATTATTAATTCTGTTCAAAGATACCCAAGAAACAAGTCTGCAGAATAGAAGCAAAACTGGTATTAACTCATCAGTTACATTAAAAATAAAAGAATCATCCCACTTATCCATTTGTAAGTTCAATGATAATCATAGTCTGAAATCTCCAACAGATTTCTCAAGGAAAAAAGTTGCAAACACTGCTTGGTGTCTGAGCTTTTTCTTTAGGTGGACCTGATTGATTTTCTGAATGTGGTAGCAAAAACTTTCCTTTCCAATTCTCAAGAGAAAACACAGCAGAAGAAGAAAGCAGAAGGAAAACTTTATTACAACAAAATGAAGATATGTTCATGTGATGGATGCTGGCCTGATTTTTCATCTGCTGCTATTTAGGTAAAGGAATACTCCCTTCTGTTCCTCCTTGTAAGAAGGACTCAAAGTACTGACATTTTTATGTGGAAAGGCAACCTTTTTCTTCACAAAGCTCAAGAAACATAAAAAAAATCTGGTTAGGACAAAGGAAGAATTATGATAATTGCTTTCTAGGGATAAATAAACACTAATAAATGAGAATTAAGACAAAACCCTGATCTGACATCTGCTAATTAGTCAAGCTCCAGTACCACAAATTGCAACTCTGGGGCAGTAACTTGCCTTGTTCAACACCACATTTTCTCAATATCGTGTGTGAATAACAAATCAAGCATTCCCTTAGCACAGAAAGAAATGTCTCCTTGACAATATCCAGGCTTGCACTCTGCACAAAAAGAGCTCACAAATTAACCAGCTTTAAAACCAAAACTATTCTTGTCCCACTGAACACAAAGAACACCTTTGGTGTTCCTCCCGCTCTGTGGAGTTTGCTGGAACTCATAACAAAAAAATATTTTACTTCCATAAGGTATAACAACTTTTATTCCCTCTAAGGCAAAAGCATTGTATCCAATAACAGTAAAGCTATACAAGGAAAGAGGGAGGATTTCAATAAAACTAAACTGGCTGCAATAAACCAGAGTAAATTTTGTGTAGTAAACATCTCCAGTGCTAAGGAGTCACAGATGTCACAGAGTAGGGAGGAAAGAATCCAGCCTAAAATGCAGAAGAAAATTATCTTCTACTGACTAGGACTAGGACTAACTATGCTAGAGACAAAACTATCAAAACAGGTTTTGCTATTTGTATCCTGCTTGAAAGTTCGGAATATCCAGTTTTATATCAGCTAGATTTAGTCCCACCCCTCCCTGGGCCCAGCCATCCAGACAGTTTTTCACCCAGTTAAGAACACGCCCATCTAAGCCATAAGGTGTCAGGTTTTCCAAGAGAATGCTGTGGGAAGCAGTCTCAATTTCGTGGTAATCATTGTCATTCATCATCATGGATCAGGAAAAGCAAGATATTTTCCTTGCCCATTGCACTCTGCAGCGTCCAAGAAGTTTGTGCTGTTAATCCCCCTCTGCTTCAATTCCATTCATTCATTATTAGTTGATAGAATTTTTCAGATCAGCCCATGAACATTAGAACACTGACCACCAACTACTTCATGTAAGAACATAGAAGAAGTTTCACAAGCAACAGGAGACAATGACCCTTTTCTTTCCCCTATTTGAAAGAAAATTATTTATATCAGCTTTCATAATTTGGTCCTTTGAGATTCCAGTAATCAGCCAAATTCTGTATTAGAATTGTATGACAACAAGATAAAAATTAGTTGAAAGAAAAACCAACTGAATGTAGACAAGTGTAAAAGAAAGGGAGAATGATCATTGTTGGAACTGAGATACATGATAGACGTCACTGAATGAAATTTATCTCCTTAGCTCACAGAGATTTGGCTTATGTGGAGGGTTTTTCCTTAACTAATAATGGGATTATGTAAAAAATTTGAGAGACTACAAAGAAAAAACTTGTGAAGTTACACAGTTTGTATGACATTTCAAGAACATGAAGTATATGAAATGCTGAAGTATCATACTGAGCCACATTTCCATTTCTAATAATAAAATGATCAGGTGCGGCCTTCCATGAGACTGATTGCTAATTAAAAAATAAGAACATCAAGTTATCCAAGCAATATCCAAAATAAACCCAGTTTATATAGAAAGAGCTAGGTTTGTGACATCTTAAAGTTTCAGTCTACTGCTTCAAGCACAGCACCCCACGTTGCACTGCCAGTATTCTATTGCTGGCTGCTTCAGTGCCACGGAAACCACTGCTACCTCCTGTGGGGATCCCCGGGAAAACAGCAAGTGCATCTCAGGAGCTGAGATCACTGCCTGACATCCTAATTAAATGGAACAGCTTCTAGAATTTACTGTTTAAAGAGGAAAAAAATAGGATTCAACATAAGGCAATCTCATGACTTAATTTACTCAAACAACTCTTTGCATATATATAGCCTTCTTAGGCAAATGAATCTTGAAGAGGTTAAAGTATTAAAAATTAGGATTTTCAACCCATATCGTAAAACCAGTTATGTAGCAAATCTGTAGTACAGCAAGGTTAAGTCACTTGCTGAGGGCTGGATATCAAACTGCAGGTTTTTTCCCCATAGCTCAGTTATCCTTGAGAAGATAGACAAATTATTGACCACTGTTTAACATTTTGTTCATTTATAATCCAGTTGTTATTGAAGTAAGTTTTCTTCAAATGCCTCAACTATACACTGTTATTTCTACTCCCAGAGCTTTATAACAGCTTAGTCCCTCTTACTGTATGATACAGTTTTTTTCAACCTAAAAAGGATGTCATCCTGTCACATGGTTCTCTCTTGTCAGTTCTTCCATCTCAGTGTAGGAATTATGCTTTGAAGCAGACTGCCCTCATAGTAAAATATTGTAGACAGTATTGAGATGAGATGATATCCACACTATCCCACTGTTATAATCTTAATAAGCCAATTCATTTAAGAGGTCATGTCTTTTAGTGTTGCTACTTCAGTAGCAACCAGGAAAACTGTGATGATGGACCTTCAAATCCAAGATTCCAGAGTCAAATGCAATTTTCCTCCGCATACTGTAACTATCACTCAGTGCAGTGTTTGTTCTTTAACTGTTGTTCTAGAAATAGTTCCCTCTGTATCAGAACAGATCCCTGTGGAAACCAGACTATGCTACTGATCACTTCCATTCTACTTACAAAATTTCAAATTCATTTTCCTACATGGAAATTTTTATTACTCAGACAGACAGGAGAGGGGGGAAAAGAGGTGTGACTTAAGTGACTTATGTTCTCTCAGCAAGGAGTACCTGCTGCAAATGAACTGTTTGTAGGTAAAATACAGACTGGAGTTTGCAATACAAGCCTTTTGGCCAACCCATATTAATTATTTTGAAGACAAGAGTATTCATTCCATAAAGTTTCTTAAATGGAAAGCATACTACATTTATTTGCACCAAGTAATGTACAGCTAGTGAAGTCCACAATGTCTGTGAATCAGGAATTGAGGCAGACATGGAGCACGTTAGCTAATAATTGCACATTATTTTCTGCAGCCAACAATGAACAGCAAATTCAGTTAATTATAATCACTACTATCATCACCTCTAATTGTAAGCCAAGTGATTGCAAATGTAGCATCATTTTTCACCTACAATAGCACTGATGTATTTTGGTGCCCTACTGTAATACAGTAATGAAAATGCTTTAGGGGAAAAATAATTTAAATAGTTGGTATATCAACGTAAGCCTTTAGGCAAAAGCATTCACTCTCTAAATCCCTGTTAAGTAATTAAATGAAAAACTGTTGACAATGGAAACTTTGTTGACTCCTTTTATGTTATACAAAGTAGGACAGAGGACATTTAAAGAGAATCCTCTGCCTTTCCAAAACACCGGACAGAGACATGTCAAAAAATTAAATCGGGAACAGAAGAAACAGCAATAAAGGACCATCTGTTATGGTATAGAAAGTGGGATTTCCAGTGAGAAATGCTATTCATCAGACTCGAGCATCCTTTACCTTACTGCTGATGAGAAATCTGGTAGAGATAAGCCTCACGTGATAACACAAATATTTCTCTGACATTCTCATGCAAGAGGTGTGGCAAGGTTTCGGATGGGGAGCTACAGGTGGTTTCCCTGTGTCCAGTGGAGGCAGTGCCAGCTGGCTCCAGGACGGACCTGCCACTGTCCAAGGCCAAGTGATGGTGGGAGTGCCTCTGGGAGAACATAATCAAGGAGGAAGGGAAAAAACCTGCTGGGGAGAGGAGTGACAACATGTGAGAGAAACACCAGGGTGAGTAAAGAGGAAGGGGGAGGAGCTGCTCCAGAAGTGAGAGCAGAAATTCCACGGCAGCTGGTGGTGCAGACAGGGAGGAGCAGAAATCCACCTGTAGCTGGTACAGGACCTGGAGCAGGTGGATGCCTGCATTCCTGGAGGAGTTCAAGGCCAGGGTGAATGGGGCTGTGAGCAACCTGTCCTAGTGGAAGCTGTCCCTGTCCATGGAAGGCGTTTGGAACGAGATGATTTTTAAGGTCCCTTTCAGCCCAAGATATTCTATGATTCTCCTCTGAGGAAGCTGTGACCTCCATGGGAAGCCTGCACTGAAGCAGGATCCTGGCAGGACCAGGGGACCCATGGAGAGAGGGACCCACACTGGGACAGGGGTGAACAGTGTGAGGAGAACGGAGTGACAGATGTGGGATAAACTGACTTCAACCCAGCTTCCCTGTCCCCCTACACTGCTCAAGGGAAGAAACTGAAAGTGAAAAGAAATTGGGAGTAAGGCTGAGCCCAGGAAAAAAAGGAGGGGTGAAGGGAAGATCTTTTAACTTGAGTGATGTCTCCTTGTCCTTATCTCAGCACATGAGCCTTTCTTATTTTCTGTCCCTCTGTCCATGTGAGGAGGGGAGTGATAGAGAGGTTGGTGGGCACCTTTTGCCCAGTCAGGGTGAATACTTACAAGAGGAAAGCACAACAGAGCAAGCACAACAGGGGTAGAAAGAAGAGAAAAAAAACCCAGAGATGCAAAACTGTAAGTAAAATTGAAAGTTTACTGTTTGTGACACAAGAGTTCCAGCCCTAATTCAAGTGCAAACTTCGCCTCACAACAAACTTTGTTCAAGAAGCTTTTTCACCTGTGCAGTGTAAGCAGGCAGGTATATTCTCCATCCTCTCCACAAGGGAGCAGCAAGCATCGTCTTCAGATTTTAATTACAGATGAAGTGTTTACACTTGTTGATTTCCTTGCTGAGAGCTCTTCTTTTCCTCTTCACAAGTTCTTCTAAAACCAAGTTATTTTATTTTTCTTTTACATATATGATAAAACTTCTCAGCTGGTGAGAAGGAAGAACTTCTGGGGTGAAGGAAAATATTCACTTCCCTGATCACAGGGATCTTCTGCTTGCCACAGCTTTAATTCCTTGTACTTACCACTGCTTATTCTATAAAGCCTTTACTCTCACCTCTGCCCACGTCATTTGTATTTTCCTCTCCTCCCCTAGGCAGTGTAAGTGATAAAATGAGTACTTTTTTTCTTTTTTTTTTCCTTTTAAGTGGAGCCAAGTTATTAGCGCATGTTTCACTTCTCAGCTGGGCGTCCTAATAAGCTTGTTATTGCTTGGAGCCAGGCTAATCAGGAGAGGAGTCATGACGTCCAGCAGAGAACCAACACAAAAATGAAAACCAGACTAAAAAGTGAGGCTGGAGCTCGATTCTAGGGTTGGGGAAGCAGGTACACCAGTCTGAAGGTGAGCAAGTGCCTTGTCACTGCTGACCACAACAAAGACCTGGCATTAACAAGCACTGTTCTCTTAATGTCCAGTTTTGTAATAGAATTTTAAAAAACCCCAAACCTTAGAGCGGTTTGGTTGGTTTGTAGCCACAGACTGTTGTTTAACACGCAGTACAGCACCTTTTAATGCAGTGTGGCCCTGAATTTTAAATACATTGGTTTGCAGCTGCTACGTTTGTTCTGGCTAACACTGCTGCAGTGTTTGCTTTGAGCTGAAGTTTCTCCTCTGTGGTCTGAATAGCAGCACAGTCACTCATCACCTTGAAGAGATGAAGACCCTTACTCTGGGAATAAGCAAGTTCAAAAAGAGCCCAAGGGGATCCAAAAGTGGGCCAAGCCAGCAACCAAAACATATCAAGCAAAGGACATGTGTGTGACAACAAGGATAAGGACAAAGTACACAAGGGCTGGAGGGGAATCAGGGAGAGACAGATAATACACAGCTGGTACTTCCAGTCATTCTGTAAAATGCTTTTATTACTTTTTCCATAACTTTTATAGGTTCCAAACAATAGTGAGGCAGGACTCACTTTGTAACACTAATACATAAAACAATAAGGTTTCATAGAGCAGGAGTAAAAAATAGGTTGGAAAAGCTGTTGCATTCAGACCCTAGTACCAGTATTCATGCAGATCGTGGTAACTGTGCTGTTGTAGTTGCTTAATATCTATGAAAAATAGACCCTCTTAAGCTTCTTGTAGATATTAATTTAATGCCTTTGAGATTTCTGCAAAGGGAAATGAAATGTGATTTCTCTCTCACACGAGCATTACAAAGCGCTTCTTCTGTGGGAAATATGTCTCAACCAAAATTAGACTTTTTAAGGTTTACTTCTAAATTGTGTAATATTAAATTTCATCTAGTTCTGTACCTTTTCCAACATTTTTCACATGTTCTCAAAAAAGAACAAACCCACTGTGAGTAATTAAGTATTTGTCTATATTCCTTGCGTGAATTTCATTAGCCCCTGATACTTTGAAAATATTAGTTTCATTGAAATGATTTTTTAAAAATTATTCTAGACAGGTCTTACCTATGTATTTCTGGTGCTAATTGTGTTACTATATGATCTCAGTTAAGTTTGCTAATGAAGAAATACACAAAGTTATATTAGAAAATCCTTTCCTTTGGCACTGTATACTCTTAGCTTCCCCTCTGGCTTAAATAATATACCCCTCATACAGTATTTCTCATTCCCAGTCAATCATAAAAGTTGTAGTTTTTGTAGTGTACAGTAGTTACAAATAGTTCTGAAGTCAAAGACAGTTTGAATGACTATAAAATGTAGATTTATATTACGTGGTCTGCGGAGTGACCTCATTAATGAATCAAATGACATTCCTTGTATCTATAAGCAGAAAGTCGTAGAAGGAAATTTGTAATAATTTATCATCCATTTCTTTATCTGGGGTAAAGGCTTCTGACGCTCAGTATGATATACTTCCTATCCAGCTTTAGAGCAATGAACAAGCCTTAAAGACTACCAGGGGTTTGTTCTTACCAGATGCTGACCTTGAGAGCAAATCCCTGGTCTGGTCTGGCTGCTGCCTCTAGTGTGCCTCGCTAACAGCCAAAACTCCTGCTCTGTTCTGGAGATTTGAATATCACCAATTCTGCCTTTTTTCAATAGAAGGTAGCAAAATATTTCTGCTGCTAGAAACATAAGGATGACCATATCACTACAGACAAAAAGTTGAATGAAGGATGAAGAATAAGGCTTATGAAAATTAGAAAAAATGAGTACTGTAAATTCTGTTTCTTTAGTCACAGGAATTATAGGAGGCAGAAGACAAAGTCGTCCAAGAAAAGTAGAAAAACACAGTTCACACAGAATGCAAGAAAAAGCACTATGTTCCTGAGAATGATATGTGCACAAGGTGCTATTAACCTCAGTATTATTCAAAAATGAAAAAGAGTGTCCAAGTATCAGCATGTGGTACACAAGACACGCATTTTGTTTGTTTTCTTACTCTCCCAGTTTTTCTTCCTCAAAAAACTCCACATGTATTCGCAAATGTGTTGCAAAAGTCAGACAAGCACCACCAGATCCATTATTTCTAATGATCAAACTCAAAAGCCTCTCAATTTCCCAAAAATTAAATATGCACAGCAAAAAAAAAGCATTACCATTGCTTCAACTGGAAAGACAAAGGGAATAAATAACATCCATTAAAGGTTCAGGTGATGCTACGGAAAGCTATTCACCACACAAATGTAGTACTTATGCATGAAAATCCAATTGACACGAAAGCTTATAACCATTCCAAAGAACCTATTATGGCCCATCATGTAAATGGTTACACATAACACACAGCCATTATGACCTGTAGGGCTCTGGATCAGTGAATTACAATTTCTCTGGGCAAAACAGACTTTGAGCAAACAGGCTCAAAGAAGCTGTTACAATAAAGTATGCTAAGACCTGTCTAACCAACTCCCAATTACACATTAACCCACTAACACAAGTAGAATTGTCAAATCTTGGAAAATTCAATTAGTTACAGTACAGAAACCAACACTAAAAGTTAGTGTTCTTGAACATGTACAATATATGTCCTTTACTGTTTCAAGAAAGAGAGTAGGTTGTTTTGAGATATAAGTTGCAGGTAATTTATAGAGGGTGGATTTCCTTTTTTCCCTATCAAGTAGGGCATTTAGATGGGAATGGAAATAGGATCAATACCAGCTCTTTTAAAGTGGATGTCTGTGTCTTACCTTCAGCACAGAACAAATCCATTTGGGGAAAATCACATAATATGAATACTGCCCATGAAATCATGGACCCCCTACTACCTTCCTTAAGGCAAACTGTTGGGGAAGGTGGTACAGGGAAATAGTATAAATATGATTGCTTAGCCACAGATTCTGAAAACATAAAGCCTGGAAGTGAAATAGAAATGACAGTAGTTTTTGAAATGTGAAGGTATGCCAGACCAGAAGACAGGATACTGGGCAATACCTCTGACCATGAGGGAAGGGGCCTGCTGAGAAGGCAGGAAGAGGGGATTATAGAGATTAGTATTAAGGTTTAGAAGGTAGTGCCTTATTCAAATCTAGTAGTTCTCATAGGCTATATGTAAATTCTGTAGGATTTGTGTCTCGCACCGGTTGGTCACTGTAAATAGAATATTCAACACAGAATGGGATAAAACTTACTGTAACAGGGAATTCTTCCTCTTGGGACCACACCATCAACTGGACTGGCAGCTGATGGCAGACTCTGTCACCCACGACCTTTGCAAATAAACCACGTGTTCCATGAGCAACCCTGTCTCCAGAGATTTATCATCTAACCATCGCGGCACGATTCTAGAGCAAACAATAAAACTTAGGCATATTTATTAATAATATATAATTTTTCTATGGCAACTTTCATTTCTGAAGCTCTGCTTTAGCTTTGCTGCTAGGTAGTGATGTTCTGCTAACTTTGTGGATGGCAAACATGGCAAAACAGTCCAAACTAAAGGGCAGTAAAGCTGAACTCTGAGAGTGCCAAGTTCTGTCTTGTGCTAGTCAGTGAGGTATTAGTGATGCTTCATGTAAGAAATAGACCCAGATTTCCCTGCCGTCCCAAGCTGGGGGACAAGCCCGGGCATGTGCCCCTGGATCCCTGGGGTTGCCGTGTTCTAGTGACCTGCGTGTGTGGCGGGAGCTGAGCGTGGTCCGGCGGCCCTGGGGGGAAAGATGGCGGCTGCACGGTACGGCTCCCACGCTGGTCTCAGCCGCGGATGCCACAGGTGCAGGGGCTGGAGCATGCGGGACCCTGCAGTGCCCAAACTGGGCCCGCCGGTGCCGTGACCCCAGACCTGCGCAGCTGGTGGTGTGGAGCCGCCGCTGCATAGCCATGGTCCCCTGCCGCTCCCCGACTCCAGTGCTGGCTGCACACAGCCCATTCCCGCCGGTGCGGTGCCCCCAGCCCGCTCCGCAGTCCACGCGGAGCTCCGAGCAGACTGGCGGCGGCGGGGCCCTGTGTGGAGTGGACCCGGCCTCGCCCCTCGCCCCCAGCCCGCCACAGTACCTGTGCCGCAGTGCCCGTGCTGTGCGCCCACTGGCGCCGCGCCCAGCCCACTCCCCCTGGTGCCATGAACCTGGACCCGCACGGCTGGCACTGTAGGACCGCCGCTGCATCGCCGCAATCCCCTGCCACCACCCCCGGCGCTGGTGCTGGCCGTGCCCAGCTCACGCCCGCCAGTACCGCAAACCCGGTGCAGGCTGATGTGACCTCGGCGGGATGGACGGCAGCCGGGTCCGGTGTGGGGCGGCTCGGCGATGCCGGCTGACACGGCTCCGACATGGGATGGATGGCAGCCGCATTGGACAACCCGACCCCATATCAAGCGACTCAGCAGTACTGGCCTGTGCAGCCCAGGCTAGATGGGTGGCGGGCTGCTCCTCTGCCTTTCCCGTCCCTGTTCCCCGGGGCAACTGGGTGGGAGAGGCCACTCCGGGGGGCAGACAATGTAGAGAGACTTGCCCGGGCATGTCAGAAGAGCAGACCCACCTCTCATGCAAATGAAAAAGACGCTATGCATGGCGGGAAAGGTAGAAAGGTAGACGCTGTCTAGCCGCGGACTAAACTATTTAAGTGGCTTAAATTGCACATTATGGGTAGGGGAAAAGAGAAATTCATTCATCCCTAGCCCTGGTTTAGATTCTCGCCGTGACTTTTGGGGCAGGGAGCCTGGCTTGGGCTAGGGGGGAGCCATCAGGGAAATCAGAAAACGGGGGAAGGTGAGGAGCTCTTGCCTCACTGTACCGCCAGTGGTCGGTGGAAGGCACTGCTGCTGCTCACCTCCCTGGGGTTCTCGAGTCTTGCACAACAGACTCCTGCACAGCACCCCCTGCCGAGACCTCCTGCACAGCACCTCCTGCCAGGCATCCTGGACTGCAGATTTCTTCAGCAAAGAACTGAATTTTCTGACGCACCTCACACACCTTTTCTGTCGAGCTTCCCACACCGCTGATTTTTAATAATGAGCTGAATATTTAATAAAGGTATCAAGCCATAATTTATTCATAACACTTCAGTTAATGCTCAGTTCATGCCAAGACCTCTGTGCAGCCTTTCCTTGACAACATACTTTTCTTTCAACCAAGTCTCTAGATAGGAGTAAAGGCTATTAAAAGAAGCTTCCATTTTCAAACCTATTAAACAATTACAGTGTTGTCTGATTTTGAGAAGCTCATTTTGAAATATTTAGAGGGACCTGATCATCACACCTGCATTCTAAAACTTTTTCTAGATTTTTGCAGTAATCTTAATGTCAGCTCTCCATGTAGTAAAGCCCAATTATTCCTCCAATACTCATGGTTGTTAAAACCCCTTCCCCAGATAGCAACATTTTCCACTTTTATCAAGGACATGTGAGTTTTTGTTGGGGGTCTGTAGCTCCCCAGATACTCACTCATCTGGTGTCCCTTTTAGTTTATTTCTCTGTAGATGGATAAGACTGCGATTTGGATGAGGTGAATAAAATCCCTGTGCAGCCCCTGGCCATCCATGGGAATGGCAGCCTTCTGTACCCAGCATTCTGTACCCAGCAGTGCCCAAGAGATGCCATTTGTGTGCACAGCTCTGTGCAATAGCCAAACCGAGCTCCCAATTCCCACTTCACGTATAGCATGACTCAGATCACTGAGATGGGGCAACATTTTATCAATATCACTGAGAGATCAGAATCAGGCCAAAGCCACAAGCTTTAGGATTTTTGTTAATTATTGTGTGGCTGCTGAAAGCCTGCATTTCTTTTCGAACAAATTACATTTCAAACATCTCTATCTCAGCTCTTTGCTTTTTTTCTCCAGGGTTGCCTTTTTGTTTCGTGGGAGGATGAAGAGATGTGTTCTTTGCATGCACTGAACTGAGCACAGTCGAATCCCCTCATGACTGGATGTTTACAGCCCAACTGACTGCACTTCTTCTTTCAATAAGCAGGTAAGGCAAAGAACAGAACAATTTTCCTTTTCTACTGCTTGCTGCTCAGTTGCACCATCTCTCAGTCCAAGCAGACCTTTCTCAGCTGCATGCCCAGAAATTGAAATTTTGAGATGTTTATAAATAAGTAAAAACCTGCCTGTATTTCATGCAATGTGATATTTGCATAATTACTTCTCAAGGTAGTGAGTATAACAGAAGCCAAACCACAGACGGTTGAATATTTTTAGAGCAACCTGTGTCAGCAAATAAACACAGAAGTCTTGTATCAAATTTCAGAGAAGTTTAGGACCAGCATCATTTATTTATGGAACAATAAGCATCTATTTGTGCTGGGCAGGTGACCAAGGTGAACAAATGAAAGACATATATGTAATCAAATATTAGATGAGCCATTGTTTCATTTGCCACCATTTGTCTCTTGGAATATTTGTAACGAACCCTGCTGAACAGAACAACACAGGATAAAGATGGCTGTCAAACTACCTCCTCCAAAGCCAATAAAACAGTTGGGCTGAAGCAAATAATGAAAATTTGAAAGAAAATACTCTGAGATGGTGGTTCCTTTCTTTGTTAAATGATGAAATCAAGACCTACTACAACAATTGTTTTAAGTCACAGCATTTCAAGAAAATAAGGCAGAACAATAAATACATAAAACTAGCCTATTAAAACTGTTCTGTTTTAGATTGTAATGCTATGGTCTAATGCTGCTGAGAAATATATTCTAAAAACTAGAAGGTTCTGCAAACTTAATTAGATGAGAGAACAAAAATGAAAAAATAACTAATAAAGTGGTTTGAACAATGCCTCTTTTTTAAAAAATGCAAAATCACAACTTTTAGTCTCCCCAATGCCTCTTAAGTTAAAAGTATCTGGATAATGTAGTATGAAAATATAAGCAGAACTCAAATAAATAGGAAAAAAGGACTAGATATTAGCAAAGAAAAATTCTAAAAAATACATGAAACGTGTCCATAAATGTAAGGTTTTGTCTACTTGCTCCTGCCATAGAAAACAGAATCAGAAGTGGAACTGGAACAAAATTCAGAATGGTACAGTCCAGATAGTAAAAGACAAACAAAATTACTGGAGATCAAAGAGGAATAATTTACACAGAAAAATTAAACATGAACTTCTCTGTTGTGTTACTGATGACCTCTATCTCTCACTAACATTTCCAGGAAAGTTAATATATGTAAAAGAACGAAGTTCTGAATATCCATCCAAGCGACAGCAAAGCAAGGATAACGTAACAGTCTGCCTGAAAGGTATAAACATCTGAGAGCAGGGAGAAAACTTCCCGGGTACCATGACATGACAGTGTTCAGAATTACTGCATCCACTTAAGCAGCTGATGTTATACAAAATTTAAATCAACAGTGAATATGTTACATACTGCAAATTTTTTTCAGGGGCAAAACTGATTCCAATGCTGTCCAATATTAGAGAGAGTGCACAGGACAACAATCGCCCATCTCATCCAGTAAAGAATATTTCACCTTCAGGAAGAGAAGGAGAACTTAGTCTTTAAAAGAATATTTACTAGGATGTGCATGTGACAGGAAGGTCACCTACCAGCTTGAAAGCTCTTGTTCCAGCCTCAAAAAGAGAAATGACAAGAGTAGTTTGACTAGCCCAACTACCACACCCATATAGACCACCTGTAGCTCAAATACCCAGGAAATTGTTTTGCTTCTGATTTCTAGCATGAGTTCTTGCTTCATAAAGTGGGGAAATTTTGCTTTCTTGGCTGCACAGAATTTGTATTTCAATCATTTCATTATTTTGCTAGATACAAAGTGCTTCAAAAATTTGTTAGAAAATTTGGTTCCTTCTCCTGCATTTCTTTTGTCGTACATAGGTTAAAAGAACACTTCAGAGAGAAATCTCAATTGTCAAGAGCTCTTACAGCCATTCATCAATATTTTTAACATACTTCATTACATTTTTTTCGCTCTTCTTCACAATAATAACTAAGACAGACTCTATAAATTCTAGAATTTTGGTCTGCAAATAAAAACCTCCTGGACGTGCCCTTGCATTTATCAATGTGTTACTTACCATGAGATTTTTGCATTGCTTGCTTTTAGCAGCTCATGGCAGGAAACAAATCATACAACATCTAAGATCAAGCCATTAATTCTACTGTAATTCAAATGCCATATGAATATCTCACAAGACTCATAAGCTGAAAGGGGAAAAGGTTTCAACTTTTTTTATTTTTAAAAAAAGACCCTCAAAGCTTGCATTCTCAAAAACATTTGGAGACATCAGTGACTTCCCTAGTATTACCTCACCCCAGCAAACACTCTGAGCAGAAATGACATTGTATTTTCTGGCAATTTCACCCTTTGATATGCTCAGCTTTTCATCAGAAAGCCTGCACAGAAAGTATTATTTCTTCATTTTAACATTACTAAATATATACCTGATTTGCACAGACAGCTCTGAATGTGTTAACTCTTGTTCTACCACCAGTTTGTCTGAAGGTGAGAAGCCACAGTGAGGTCATAAGAAAACCCAACCATCCAGAAACACAACTTTTCAAAGCAGTTTTTGAAAGTCATGAGACAATACAAACTAGCGATGCAGAACCCAGTGCTCCAAGAACTCCTCTTAGGTTAAAGAAGCAGTGGAATTTTGTTATGGATTCTCAGCACTCTGGATTCAGTGCACAACAGGTGAGCTGGATGGTCACATTCAGGCAGTGTTACAGCTCCCAGTGACCTGGATGATTCCAGAAAGTAACAACAGTGAGGTGGGATGGAAGTTCTGCCCAGTGTCCTGCCCACAATCTCCAACAGGGACCAGCAGCAGAGTGTAGGAATGGGGATATTTTCCAAGCTTTCAGAAGGTGTGGCTTAAGGGTTTTGTCAGCCACAGAGAGCCTCTTGGTATCCAACAGCTCATGAGTGTTTTTGTTGAATTTGTGTGCTGCCCTTTTGAAATCCTGACAACTTTTTGCCTGTATTATAATGGCTGTGACAGGAGTTTCACCTTTTCAGCAGTAAAATCAAACATGAGCTTAGAAGTTCATTATATCCACCTGATTTTTAAAATTTCTTTCTACCAGATAAAGCCTCTCTTATTGTCTAACTTCTTTTTGAATGTCTACAATAATGGAAAAAATATTTCCAATGAGTAACTCAAATGGAACAAAAAAAAGACATCTGCAAAATGACTTTCTAATGGAAGTTCCAAATAAATGTAGGTGAATCTTGTTAAAAATGTATCAGGGTGATATTTGGAAATTTGAAATGGAAAATGTAATAATCACTGTAAGATCTACGTTTTTCCCTTATTCACCACTGTTGATATATATTTATGTGTGCTTGGGTGATCTTCTTTTAAAATAATAGCTCTTGCATAACTTTCTTTTGGGCAGTTATACCTTCCTAATTTTTCCAAGATTTATTCAGAAGTAGACAAGTGGTCAAGAAAATGCTTTAGATAATTATTTTGAAAACTCTGTAGTACAAGTTATCTCTACCTGCTACATTAAAAAAATTTAGGGAATGATATTTATCATTCTTGTTGTCAAGGGTGGAAATCTATCTGGAGAATAAATCATGAGGCAATGTTTCTGAGTCAAGCAGAATCAAGTTCTGCATTTTCTGCACATCCATGAACTGACCCTAAAGGAGACTGTGGTACGAGTTTAGAAGTGGATAAGGCCATCACAGTGTGGAGAAATTTGGTAAAAATGATGGTGACTTTATCTTGTACAGATCTTATCTCATCAAGCAGTTAGCCATTGAATTACTTACTGAGGAACAAGTTTCAAGTGAGCCCTCATTTGAGTCACAGTTTTGCTATAAAACTAGAAATGAATCATCACAAGCCTGTCCAGCTAAACATTCATTTTACTCAGTTAAACATATTAAAAGTAGATAAAACAATAAAAAAGCCCTCTCAGCTGTTGGAGTCCAGGACAAAGAAAACCCCCTGAACACCTNACAATCGTTGATAGATAGAATGTGAGGTAAAAACATCAATTAGAGAAATAAGTAGCTATAATTGGTGTAGAATTGTAAATATAGTATGTTTGGGTCAAGAAGATTTATAGGTCCTTGAAAGTCCCTCCCTAGGAGCCATTGCAGCTGTGTTTTCAAAAAGATCAGACCTTGTACTCAAAGAGCATGCAGCTATGTGATAAGAAAAAATAAACAGCCTGAACAAGAAGCTGGAAGTCTCTTTTCTTCTCCTTTCTAACTCTGGTGCGATCTGATCTTGGAAGCGGAAAAGCATTCCAAGACTCAGCTAAGTATATTCTTAATTAAACACTAGAGACCAACTGTGCTGTGCACCTCAGGAAACTTCAGGGGCTACAGAAAGCTCCAGATTGGATTACTGTGTATTATCCACAAACTCACAAGGAGTTTTGCTCAGCTACAGGCATGTTTTATGTTCCATGTGGAGTTTTTTAGAGAGTTAATCAGAAAATTCTGCTCACAGTTTTGTTATTTGTTTGTCCTCTCTTAAAGCACTTCTTTTCTTTACAATTAAAAGTATTTGACAAACAGAGGCATTTGTGGTATTTAATGCAGCACCTGAAAATGCTCTTCTGAGGGCTTTTGTGTGCCGAGCACCACAGGATTTAGGGCCTTTGGGTCAGACAGCTCTTGGAGACACCCCATTAACACAGTGCTGAAAGTGGGCTAATAAAACAGCCTATTCAATGGGATAATCTAAACTCAGTGTGGTGTTAATGCAATAATTAACATTTTATTAATCTCAGAAGTGACAGAGTTTGCATGTGTCTGCACAGACCAGAGTGCTCTGAAGTCTCTTGGAACCTGTTGGAGGATAGAAACAACCAGCACATAAACACTGGAAAACCATAAGCTCATCTACTCAGCCAAGGGCAAGTTTACTCAATTCCTATTTCCTGGACACAGACAGGGAGGAGGGGGCAGAAAAGCAAGGAAAAACAGACTCCTGCTATTACAGTTTGATTTCAACATGCTTTAACCACTGCAGTGCTGCAGCGTTCTTTTCACAGTGTGGAAGAAGAGCAGGGTGATGGCCCGAATTCTTTCACACACACCAGAAAATCTCACAATTCATGATCCCAACGCTGCAGAAGGAAGAAAGTTTTGCTAAGCTTTACAGTGCAAATACAGACAAATTAGAAGGTTTCTGCATCATTCATTGTCTCTATCTCCACTGTCCTAGGATGACTTTATGATGCTTGTATCCCCAAATTGTCTGCCCTGTTTGTGTAGATATTATGTTCTGTACCTTTAAGGCCAGAGCAAAGAGGGAAGGAGCGCGCAGTTTGTTTGGAGAGACTGCTCTGACTCCTCCACATTCCTTTTTCCCTTGCTCGGACGGTGCTGTCTTTGGACAGACGGACGGAGTTTTTTTCCTTTTTCCTTTTTTAATTGGTTTTTGGCTAATTAAAGCAGGAAAGTTCTTGGACAGAGTCTTTGCCTTTTCATTGGGACTGAAATCTGCCCTGCCCTGGACTGAGAAGACCAGAGAGGCACCTGTGGCCCACCAGGGCCTGGCCCCCCCTGAGAGAGACTGAGGGAGAGCTGAGCACACCCACGGCAAGGACAGTTTCATTCTGTCCATCCCTTTTGGAGCAGCGAGAGGTTTTATTGCTTCATATTATTCAATTGTTAATGCTTGTGGGGTTTTGTTTGTTAAATAAATAGTTTTTTCCATTTTTCTCAGAGGAATTTTATTCCCGAACCAACTGAGAGGGAGGGGCTGTTTTGGGCTTACTTCCCAGAAGATCCTATTTGGAAGTTTCCTCCCAAATTTGCCCTAAACCAGCACATCCACAAAGACCAGAGCTAATGTGAGCCTTTAAAATTTGGAAAAGATACATTGCCTCTGGCAAGTGCATACAACTTCTAGAATCAAAGTTTCACTCAGACCTATTTGTCAATTAATTTAATACATCAGGGAAACCACCCTACCTTTTATATTGTGATGGTATTGTTACGGAATTATATTTCCACTATTTCAATTTCCTTCCCTGGATAGATGGAAATGTAAATCTGAGGACACTTCCTCAGTGTTTCAGTGAAAAGCATTTTCAGGATAGACCTTGAGCAATCTTAACCATTACTTATGTGATCAAAACCCCACAAATAAGCTTTGCACAAAGGGGAGGAGGCAACTAAAGATAAAGCCTAAAACATTCATTTCATCACCAGAAAAAAGCAAATCCTAGCCAGCTGTATCATTAGCCCAATTTCAAATGCAAACCTTGGTACTCAACAAACAATGATTCTTACTTCAAGGGCTTTTTTTCTCATCTCCTGCCAATGTAAGACTTGGCAGCACAACATTGATTAGAGGAACAGAAAGTGCTAGAGAAGGGAATGTATGACAGTTTCGTGGTAATTGAAAACTAATTATATTTATCTAGCCAATAATCACTACATGTTCAATGTTAAATTTCAAAAAAGGAATAGAAAACCCACCCTTCATTTTTGTTATCATAAAGCGTCATTAAACCCTTATAAATATATATATATATATATGTATACTCTCCTGTGATTTAGTTTGAAAGACAGATGTCCACTAGGGAAGGCAGGAACCTCCTTTGGAATGGAGAATGTAAGCCCCCTCCCTCCGAATTATTATAATTTTGAAATTAAGGGGCTCTCAGGCAAAGATATGGAGATAGGAATAACAGTCCCTTTACTAGTATGTATAACAGGGCAAACAAAACAACAACTACAGCATTAACAACAAACAGAAGCAGGAACCCGGTTACAGCTTCCCTGGCCACAGGCACTTTCCCCTTTGGTGCAGTTCCTGTCACAGCCAGCAGGGGCACTGGTGGCTCCCGGCAGGCAGGGCAGGGGTGATGATCCCCCCATGCCTGCAGGGGGCGCTGTGGGGCGGGCTTGGGGCCACGTGGGACTGGCGGCTTTGACCTGGATGGGAAGGGATGGAGGAGATGGAATCAGAAACTCCAGAGCTGGGGCTGAAGATGCAGGGGGTCTCGGCAGGCAGGGGCTGTGGGCTACAGAGTGGTGAAAAACTCAGAGCAGTGCCCAAGAAGAAGCGGGCGCGGCACAATATCGACATAGCTCCCAGCAAGGCAAAGAGGGGCAGGCTCAGGATCTTTGGACACCTGACAAAATGGCAACAGGCCTCTCTTAGAGTGAGGTAGGCGATAACAAGGTCCCAGTCCAGTGGCTGCTCCCAGGAGCAGGGGCTCACCTCACAGCAGAAGAAACTAGATCGAGCTGGGCTCCTGCAGCAGCAGTGAGTTCCCTTCCCCAAGCAGCCGCTACACCATTCTACCCGAAGGCCTAGAATGAGTGAGTGAGTGAGTGCGAGTTCCCCCTCCCCGCTGTCTCAAGCACCCAGCCACCAGTGCTTCTTAGCAAGTCAATGGGAAAAAAATTCCACAGGTAACAAGGAAAAAAAAGGAAAGAAAAACCCAGCCCCCAACATCCTGACTGCTTGATTCAGTCCTCTCTTGCTCAGGGTCCTAATTGGGGTCCTCTCTTTCAGGTTTCTCCTGCAGGTTACATAGCACAATATGAACTGACTGCTCCTGGATGGAGTTCTGCACAGCACAGGGCACACAGAAAGCAGATGTTCCAATATCAGCAATGTGTTTTTCAATTTATTATAATTTCACTTATTACAGGGTCTGTATGTGTTACCTGGGGCAGGTATGAGTTTACAAAAACCCTATGTCTTTCTTTTCAAGAGGCAGATAACCTACTTTTTATAACCTACTTTCTATAACCTACTTTCTCTCATTACTTTGTACTTTGAAAGGTAAATATTTTGAAGGTAAATATTAAGTACTTTTGAAAACTTCAGCTAGAAAATCTCTCCGAGAGCACGTTGCTTGGCTCAGTTTCATTGGCTAGCCAGGCTTGATAAAGAATACATTTTAATAGACTACCATCTGCAACTTTCTCATTATAGCCTCTTCTCCAGGATGTGTGATATGTGACAACTTTGTTAAATGCATACAGGACTAATCATCCATGCAACATTATTTCAGTGTGTCACACACTGGAATTCAAATTATGCTATTCCTCTCTTAAAAAAAAATTACCATGACTTCAAGGAAGAAAGTAATTCTGAGAGTTAGGATGTATTATGGTATATTCGAACCTAAGATTAAATTAAACCCAAATTAATTTTGTGACATCGGGAATGCCCAGAGGAAGGAGGATAAAGGAATAGAAATTTCTATGCACTTGGAACTTCCCTGGCAACTCTTGCTCACCATTACAAGGTATTGTGTTCCACTATACAGTTAGATTATTTTGTTATTATATTGCACTGATGGTTTGTGAATTAACTGCACATAGATGTAGCTTATGAAGTTTCACCCCTCCCCTTTCCTCAGGTAATACCTGTAACTGATCCCTCCACACCCCCTTCTCCCCGGTCCCTTCCCATTGGCCATTGTCCTTCTCCCCCTCCCCTTTCTGGTAGGCCTTAAAAACCCCTGCTGGGGGTGGAGACGTCCTCTTTCCCTTCCTGGACCCCCCTGGATCAGTTTCACAATAAAAAGGTGGGACTGTGTCTCGAGGAGAAAGAGCCTCTTTGTCTTTTGCCTTTGGTCCTTGTTGAATACCTGGCTGGGGTCTGAGCTAGCCTTGAAGGCTCCAGCAATAAGGAAATTACAACAACAAGGGACTAAGAGGAAAATGAAGAAGAAATGAAAAAGAAGAATTGTCTTCTTTCTCCTACAGCTACTAAGAATGGGGATGTCCATCAATGTGTAGAATCACAGAATGGTTTGGATTGGACGGACCTTAAAGCGCATCTCGTTCCAAGCCCCTGCCATGGGCAGGGACACCTTCCACTGTCCCAGGGTGCTCAGAGCTCTGTTCAACCTGGCCTTGAGCACTCCTAGCAATGGGGCAGCCTCATCTTCTCTGGGCACCCTGTGCCAGGCCCTCACCGCCCTCCCAGGGAACACTTTTCTTCCTGAAATCTAATCAGAACCATCTGTCATGTTAAAGCCGTCACCCTTTGTCCTGTGTCTCTGGGCTTCCTGTTAGATAACCATGCCACAGGCATTGACCTAGTACCTTCAAATCCATTTCACAACATTTCATTCCTTGCAATTACACTTGGGTTTCTAGTAGGCTTTTCCTTTTGAGTTTATAGAATACAGATTCCCCAAGAGTTTTAAAAAATATTTCTTTAATGGCTCTATTTCCTTCCTTCATAGATATGAACTATATCTATGAACATATCCATATCATAGGTATGAACTATGAACTATATGAACACAGCCTTGCAAGCATGAAGATTTCATTGCAGAAACATCAACTGGTCAATAATAAAGCACAGAGCATCTGCTGGAGGTAGGTGCTGTGGATGAACAACATGTTGAAAATAGTTTTTCAGAAGGAAAAAAGGAAGTGTAAAGGTCAATATAGCTCTTTGCACTGACATTCAATTTCCTCATTCCATTTAACTATGCACATCTCAAAGTGCAATAGGGAGATAAAAACAGGATTTATGTTGTGAGACTTGAAGTTAAAGCCAAGGACCATACTAAGCCAAAATTCTGAAGCAAATTTAAAGATCTGGTACAAAGAAAACAAACAATATAAAAAAAAAAAGAAAAAACTACAGCAGTCCAGAATGCTACTTAACCAAACAAATAAGCCACCCTGGGAAAACACATTTTTTAACATTATCTGGATGTTTCTATCTACAATGTACTAACAGAGAGTTGGGCACGATTCTTTCCCTTAGAAGCTCCTCCCCACCGCATGTAGTAAAGTCCATTTACAGGAGCACAGGCATGAGCTCAGTTTCCCCTGAGAGGACAACAGGTCAGAGGTTAGGAAAATGTCTGTCCTTATGGATCAATGATTAATAGCAATTTCATTATCCTTACAAGCTGCAATGGAGATTAGCACCTAGAAACATGCAATTAATTTTCATTACCCTCTCCCATTATCATCAGTTCTCAAAAATAATTTTTTACAAGGAACGTCAAAAGAATTTTCCACTCAAAGTAACTCAGGGAGAAAAAGTAATGGGTACATAGAATTTCACCATGCCCAAATTATCTTTACCTTCTAAATAAGAGCAGTTCCTTGAGAATTTTTTTAGGCAAAAGCTGCAGTTGTGATTAGTCTTGAAAAGAACTTTCTAATACCACCCAAATATAGACAATGCTGCTACCTAAGATTAGAGCCAGGTGCATAGAAAATAAAAGGAAAACCACACATACTTAATTACTTTCTATTTTCTTATATTTCATAACTATTTTGTCATTCTTTCAACAGCTATTAAGCTATTAGGACACCTAGGCCCTGATGAGGGCAGCTCCAAATCCTGTATCCTGGAACTTGGCCTCTATGAGCAAAGGATCCGAATAACCCAAATCTTCCTTTTGGTTCTATTCATATTCAAGCCTTTACCTTGCACCTTACAGATTTTCTTAAAACCTCAGTATAGGTTAAATTTTAACTCTTTAAATAGATCAATTTCCTACCTGGAAAGGTAGTGTTTCATGCACCTGTCAGGAATGAATCTTTTCCTCTCCAGACATGGAGCAAGACCCTGTTACCACTTTATCTGCTCTTTATTTCCTTGTATGACAAAAGTGATAATCTGATAAAAATTTTTTCATTTTTTTCTGAAAAGGAAGTTTAAGTCTCAGGTGAAGGAATTTTTGGATGATGAAAGTACATTGTTATGTAAACATGAAGATGAGGAGCCATGGCTGCAAAACCACATAAAAGGGATTTTTGTGTGATGTTAAACATCAGTCTGATTAAACATGGTAACAATAAGATATTTTGCGTAAGGGAGATGTTACTTTTAGTTCAAGAGTGTTATAATACTGAGTTAAGAGTTCCTATTCATAATCAGTCAGAATAAGTATTTGAAAATGGACACAATGAATAGAATTGCATTAGTCTTCCTATTGTTTAATTTAAAAAAGCAGCTTTGTCAGAGATGCAGATATGAAAATACTTTCTTTCCAAAAATGCTGAGTTAAGCTTCTGTCTTGACATCAGATAAAATTTTGGAAAGATGAAGCGATTTAGACACCTGTTTTAGCACCAAGAAAGGTATTCCCAAACTCTAAACCACAAAAGACTCATAGGAGCCAGTGATTACTATAGCTGTGTTATCTGACCAGCACTGTAACATAGCCTGCAAAATGTGTTTCCACTTTCTTCGGCATCAAGTTTTCCTTTATAAGATTTCAGTGGGATCCTTAAATTGCCAAACATCTCCATTTAATTACATATAGCATTGATTTAAAACTTGGCAAGATTTCTGTGCTCAGCTGCAATATCTATTTTGTATCGAGGAGGACGAAGGTGATTTTTCTCACAACTGATGTACTAATACACCTGTCAAGAAATAATTGTCACGAAAAACAGGCATGGCTTTGATGCTTAAATCATGTCATCCTTTACCTACCGTGTCCTAGATTAAAATCAATGCCCGATTACAAACCTGATTACACTCATGATCATTAAGTTCAGCCTAGCTAAAAAATTGTCACTGTCTCCTGGCTTACATCTCCCCAGGCAGCAGCTTTCTTTAGGCAGAATGACTCTGAAAGGACGAGGCAAAGCACCCCAGACATCACAGAGCCATTCAATCAGCTATTGCAGACAAGCACATCACATAACTCTGAGCACAATAAAATCCATCCTAACACCAAATGGCCCCTCTGCCCCTGTGAATAGCTGCTGTAGGTCCTAACTGCATTCATAGTTCTTCATAATTTCCACCATAAATTTGTTCAGGGGTACTGTAGACTCATTTTTTTATTATGCCAGCATTGTTCATCATCTGTAAGAGCTCTTCCAACCTCCATGGTGTTCATCCCTCAAGTTTTTATAGAAAAGAGGAAGATCTTCTCTCTACACTTGTTTTTTAGCTTGGCTAATACTAATTTCAAACACGAAGATATTGTTTCCCTCCCTGCCCCTTTCTGCTGTTCTTGGAGAGGGCAAGAGAAAGCCAAGTATTTTCAATGGCTGCCTGCATTCATAGGACACTCTCCTGAAAATCATTCTCTCTGGGAGCAAACCTGGCTCTTCTAAGGACCAAATAAAACATGTATTTCCTGGCCATATGCCATGAGAACATCCATGCACACCCAAAACCTCCTCTGCAGCTGTTAAGAACAGGTTGTTTGCCGAGATGTCTCTGCTGCCCTAGATTGAAAATGTCGATTATCACATTTGTATTTCACTATGAGCAAGGCTACACTTTCAGAAGAGATTATGCAAGCATAGGGAAAGTCATTAGGATGAATATTGCCACTAATTGTTCAAATCACTTAATCACACTTCTCTGCTTTAAGCTAGAAATTATTTATCATAATTTCCTTGACAAACTAAATGTAATACACAGTTTCTCATTTTAAGAAGCAAGCTTTTTCTGCCAAGTATTTATCTTTGTTTGAAATGTTTCTGTTCATACTTAGTCTACAGATGAATCAGCTTGTATTGAGGGGGATAATATATGCTTTGAAACTGAAGCCACTATCATTTTGAGTCTTTACTGAAATATTTTATTTTGAAATACTCATACTTTCAGGATTCTAGTCCTACAGGACTCTTTCAACTTAGTTGGCAGGTTATATTTTCATTTCACTGCTATCTAAACAGAAATGGTTTTGCATTTTGTAAATGTATTTTTTAACCCCTTCTAATTGTTTAAATCAGTATATAAAATTAATTAAACCTTGACTCCAATTGGCTCCTTTACCTAGTATAGAAATGACACTGATCTTTCTGAAGCATTATGTTGCTGGCTAATTATTATAGACACATGAGAGTATTTGAAATTAATTCTGTTCGTATGTCAAAATTAGCATTTGCTATATATATATATATTTTATATTTATATATATATTCTTTTTTATTTTCTTTGCCAATCCAGTTATACTGGATCATTTTTCTTTCAAAACTGCCCCACTCTATAAGATGTTATTAGTATGGTTATCTATCATAATACTTATTTTTCTTTTTGGTTGGTTGTTTTTTTTTGTTTGTTTGTTTTCTTAGATTTTTCAGTGGCAAAAAGGATGTGTTAAGAGCTGCTACAGGCATAATAATATTTAGATAGAAAAATACTTAGATTATTTTAAAATACTGCTAAAGTTAAGACCCACTAGCACACAAGAAATAAGTAAAATTTTGCTGTATCTGATTCAAAGTTAGCTGGGAATTCCACTGAAAGATTCCCGTTGCCTTATAAATAGGCTTTCAGTCAGGTCCATGGAGAGCATGTTATGTACTAAGACCCTTCATGATGACTTCAGTCAGGGCTACTCATCAAGAAAACAGCTGTTCCTGACTTGGCTCATTTTTTGCTGCTGTTTTTACTCCTTTTTATGAAAATTGTAAAATTTTCCTGTAGGTTTATCTGTACAACTGTTCAGCTATATATGCTCTGCATTTAATTTGAAACTTCTTATCATTAAAAAAGTCTTTGCAGCTACTTCTAAGTGGAGAACCATCAGAAATGTTATCAGAAGATTTAAAAATAAGATTAATTTCTGTGGTGGTGGGTTTTTTTATAAATTATTGTTTAGTTTCCATAAAGTGTTTTTCCCAATGGTTTGTTCCTGTTACACCCCTCTGATGGATGTGGTCTGTCCCAGGTTGTCCTTCCCCTGTCCCATGGTGAAACCTCCCTGCCCCTGGACCATCAGCTGGGGACCAATCACTTACCTGTACCACCCCTCCCCTGAGGAGTTTAAAATTACCTGGGACCCCTGCCTCTTCCTCTTGGGCACCCCTCTCCGAAGAATGAACATCTCTGCCCTAAGAGCCTTCTCGGACCTTTATTTCAAACCTTGATGCTGAGGAACCAGTGTTGGACTGCCTGCAGTCTGAACACGGACTCCTGACCACAGGACTGGGGAGTCAGAGCTAGCCAGGCCCCCCAGTCTGCAGGGTCAAATTACTACAGTTAAGACATCACATCTAAACACACCATACCATACCAATATTAATTCCAGAAGCCATACAAAGACCCAATTTGCAGCAATTTCAAAGGCCACAACCCCTCAGTAATTTAAAATATCTCCTTTTCCAGAGTGATTTATCTTTCTTCCACTCAGCATTCTGATGTTCTCTTAAAAATTGTTCATAATAAGTTTTGCAGTTTTAGATACTGTCTTTTAATTAATTCACCAACAACTGTGTTCTCTTTGCACAGTAACATACTGCTCTACCGCTCTTCGATTAACATCATTTATTCAAATTAAGAGGCGAAGCTCTGGATAGGAAAGGTGAATTTGAGTACCAGGCAACTGCTTAGAAAATTTTTATGAATTAGAACAAATATTTGATTCAAACACTGCATAAAGAATGGCACAGTGCACCAACACTTATTTGTATTATGTTTGGATTTGTTTGCATAACTCAGTAATAGCCTAATTTCAACCTTAGCACTGCTGCTTTGATAATAAAATACTTTCATGTATAGTTTAGACCTGACCTCAGTTTCACCTCAGACATACAAAGGACATTTTATAAAAGAAAGGAGATCAGTTTTCAAAATAATCTTGCCCTGCTATATTGATGACGTGATCTAACTTCCTAATTCATCCAGCAGCCCATTACATACTTTCTATTGCCCAAGACTGATTAGATGATAATTGCAGTTGATGTAGGTCTTATACCATGGAACAAACAGTTCATCACACCAAGAAATGATGAGACTGTGGACAGGACAGTCAATTGATCCATGCAGTGTTTATGTCACACTCTATAATATCACTGATGCTATATTCCATTAGAAAACACCACTTAAGCTGTCATTTTTTTAACCCTTTCCTGCAAATTGTTGTAGATAAGAGTATTTATAGGGTCACTCATGCTGCTTTACTTTCCTCTCTCCAAATACCATTGAAAACCAGCAGTTCATAAGGCCACTGAATGCCCAGGCAGCTGCCTTTGAGTGCTCTTTGAGCACATGCTGAAACATCAGACATCTTTACACTGCTTTTTGTGAACCTTGGATAATGTTGTGGGGTGGGTTTTCTAATATTGACTCTCAATGTAAGTCGGTAAAATAAGAAAACAAATTTCAGTTACTTCCCTTTTGTTTTCATTGGCAAAAAGTGCTCCTTCAAAATCAGCATATGGTTGATGTCAGGAACAGGATTGTACCTCGTCGCCTGACTACTGAAATGGTACCAATAAAGCCCTTCAAAAGGCAGCTATAAAACTGTCTCCTCTAGCTTGTTTTAATATTCCTCTAAGAAATAAAAGTTTTGCACGTGAAAATTCTTTCTCCTCACTCAGAGATTGTTCTGAGCTGGTGCAGCAGGCCAGTGCAGTATGAGCCTTCTGTAAAATGGGAGTTACAAAAAGTGAACCCTTAAATCACTTGTCAGCACCTCTCATCTTCTCTTATTTTCCTGCAGTGTGACCATGACCACAGATCCAAGCAACTCTTCTGAGTCCATGTTTGCAATCATAAGTGACTAATTTTAGGATGTTAGGCAATTCAAGAAAATGAGGCAAAAGGGGGACTGAATGCTAAATAGGTGATTGTGTAAGACAACATGGAATTTTCAAACAGAATAATTAATCACCATGATATTTCATTTATCTGTTTCATATAACTGCCTCATATGGAACACTCTTTACACATGATGATTTGTGTTGTCAGTGTCTCAAAGCTTCCATTCCCTCTCAAACATTAAGATCAAAGGAATGGGGCTGAACCAGCTCAGAATTGGACACAAGAGCTTTACAAGTAGCTATTTTTCTCCAAAAAAATAAACACCATATCAGCATCTCACTGATTCTTGTCCTGGTTTAGGGCATATTTGGGAGGAAACCTCTGTATGGGGTCCCTCTGGAAAGTGAACCTAAACAGTCCTACCCCCACTTGGTCCGGGAAAAAAATCTCCTTAGAGAAAAACGGAAAAAATTATTTATTTAACAAAGTGCCCACAAGCACAAAAATGAATAATATGAAACAATAAAACCTCTCGCTGCTCTGAAGAGAGATGGCAAAATTGAGAAATTCCTTGCCGCAGGTGTAGCTTGGCTCATTCAGTCTCTTATCACTCCCTCCAGCACTGGAAAATGTCATCCTGGGCCCCACTGGGGTGGGATGGGACCCAGGTGTCTCTCTGGGTTTTCAGTCTGGAGCAGGTTTAAACAGTTCTAAGAAAAAGAAAAAAAAAACAGTCTAAGGAACTTCTCTGCCTCAGCTACCTAAACCAACTAAAACCAAAGGAGATCCCTGTCCCGCTGTCTGTCCGTGCTGAAGATGACACTGACCAGGAGCGGAATGTGGAGCAGGGAGTGTAGTTTCTGAAAACAACTGTGCGCTTCTTCTTTCTCCCCACTTTGCTCTCGGAACCAGACTTAAAGGTACAGGACACAATATCCAACATAAACAGAACAGACAATCGGGGCTACAAGTGTGAAAAATGAGGTTGACTTTCCTGGTAAAATTTAGAAAGTTTAATGAAAAGACCATAGGAGACAGAAAGAGAGCAAAGGGTTAATACGGTCCACCCAGTGTCTTGGCACTGAGCCGAGAGCACACCTAATACCTTGGAGGGACCCTTTAAATACTTTTTCTGTTCCATCTGCCTGTTGCATATGCATAGAGCATTATGCATCTTCATTTTTTCCAAGAACAGTTTTGCATGGCCACTCCTTGGGTCCGCCTTTTTAGAGCATGTGTGTTCCTTGGCTGTAGTTTCCTTATCCTCTCCAGTTTGGGCTGTGGTCCATGACTTCTTCAGACTGCAGGTGCTGATCATTTGGCACATCAATAGCAGGGTCCTCTTCACACGTTCATTGGAAGTTATCCCAACCAAACAGACAGTTCAATTACAAGCATAACTATATACCAGCTATCCCACCACTATGTCTAAGCAAAAAAACCCCAAAACCTATATCTTTACAGCAGAGTCATTCCAACACTACGCATATAACATTCATCTCAATATTTGCAAAAAGCCAATAACATAACATGTATAACACAAGCATTGTAGTCACCCTAGGACAATTTTCAAAATGTTGGTAAGACTGCTTGGCTGCAGATGAGGCACTATTATTGTGTCATTTAAATTATAGACTGCATGTCTGAATCCACTAATGTCAGTCAATAACAACAGCTGCTCTCAAAGCAGGCTTTTACCCACAGAAACCAGCTTTTGGAAGGTAAATGTACATTTCTGCTGAATATTGGGAGCAACTAGAGCTGCTTACAGGATAGTGAAAATCTCAAGAGAGATTTTATAGAACAGACAAGAAAACCAAAAGCAATAACTGAGCTAGAGGAACTGAAATGACTTATTCTGCATCCTGGGCCTATTCATTCAGTAATGTGTCTGGTTGCTTTTTTTCTTTTTAAATAGATTTTTAAATTATTATTTTTTTTCTCTTTATTTAACTCTATTTAACTTATCTCAAGATCCATAGTTCCCAAGTGGACTGCAAAACACTTCGAAATACCCATGGCCCATGCTAAACCAGTTCAGCTGCAGTAATCCTTGCTTTAGAAAAATTCTATCTATGTAAACAACTGATTCCAAGAATCTTGCACATTTCAAGCAAACAACAAACAGGACACACTGCTGTGTATGTCTGGCTAGTGCCAGGACAGGGACAGGGAGTGCTGCTTGCCAGGCTGCATTTTACAATCTTCTTTGCAAATAATCTTAAGAGTCCCTCACTTTCCTTGAGGTCAACACACTTACAATTTACCCAGAAATAAAATTTGGATTAAAAAAACAAGGAAGCCTGTCAGAAAAACTCCTGGAAATGAGCATTGGCCTATTTTCTCTTCTAGGAAGAAGCTGTTCCTCTACAACATTCAAGGGATGGACTAATCCATTGTAAGCTCTCATAAAGTGCCACATTATGTAGTCTTAATTATTGGATTATTATTTCTGGACTTAAGATGTAGGAGAGTTAGTTATCCTTCTATGCTAAAGTAACAAATTTTAATGCATTTCCTAAATTTCCCAAACCATTTGATTAGGCTGACCTTGCTGGACACGAGCCTTTGCTAAAAAGCGAACAGCCCCAGTTCGAACAATTCTGTAGTTTCCTTTGTTGCCTGTTCTCTCACATCAACAAGGGTTTAGATCATGTTATAACCCTCAAGTCACTACACTAAAACCAGTCCATTTTTTGATGCAATTTCACAGTAATTTTACTACCTCAAAAGCCTGCTACTCCTCCACTGGAAGCCTGCCCTATTCATTTTGCTTTGAATGCAAAGATGGATGAAAATAAGATTTTTTAGTCAATCCAAGAAGGCAATTGCAATCTGAATATATTTTTATATGCATTATATATATAATTATTATAACATGTATATATATAATACATGATGATATATGATATATATAATGTATATATATGATTATATACGCAATTCCTGTTAACACAGGGACAGCCATCAACAAAGGGACATTCATGTCCCCTATGACCTTTATTTCAAATGGAGAACACATTCCTCTCTGCTATGTATTTTGTCCATACCACTGCCTTTTCCTGTGACCTTTGTCTGACATAACTTTAGATACTTTTGCTTCTTCCTCACTGCTTTCCCCTCTTGCAAGTCTTCCATAACTTTCAGATAGAAAACCACTAAGAGTTAAATATCAATTGCTGCTGGAATGCAAAATCTTCAGCTCTAAGTTTGGAATTGAAGAGATGGAAGAACTTGCAGGATAAGGTATTTTGCATTATCGCAGTCTTTGCCTGAACATACATAAAAAATGTGCTTGACAAACCAAGTATGAAATTGCTACAGGCAAGGGGCATGAACAAATTGGCAAATCTTGGCCTCAGGGAAGCAACCAAGATGAATCTGTCTATCTGAAACTGCTGTTCTGTCACTGTCTAAATATACACTTTCTTCAAGTGCTGCGGGGTGTAAAGTGAAAGTAACTTGCTGAGAGGGTGCTGACTGAATACTCTGAAGGAGACTTCATTTATGGTGGCATAGCAGTATGTTGGCACATGCCAGTGATATATTCAGGGAATTCTTCTTGGGGTTTAGGAAGGGTATTTGTCAAGCCTGTATCGTGGTGCTGTGTAGAGTATCTTGTCAAACTCACTGGTATCTAACTGGAACTCTTTCATAAGGCCCAGGACACTGAACTATAAATTGTCTGTTTCTGCACAACTCACATGGCCTTGTCCTGCCTCATTCATTGAAGTATAAACTGACCTGTTCATGTGCTCATTTTCCTCCTAAAGGACATTTTGAGACTGATATAAGATTGATATGCAAAGTACCAAGGCAAAAGTACACTTTTGGATCGATTTGCAAAACTTGTCCACCTGGTAAGAAATGGTGTAGTGTACAAGAGTTTTAAGAAAGAAGATGATGGAGCAAAGTTCTAAGCATTCTAACTAGAATTTTGGTGAGGAGTTGATTGTGCTTACAGCTATGTATGGTGATCACCTTCAGATCTAAAAACATGTCAATAAATACTTTACTACTACTGCTGGTGGTATTAGCAAGGAACGTGGCTGCTGTCTGTGATGCAACATCAAAGCTGACAGGAGATACACAGCTACTTATTTATCACAGATTCCTGGGAGATGACAGTGACCTGCTGCTTAGTTCTACAGCATTAGTGGAAATTTGCAACTTCAGACAGATTGTAGCGTTAGTGTTACAGACTTATAATGGCAGAAAAATTCACACTGCTGAGGTGACAGCACAGATAGTTTCCAGGACTTGGTGTGAATTAACAGTAAAAAAACTAGGAGATTCATTTCCTGAGAAAGGCGAGAACCACTGCATTAAAAATTTCAGACACGGTTAGGCACAGCTGAGGAGGCAGGCAATAGTAAACACTCTTCAAACATGAAAAGAGAAGCATATCAAAGAGGGATGTAAAAGTTCAATTTTTGTAAGTGATAACCAGTTCAGTGGGAAGCCAGGCAGTAGCAATCTTTCAGCACATGAGCTTATGAGAATTTGTGATTTTAGCTGTATAACCTCGTTGTTTGCAGCATTTTGATTATTTCAGAACTTACACCAAATGTCCTCATTAGGCCTTAGCAATACAGTTTTCCATTTCCTAATTTGATTGCTAATCAGTAAGAAAAAAGCTCTTCCAAAAGACACCAAACCCAGGATATCTACAAAATAGACCTTCAGAGATTAAAGATAAAATTTCTCAAAGATCATGGCTGTCATGTTTTAAAAGTTGTGTTACAGATAATGAAGTCCACTTCAAAACAGAAGTTAATGATTTCTTTCTAGCAAGGGATGTCAACCATGAATTGGAATTTTAGGCTAATGAACTCTGCTCTCACCTATTCTGCAGAAAACCTGAACAAATTCCACTGCAGTGGGATTATCCCTCAGTGAAATCAGTGCCACTGAGAATACTGGCAGGTAATAGAGTTCCCTGCAAAGACTCTTACTCAGGCACTCTGTGCTCAGGGCCTTTCAGCTGCCGTTTTAACTCAGGAATAATAGTCTGAACACTGTTAAGTCTTTGAACAAAATCATTATAACAAAAAGTTGCAGTACCCATTGTATTACTTCCTTCTTTAACCAGACAGAATTCCTACGGCAGAGAAATCCAAAGAGCCAAAATAACAAAACAGAAGAAAAATTTAATATTACATTATACTTGTTTCCAGAAATATTGTTTCTGGCACGTCTGGAGTACTTCATGTTGTAACATGTTGCCAGTGTCAATCCGAAAGCCTTTCTAATTTTAGATGCCTCAAAAAATCAGTTAATAGAATAATATTGCTTCCACATTGTTTTCACTTTGTCAGAAGCCAAGCCAGATTATTTTGCTTAGCCTTAACTCACGTCAACATGATGCCAAAGCTCAGCACCTGATCTCATTGGAGAGGTCAGTAACAGACCTTAGCAGAGCCAGCCCCACTAATAAAACAGTAGGGACTATTCCAATTCCTACTGTGAAAAAACTTCATTACTGAAGCATCAAATATACAGCATGGACATGTTCTAATGGAACTTGGGAAAAGGAAAATTAATTAATGAATTCACTCTGCATCATAAAGTAACTGCTGTTGCCACTGGTACAAAAGCACAAGCAGTAGAAATCCTGAGAGTAAGAATCCAAGAGAGTAAACATATGGAACTAGGGTAAAAAACAAACATGTGAAAGAGATGTTCCCTTATTTTTTTTTAATGATTTCTATATCTGATTAAGCAGTTTTCTATTAAAATCATGATCACAAACCAACAGTTTCAGTCATCATCAAATGATCTTGTAGAGCTCTGAATTTTAGAGAGTGCGGATGGTTCCACCTACTGAAAAATAATCAGACTTCAAGATGCCTCAGATTGTCCACAAATAAGGCAATAAAAATCCTCAGTGTGTTTGTGGAAGAAAATAATTTTCAACATGTATCTGTGGAGAGTTTGATGAAAATCAAAAGCAGCAGCTGCTACTCTCTGTGTTTATTGTGTACAATTAATTAACAACCTCAGTGCCCTGACTGGATAAATACTGACATACCAAAAAATAGCAGTATATTTTGCCTTGTGAGTGGTAGTCATAGTAAAGTAGTTGATTAAATCACTATAGTTCTGTCTCCTGTGTCACAAAAACTTGAACCTTACTTGTACATAGGAAAGAACTTACTGAAGAATGTATTTCTTCTGGCTAAATCAATTTCAAGTGTTTAGAGCTCTGCAAACGCATATTTTCTCTTCACTGTATTGTAATTGCAGAAATGAATCTGAGAATGGTGATTACATGTTCCTCTAACTCTCTGACCTTTTTCCTCTGCCCTGATGTACAGCATGTTTGGGAGAAACATCTGTTAGGAATTTTGTTGTCCAGCTTATATGAAACCTGCTAGGGGTGTATATCTAGACCATTTAGGTGTTTGGAGATTTTGGATGGAATATCTAAAAACTAAAGAACCACTTTTAAGACCAGATATATGTAGGGCAGCAGTATCTAATATACTGTATTTCATCAGGAGATGTAGAGATCGACCTCAATCCAGCAAAAAATGGAAGGAGTCGATTGCTCTCACAGTGAGAATTTGTGGCAGCTGCAGCAACTGATTCATGCCCTCTGCAGATTCTGTTTAAACTCATTTCCAAGTGTGCAATAGTTCCATATTTCTTAACAGAATGGGACCATAAACCTTTTTTTCCTAGTAATACTTACTACCTTTAGTGATATTAAAGCATCAGTTCAGTGCCTTACCCACATGAGCAAGGACATGAGGCTTTCTGAGAAGGCTGTCAGGGGTTTACTGTTTCACCACTCTTGGAGAATTAACAAAGTCCACATCACTACCAATGGCAGTTTAACTCATTTTTGGGGGTAAGATTTGTTCCTTTATTACTTGTAGAATTTTTTTCCCCCAAAAGTTGCTAGGAAACTAACTACTGGGTACTTATGGGTGCCTAAGAAAAACAAATGAAGTGGCCAAAGGAGAGGAGTGTAGCACCTGGCAACACTTCTTTTGTCTCTGGGAGTTTCTCTGGAGTTTGGGGGCAGGTACAGGATGGGGCTGGTGGCAGCTGTGCTCTCTCTTGCTCTCGGCATCGGAAGGAGGAGGGTCAAGCTGTTGCTTATTACGGGGAGAATTCACTGTCACTGCTGGAGTCCAATCCTAGGAGGGATCAACCACCACCTGCTCATGTGTTCAGGAATCCCGAGCTCGCCTTCTCCTGACTAGCTGGAGCTGGGNCTAAGAAAAACAAATGAAGTGGCCAAAGGAGAGGAGTGTAGCACCTGGCAACACTTCTTTTGTCTCTGGGAGTTTCTCTGGAGTTTGGGGGCAGGTACAGGATGGGGCTGGTGGCAGCTGTGCTCTCTCTTGCTCTCGGCATCGGAAGGAGGAGGGTCAAGCTGTTGCTTATTACGGGGAGAATTCACTGTCACTGCTGGAGTCCAATCCTAGGAGGGATCAACCACCACCTGCTCATGTGTTCAGGAATCCCGAGCTCGCCTTCTCCTGACTAGCTGGAGCTGGGCCGGCCCTGGCCGCGCCCCTGCCACTTCTTCAACACTG
>WAAE01021762.1:0-24627 GCA_013400495.1 Nicator chloris
TTTTTTTAAGAAAATGGAAAAAAGCAAGCCACTAAAAAATCTGTTAATTTTTCCAATATTTCTCCCATTTCAAAGAAATATCAAGGCAGTGGAATGCAGAGGCTTTCAACAGTTCCATTAAAGAGTAAAGATAAAACAGTACTAAAGGTAGAGATACTTCTGTGTATGTAGATTGTAATAACTTTGTTATGGAGTTTTTTAATCTAAACATCATTACAGGTAGACCAAGTTTTCAAATTACATTTTGTAACTTGCAATGTATTCTATTCACCTTTTACAAAAGAACATCCCTTGATGTCTTGAGCAAGGCGGAGTGTTTTTCTTTTCTTGTCATTTGATATAGGAATCAGTAGATCATAAAAACTTTCATTGTAAATCTCGAAAAATGAAACCCAAACAGAAAACTTGATGTAATTTCTTGCAGTTGTGATAGATTGTTCCGAGTCTTTTGAGATATCTTCCAAATCTGGTAAGTACAAAATATTACAAACCAATATAAACCTAGCAAAGTACTTATTAAAAATTAATAACTAAAAATTGATACAACAAGCCTTCTCAAAAGCACTCAAAATCTAAAATCCATTCAAAGAATCCACTAAAGTTCCCACCCCATCTCTTAAATATCTGGAATTCATATGCTTAAATATTTGGAAGTCATATGCTCATACTTGCAAGAGACACCTACTCTACTGCTTCCTTTTCTACTTTTAAATTCTATCAACCACATAAAGCTTGGATAGAATTAGTCAAATCTCTTCAACATCTTTAGAAGACAAAACTAAACTGACAAGACACTTCATTTTGACTTTTTAAAGTAAACCTAGTACTTAGGTTGTTTTTTAAATGCTAGAATTAAGTTTATATAATTACATAAAGGTACTCTAAAAGCCTGTCAGGATACCACTAGGACCCACAGCATAAGTAACATATCTACTTTGCTATAACTTCAGCTCATTTAATGCCTGTTCAGATATTCTTCTAATCATTTTATCCTTGCATTTTCTGTCCAGATTATTTGTTCACTATCCAATTCACAGGCATATAAAATTGACAAGAAGTTATTTTATTAACATAGGCCAGAAGTCAGTTATTGACCTTAAAAAGGCTCATTTTCCAGCTTTAACTGCAAAACTTTAATGTAAAACATACCCTTAGAATCCATAGGTGCTTTGTTGCTAGCGTTAATCTGATGGTCTACCTGCAAAAGAAAACAAGCTTTAAAATATATTGTTGACAGTACAAGTTATTTCAAACAGCTCTATTGTATTACTAGATGGGAATACAGCATGGATGCAACATGCCAAAGGAAAGATCCTGGTTACACACCAGGTGTATCTCAGTGCACCTGTACACTGCTATTGACAGGGCTGTTCTTACCTCATGCTCACCCCTGCCACTTCCCTTACATCAGTATATAGCATTTCAGCTTGCTGACTTGGAAACAGCCCAGCCACAGAGAACTAGAGGGGTAGGAACCTCTCACATGAACAGGGTGACTCAAGAAGATGATTTCAGGACTCCAGTTGCAGTTTAGGCATTAGTCCTAACCTGGTAAATCCAGGGAACTCTGAATGCTTTTATTATTCATATTTTGCTGATATTTGATTTCATATTTTTCCAGCTTACTTGGCTCACCCTTGGAAATATAGGTAAATGAAGAACACTCATTCACTTAAAAACAGAAATGAGCAACTTATTGCTCCATGATACATGTCGCCCTGTTCTTGTAAGTTTTCTCGTAGCCTTCTGAGATGCTTACATTTCTTGGAGTCAGAGTTCTCACAGTTCTATGTAAATCATCTTTTGTTTTTGTAACTACCTCTCTTTGTTTAGAATTCCTTCTGCTAAGAGGAGAAAGTTGATTGACTGTTGCTTTGACCAGTGGGGTTTGAGAGGTGGCAATTTCACCCTCCAATCCATAGTCACTTAGATATCTATAAATATTGAAGGTTTTTTTTTTAGTGTTCTGTTAAGGGTATATTTCATAATAAATTTTTCAAATAAAAATTTTAGGTATTAGGTTTCACACATAAAAAACACCCACACAAACCTCTGTTGCAGTAGATGCAAACTTTGCATGTTTAAGTGTTGTTTTTATAAACAGTTTCAGAAACTAGAAGGTGCATTCAAACACACATGAAAGATTTTTCTGAAGGCTGACAAAGCCAGATTTAACTTACTCCTGTGCTTCTGAAGTGAAGTCACAGAATTTTGCTGCCACCTACCTTCCACACTGGAGCCCAGTTAACCAATGGATAAAGATCAAGGCAACAGGTACATGCATTCCTTGTTCCTTTCAACACTAGCTTTTACCACCTAGCATACCACAAGGGGAATGCTGAATTCCTTTTGTAAAAAAAAAAAAAAGAAAACATACCTATCTAGTTCCAAATCCTCATACATGCTCAATTTTATTTTACATTATTCCACTCATTTCGGAATTCGAAGACACCAAGAAAAAGGTATGGTTATACAAAATACAAATTCCCCATAACTGTAATTGGACTAAACAGCTTTAGAATTTCAGTCACCTCCTAAAACTGGAGTGTATTTCTGGACTGCTCAACAAGTGAGGTGCAAGAAAAAAGCCCAGCAGAAACCCATCTTTAATTCAAACTTGGAAGTCCACTAGCTTTAGATCTTTGCTGCTTCAAACATATTTTTGCTTCCTTTAAGGATATTTGTCCAACTGAAAGGGCAACAACCTCAAAACTATTAATTTTTTTGAGGTATCCCGAAAGATATCATGTTCTTTAAAGGCTCAGACCTATTAGCATTCCCACAGATAAAGAACGGACTATTTATATTCAGTTCTTACTAAGCACTAATAATCCCAGAGGATAAATTATCAGGTGCCCAAGCTACAGGGAAAAAAAAAAAAAAAAAAAAAAAAAAAAANAAAAAAAAAAAAAAAAAAAAAGCTTAGAAGCCATGAAGTATTGAGCCACAAGACAAAAATCCCCAGGAAGAGGGTTCATCAGCTCTATAGCTCACTTTACTGCTAGGTTGGCTGCCAGCAAATAGACACATCCATGGTTAAATACAGCCAGTCTCTTCCCAGTGTAAACAAAGAACATGGAGCTATCTAAAGATGCATGTACTCAGCAATATACAAAAGTGCTCCTCTACCTCTTTTATTAGACGAAGTAATGAATTTTTAACAGCAGTTTCTTCTCTCACTTGGTTTTCAGTCAGCTTAATATAATCTCTGCACCGATAGGGTTTGAGATCCATTGCTGTGTACAGCTTTCCTTGAATACTTTTAAACAACATATCCATAGTCCTTGGCAGAATACCAACATCATCTTCTGTCCCTGAAAGAGCAGAGAAAAAAAAATTCAGTTATTACAAGGTATACAGATAAATGAGGACAGAAAGATAATATAAACCTCAAGGCATACACAAAGAGTTTGAAGACAACTTAGAGCATAAAGAAGTGGAGTTTTCTTTGTATTCTCAAGGTAACAGAAATATCATTAGAGAGTTTTGAAGGGTATTTGGCTTTCAGGAACATTTCATGTTCTATATCAGACTAGAGACTTTTGAAGACCATTAATATTCAAGAAGCAAATGGATAGAGACTACACTTTCAATGAAGGAAAAAGTTCTAATGTTTCTGCCAGAAGTAATCCTTACTTAAAAAAAAAAAAAGAAAGCGCTTGCAAGAAGAACTCATTTCTACTTTTACCTTGGAAAGTGTAAGTTTTCCCAGCATTTGTTACACCATATGTAAAAACAAGACGATTATATCCATCTAGGAAATCTTGCACTGGTTGCCTCATGGTACCTTCAAAGAATTCTTCTTGGGTTGTTTCAGGTCCAAACACCTGAGTATGACCAAGAAGTATTTATACTTTGAGCAACTATTAGAGACTTTTAAAGAATCTTTTAAATTCTGTTTGTTTTATCTTACAGTATTGAATACCAAGCAAACTGTATTTTTAACTTTATAGTCTTAAGGATAAGAAACTATCTGTACCAGAAATTGTTTAAAAACATTTAAAGACAACTCATTTACTTGTGAAAAAGTGAACTTCTGCACCATTGGTCCCGAAGTTTTTTCACTTAGTCGACTCAAATAATGTTGAGGGGGCTTCAGCACAATATTTGTTGAGTCTTCAAGTGAAACACAGTCCTATTAAAAGGAAACAAGCAATGCAGACATGAAGAAACTATAAAGAGCTCAGCTTCCAGGAAAAACAAACAAAAAAAACCCCACAAAACAAATTTTAAGTATTTTTAAACGAAATAAATGTCACACCTGTGATCCATTTTCTCTTTCCAATGATGTAAAGGGCCTGATACGCAGGCAAACTTGTATGTGTCCCTTAGAGTCCAAGCTGCTCGTCTTAAAAAAAAAATTACAAGTTAGAAATTTGGTTATTTTCTCAACAATTAGCACATGAAATCAGTTTTATTTCATCAGGCTGTCTTGAACAGTCTTATATGATAACATGGGAATCAAAACTACTTCACTAGATCAGCTTTCACAAGTACTTAGGCCCTTGCAGAAGCTTGCTGTGGTAAGTTAACCTTGCAGCACATTTAAGTAAACACTGCATTCAGGCCAACAAAAACATTCTATGAACTGGCAAACAGCCTCATTCACAGAAAACTGATGTGCCCAAAAGGCCATCAATGCAGTGCCGCACAACTTAGTCTAAATCCTATGCATCTCTTTCAAACTAAAGAATAACAAAGAAGCTTTTCATCTTCTCTGTAAAATTCTGACTATTCTCATCTATGAAAGGAGTAAACTTATGTTTTAAAAATAAATATCCATACAGTAAAGTTTTCTTACCTGGCTTGTGTCCGAGCCTGAAGAAACCAAAGAAAATTCAGAGGAGAGATCAGTTTTAATATCTTCCACACTTACTGGTCCTGCTCTTGGAGATGGCTCAATGCTAGCAATATAGGATGGTCTGTAAAACTTCCCATTATCCAAAGTTGGTTCCATTCTGCAAGATAAAATAAAACTATTTGTGCTCTCTGATCATGTGACAGAGCTTCTGAAGTCCCTTAGAAGATGAGTCAATTTGAAACTGGTAACTGTAATTTCTTTAAGAAAAAAGTTTTCTTCATCCTATTCATAATTTACATAGCAAGTTTCTGATGGCTGGAGAGGGGGTCTGCAGGGGGGTTTGCATCATGAATCAAGAACAGCCACTTTTCTTTAAACAGAAAGCAAATGTTTACCACGGTAAAGCCTTACACATATACCACAAACGTGCTAAAACCAGTCTGACGAGAAAGATAAAACTTAAAGATGATTTCACATCAACTTCATCATTCCCATAGAGTGTCCATTAAGAATGTCATGGTTATCTCTGCAGGACTTGACAAATACTTGGTGTTATAAAGATTACACAATATAGCTTAATACAAGACACAGTTCAAAGACATTCCAAAGACTAACAGATCGTTTGAAGCTATTAAAGGGGCACTAGTATATTAGAAAACCTCATGCCAGAGTACAAGTTAAAGTATTGTTTTTTAGTAATTTTACAGCTCAGCAATTGATTTATTAATTCATAAACTACTTATTTTTGTACACTTCTCTTAATGAGCAGTGAAAATTTGCTACAGAAAACAAAAGTAAAATGATTTTGTGTTGATAGTAGATAGGCAAATTTCAAAATAACTTTTAAAAAGGGAATTTTACTTTAAAATATTAATTTTTTTTCTGCACTTTACTCTTCTATTAATTTTTCCTGTGATCATACAGATGTGGCAGGTTTTTTTTAACAGACCAAGTTTAAAATAACCCACTGGGAATTACTAATAGACTATGGCAGCAAGGGATTCAACAATCAGACACTCACCACAAGACTTCCTACATTTTGAAGCTTTGGAAATAACGATTCAAGAGTCTTTTAGTGCTACAGTGCCATGTCTAGGCTACAGGAAAGCATATAAATTTTTTACTAAATACTAATAGAGAGCATGCAGAGTTCATTAAAGCAATGGGCAGAGCAGGACTGGTTCAAAACCCTCTGCTCAGGAACAGTGTTGGTTTCCTGCCTATAATGCAATCCCATTTTCATTTCCCCCAACACAAAACCTGAGATGTGTCTGCATTTCAGTGTCAAAAAGCCAGACACAACTTTAAGCAGTTAGACAAATGCCACAAGGCTACAAATGAGATAAAGCTATACATAAACGAAGCACCAATGTCTACTTTCTAACCTAACGTTTCTTCTAATCTAATTTTCTCTGGAGTAGCATCTGTATGAAAACCAGGAAAAACTTGGTATGAAATATCATCATGGCTTGAACAAAGCCTGACCTATGAATAAGCTATGGTTGGAAAGAAACATACCTGTGCTGTCACAATCTGGACGTCTTAATCATCAGCTACACAAAACCACACTGCAAAACTCTTATCAGTCCTTCACAGGAAACATATTTGTTAGATGACTGACATTTTAGTTGCTGTAAATCTAAGCTTAAAGGGTGATTTGTCAGGATTAGGCTCTCATTTTGTATTTTTTACTTAAGAAGCAAAAGACAAACATTAAGCTGTGTACACAAAGCCGGCAGTGTAAGTATTTGCACAGCTCAGCGGTCAGAACAGTGAGGTTCAAACCCTCACAGGGTGCAAAGCCCAAGGTGTGGGTGTTTATCTGCCTCCACGTTGAGACACAAAGCTCTGTAAATACTGCAGGTATTCTGGTGTGAACAACTATATTGCCCTGCTACAGGCACTAACAGGTACTCGTGTCCTGGGATGTGTTATTATAAGCCTCCTAACCGTGGCAATAGAACTTAGAGCTGTAGACACCCTAAAAGAAGGGGATCCCCAGAGGCCTACACAGCTAAGCACGGCCACAGCATGCACACAGCCCGTGGTGCTGCCAGGCAGCCCAACAAAAGGTAGAAAGAGCTCCAAACCACACAGTAAGGCTGGCAGCTTACAAAAAGCTGAAGCCCTAACACCTATTACATATCAGCAATAGTTAATTATAAATAGTTAAAAAGTTAACAGCCCTAACATCTTAAAAAAAAAAAAAAAAAAAAGAAAAAAAAAAGGAAGCTAAGAATTTTGCAGGTATCAACTTTTCACTTCCAGGCTTTGCGCTATTTGCCTATTTTTACGGGACACAACCGCCGCGGCTTCGGCAGCAGCACAGTCCTGGTGGGAGTTACCCAGGCGCTTTAGGCCCCACCGAGAAGCGCCCACAGCACACAGCCCCTTCCGCGTAACTGGGATAGCAGCGGGGTAAGCCAGAGGGAGCAGCCCCCGCGCCGCCGCCGCCACAGAGACCACTCACACCGCTTCATGACCCCACAACCACCGCGCTCCCTCTGCCAGCGAAGGCCCGTCACCCCTACACGCCCCGGCCCCACTCACCCGCCGGGCCCCAACCCCGCTCACCCGCCTGGCTCCTGGGCTCGTTCTCCGCTCAGGCCGCGGCTTCTTTTCGAATCCGACCAATGGCAGAGCACAGCGCCGCGCGGCCTCCTGGGAGGACGGCTCTGCGGCTGCGCAGGGCTCGACGGGAAGTGTAGTCCCGGGGGGCGGGGCCGCCTGCCCCGGTTTGCCCTCCGGCGGCGGCCGCGCCCCGCTGGGTTGGAGCGCCCGGGGCGCTTTGCGGAGGCCGCGGCTTTGCGGGGGCTGTGGTGCCGCCGCCACACGGGGCCGCCAGCGTCCGGCCCCGCAGCGACAGCAGGACCTCGGCTGCCGCGGGAAGGCGCCCTGGCCCCGCCGGGCCTGCCCTCACCTGCCTGCAGCGCCCAGACTTCGCCTCTCTCAGCTGCGGCAGGAGGACGAGTGTAAGTTCGAGCTTCTCGGAGATCTGGGTGATTACAGGCGTTTTGCTGTCTGTTTACAAACAGGATAATCACTGTTTGCAGGTGGTGAGAGGGAAGAGGCCAGTGACCTGCTCGATGCGTTGTACCAGAGCAGGGACCAGCTGAATTGGGAAACTCCCGTTTTAGATCAGGATGTGCTTGTGCCTTACCCTGCGTTCCAGTCCTGACAAATGGCAGCTAAGGAAGACACTTAGTATGGTACATTTGTTTAAAACATTCCCCAGGCAGAAATTGTTGCTAAATGCCGTGTTTGCGTGATGGGCATTTAATTTCTTAATCAGCAAGGAGAGAAATTCTTTGGCTTTATTTTCAAAACAATGTCATAATGCCAATGAGATCATTGGTTTCTGGAATGTCAGGGTGTGGAAACGTACAGAATTTGGTAACAAAAATCACCAAGAGTTTCTCTTTAGAATCAGACAGAAATTCTTTCAACCTTAATAAGAAACGTCTGCCAGTTTTGAATTGAAATAAAAGGACAAGTAACTTGAAAGTAGTCAGTATCTGCCAAACCCATATGTTTGTTTTTCATTTGAAGAAAAGACTGCCAGTGAAAGCAAGCAATTCTGTAAAGGAATAATTCTACACAGATTTTGTATCAGCTGCTTTCATGAGGTTGTCTTTAACATTAAATCCTATCTTTCTTTAAACAGAGGCTATGTCATATCAGTAAAAGAGGTATACTAAAAGATTTCAGTTCAGTTGTAGGCCACATTGTAAGAGTTGGTCTGTTTTAACAGCAGAAAATGATGCAATGTTGAATTTGAAATTGTTTGCTAGCAAAACTGAAAAGTTCTTGAAATCATGCTGTAAGACTCTGGTTAACCTTTTTAAAATTATTTTGGTTTCTATCCTAAACAGAATACAAACTACTGAACTTACCTAAAGCCAAATCACCTTTTTCATACCAGGAGAAGACTAAGAATGACTCTCAAAATAAGGGACTGTTTAGCTCCTGGCAGAGAACTTGAAAGTTGTTGTCTTCTACTTGTTGGAAAGGAAAACTGAGGATCTCTGAATATTTTGCAAGGTATATTCCTAAAAATCTTGGGGTCTATGTCCTGCAGAAAATTATTCTTGCCAAGTTGGGGCTTCACAAAGTTCCTTGTGCAAGCAACATTTTAATTTTGTTTAAATTTTAAGTTTATGAAACTGTTTTTATGATACTGCACGTGCTGCATAAATTAAACTAGAATCTCAAAGGACTCCCATCAGGATACTGAAAGGGCAAACTAAACCACAACCTGACATGTGTTCCCAGCCTCACGCAAACCACGGTAAAGAAAACATTAGCTCAGCATAACCAATCCAGCCTGCTTTGGAGTGGGAGATGATGCAACTCCATCTCTGTAAATAAGCTTTATGGCTTTCTACCAAAATATTCTTCTTAAAATGGTTTGATCAAGGACACCAGTTGCAACAAAAATATCTGCTGCTAAAATAGCATTCAGTATCTCATTCACCCCTGAAATTTGATTATGTTTCTTTTCAAATTCTTTATAACTTGTGTAGCACATTTGGCAGTCATAAGAGGAAAAGATTTTTATAAAGGACTTCTTAGAACTGTTACCATTACCGTTAGAAACTTACATTCCTTGTTTTTGTGACAAGATTCAAAAGTTGTGGATAGTCTACTCATGACGGTGATGAGATGATGCCCCATGAGACAGCATATCTCAGCTTGCTTTTACATTGCTGTCAGAAGTAATTAGAGACACAGTCAACACTCCACAGCATCCTTCAGCACATCTGAGTAGCGGCCAAACCAGAACTGGCTTCAGTTTCTTTGTACTCAACTCACCTTCCCCAGGGAATTAACCAAGTACTTGAGTTTTCTCTCATCACTCTTGGTTCTGCTGTGCTTTCCCATGCCCTGGCAGCACTGCCTTTCATCCTGGGTGCAGGCCAAGTCCTTCTGCAGGGGTCGTTTGGAGCCGACTGGCAAGAGCACTCCTGTTCCTTGTCACAGAGATGTCTTGGAGGAAAATGGTGCATTGTGTAATCCTCCTGGTAGTCTGCCATGCCAGCCCTTTTGACTTCCTATCTTTCACGGCAGTGCTTGTCATTTATCCTATTACTTGCACGGTCTGGTGGATGCATTTCACACTGCCTTTAATTTGATCCTGTATCCTCCATGCCCCACTCTCATCAGTTACCTTCAGGCTTACCATACACATACAGCTGATTTTATGAACTTGTAACTTCACAGGCTGTTGATTCACGTTTTTTTCTATAGCAATGTAGGTATGTTTCCCTTTACCATCTATTTTAAGCAATGAGCTACTTCTTCAGTCTCCTGGGTGCTCCCTGGCTTGGAAGGCTTTGCCCCAGGGGACAGGTGGCTTTGGGACAGGGAGATCTCTGGTGCAGGACAAAGAAAAGCAGTTGGCTGAGGCATCAGGCCACCCTCTCTAGGGGAGGAAGGAACTTTCTGTCCTCAGTCTGCAAATACTGCTGCTGTTTTATAGCTAATTTTGTTAACTAATTGTGGAGTTTCAGGTGGGGTAGGAGGAGACCTGTGGTTGTGAGGCTATTCCTTTGAGGCTCTAGGAATATAAAATGCGGTTTGGAAAATGAATCATAGGCTCACTGGCAAAAAGGGGCCTTCAGGAGTGAATTCAAACATGAGAGAGCCAGTCAGGAGCCTGGAGAGGAAGGGATTACTGACGGGTAGCTGGAGGCACCTGTAACACCTGGTGCTGGACTTAGGCCTTAATGCTTGTCCCCTGGACATGCTTGAGCCTCTCACAGATGCAGTGAGGCCACCTGGTCCCATGCTGGTGTTTTATGTAATGAAAATGTGCTACATGTGCTCAATATACCATTTTGAAATCTTCAAAGCTTCATGTGAAAATGTGTGCATGGCAAAGAGTATCACTCCTTCAGCAACAGCTGTGTTGTCTTAGATAGGAGGAGATTTGACATATATTTTCTGAGATGTATTTCTTACACTTTGCATAATTCAAGACATTGTCTTTGCAAAGAGTGCAGTTGAGACGAAAAAAGCTATTGCTGTGTCTTCCTGTTTCTCCTCCCCCATCCTCTGGAATTCCTTCTGTCTCTCTTCGAATTATTGCATAATTCTCTGATGAACTTAAGAGATCATTTCAGCTGTAACCAACCTTTAAATCTTGTAACTAAGCCAAAAACTTTCAATTATTCTCTGTAATGCTTTAATATAAATAATCACTGCTCTGAAGGTCAGATCTTGCATTTTGAAATCAGAACCTTCTACCTCTCATAAATGGTAAGAACTGTTTTCACATTGTGACACAGGTATTTGTCCTGTAAACATATCAGCTGTTTTGGCTGACTAATAGTCATATGGTGAATGGTGTAGTTAGTTTTTAGGGGTTTAAGAGATGTGTAGTCAATAGTAAAACTATTGTTAATGTGTAATAGAATAATAAACAATAAAACTAATTGGATTATATAGGAATATAATTAATAAAATATACAGTCAGCAATTAAGCAATTGTATTCTGTGTGTTTTTATGAGACTAGACGACTACTCTTAAATTGTGTGCTGTGTGGTTTTTGGGAACAAGTGTGCAAGATGGCTTTTCCGTAGCTAAATATGGTTGGTGGGGCATTTGCATTGTACCCCAGTAAACGAGCAGCAGCCCAGCTAGACCAGTTACGGGTCAGAACCCTTTGAGGTGGAGTCCTGTAAACAAGGCATTTTTGAGTTACTGGTAATCACATAATGGGAAATCTTGACAGAGAACCCACGAGCAGGAGGACTGATGGCTGGTATTGAATAGATGGTTGATATGCTTTCCTCCCAGTCAGCATTATACTGATACCTCAGGACATACTCTTAGAAATGACTCTACAGCTGGAATAATAAATTGAGTACTGTACTTAGAGTCAATCAGGAGGAGCTTTGGCACTGTTTTCCCATAGTCTGGATCTTGCATCTTAGTTTTCCCTTGGATTTCAAGTTCTTACAACCTTTTGTCATAAAAATGGAGTTGTATTGTTGATACAGAAGATACAGTCCAGAAGCACTGGCTACTTCAGGAGATTTGGTTCCTTGAAATGCCTCCTGCTTTTTTTTGTTTGTTTATTTGTTTATTTTTGTTGGTTTGTTTTGTTTGGTTTTTTGGTTTTTTTTTTTTTTTTTTTTTTTTTTTTTTTTTTTTTTTTTTTTTTTATTTCTAAAGCTATGCCTAAGTTCTGCAAAGATTTGCATAATGCCTTTTTACCTTCCAGGCCTGAGCCCAGGTATGTTGCCACTTTTTTGTATACATGATATTAACTATTTTATTTGTGGACAGTGTGCTAGCTCCAGTTTAAGGGCTGGAGGTGCATTCCTAATCTTATTAGTAAAACTTTGTTTCTTCCCATATGTTATTGATTCTTTTTCAATCATCTGCTGAGCTGTATAAATACCAACAAGGGTAACTATAATTTGAGGGTAAAATCTTTGGGTTGGCTTTTCCTAAAATGAAACATATGTTTGAGGTTTTATTTCAATTGAGGTTTCAGAAATTTTTTTTCACTTCCAAGCTGCTTGTGGAAATTCTTCATGGTGTAAGAAATTCAAGCTTTAATCCTTAGTATTACTTTTTGAAGAATATTGCTAGGGGTTTTTTTTGCAGTGCTGTGTAATATGCAGGCTCTAAATAGCTGTCCAATGGTCTCAGAACCTTCAGAACAGCCCCAGAAAATTTTACCAAAGACATTCTGTTAAAAGTTACGTTCTCAATTGTTACTCTATAATCTTACTAAAAGCTTCACAAGATAAATAAATTGGAACATGAATTCAATACATATCTAGAGTATGCAATTCTGAAATAGGGAAACTGGCCAAGATACCTCTAAATATCTATCAGATATATAGCTTTTAGGTGAAGAAGCTGAAAGAATTCCAGTAAAGGAGTGGGTGCAAATATCTGCAAGTGTACAAATATCTGCACGTTCTCTGTAGAAGCTGGAGGACTGGACAATTCTATGTCTCAGAAATTTAAGGTGCATCAAAAAGACTTGGATCAAGAGCAAGAAGTTTACTGCTCAAATAACATGGGCTCAATCCAAGGAACAGGCTATGTTATAGTGTAGTATTACTCATCTTGCAGGCTCTGACACCCAAGACAGAGTTTCTTTTATTCTTGCCAAATGTCGACCATCTGTCTTGATCTCAGGAATCAGTGCCATTCCCTGACATTGTACTTTTATTGTACCTTTCCTTGGAATGTCGTCCTGGCTTTGGGCACTCAGGACTTCTGCTCTAACACACGTGAAGGTGTGATTGGAGTGGGAAAGTCACACCACTGACCTTCAGATGTTTTCACTTGGGCTTCCTGTACAGCCTGTGCTGAGAAACACTCAGAGTGGATTCAGTCCTATGGTAAATTCTTATTCTTGAAGTGGCCTTAAACTAAATGGTACACCTAAGGTATGTAATTATAACCCAAATTACCCTTTGGAGGAACCTTGATTTCTTCACTAGCCTCTTAGCTTGGATAACAAATTAATGTCTAGTTTTGGGTAACATGGTTATTCTACAGCATGATAAAAGGGTGAGGAATGAACATTGAGAAAACAAATTTCTTAATCAGTGACATACCTTTAAAGGACTGAAAAATAATGATTCTTTGACAATAGCAAATGGCCAGGGTTTACATTTTACTGCATTACCAGCTGGGCATTGGCCATCCTGGAGGAAAAACAAACAGAAGGCAGAGAGCTTAATACATGCTAGACATCTGCCCTGCATAGAACAAAATCATAATCCTGAATAGAAGAGTCTGCAATTGTGCCATGCAATTGGACTACAGTGCTCCTTGCAGTCCTTGAAGAGAAACACAGTCTTCTTCACTCAAACTGGACCAGCAGATGAAAGGCTATGAAAACTCATGCAGTCTCTGTTACTTCTCAAAGGGTGGATTCATGAGCAGCTAACTTTTTTTTTACACATTCTGTTGCCATTATTTTTAGCCAAATTGGCCACTAGATCTGTGTGGCCAAACAGATGCTGGGGCAGTAGAAGAGCAGGCAGAAATGCTGGTGGGACAGGAGGGGAGGGCTGCTTCTCTTGTGTTAGGCAGTCTTGGATTGGCTAAACTGTTTGTAAAGTAGCATCTTTGGCAATGCTTCAGCAAGGACTTGAATAGGCAGGTGTCTGCCTGGATTGCAGCCTTTGAGCATATCCAGACTTGCAGAGTTAGAGAGTATTTCCAAAGGTAGTTTAACATCTTGTTCTCAATTTGATGCTGCCCTGCCTGATGTTGTCACAACGTGCTGCAGCCAAGGATAAGCAGAGTTTTGAAACAAGTCAGGCTTCCTTATTGGAACTCTGCTCACAGCTGAAATCTGAAGAATCTGAAAGGCTGATGGTGACTAAGTAGTGGCTGATCTGACCCTCAGTAGTCAGAATAAACCTTGTTTTGCAAAAATTGAGAGGTAAATGGTGAAATCCCATTGTTGCTAATTCCGTGTTGTGCATCTGAATTTTCCTGTCTTGTTTAAATAAATTATAGGATCTGACTGCAGTTTCAGTCAGGTGCTTTGTATAGTGTTGCCAAGTACTGTCACACTGCCTCACTTGGTTGTATATGTAGATGCACTGAGGAACACACATTTAAAAATTACTGTGAGATCCTTCTGGGTGAAAGGCATTATAAAAAGGAGATAATTATTTCAACACTTGATCCAGATATTCTATATAAAGCATACTTTGGCATTATGAAAAGAACCAAAACATTTAACAATTTGGAGGGAAGAGAGGAGTCCTTTTTATTTTAAGGATAATATTAGTATGAAGTTAAAAATGAGTCATACTCTAACTTGGTGACTCATGCTCTTGGCACACTAATTATCCAAGACAAGTGACTCAGAAATAGATGCTATAGTTTTATGGCTATTGCTGTTACAACTAAACATGAGGCAAGATTTTGGGTATAACAAATGTAGCTATGCCCTGCAAATTATGCCACAGTGCTGGTTGAGGGGATATTATACATGCAGATTCCTTTAATCTGATGTGGGTTTTTTTTCCTTTTGAGGTAGGATGGTGTAGCTGGCTTCTGGGTGTCTAAAGCAGCCATGGTCACTAAGAATCTCAGGAGTGTATTTGGACAAGGAAAATCTAAGCTGGTATGTATTTCTTTCCATCCAGGAATGGTGATTTGTTAAAGCCTCATCACAGGAGCATTTCTCTGATTAAACTTTTCACTTCAGATTCTTAATAAATCATTTGATGATCATTATTGAGAATATTGATCTGGAGATGATGGGAAGATTCATATCATATTTGCTTGGGATGAATATAGGACCAGGCTGTCAGCCGTAATCCTCTCTGTTTTGCTTCTTTTTCTTTCCATGCCCTCGCTGTTCCTCCTTGGCTGCAGTCTGTAAAGTACTACCACAATGCAGGTCTGATCTGATGAAACCACAACTAATGCCGATGCCTGCCTATGATGGGAAGAGAACCCAGACTATAAACTTGGGATTTCTGGCCTCTTAATAGGCAAGTCTGTTGCTCGTCTTCCCCTTCCCCCATGTAGTTTCCCTTTGTTTCTGTTCTTCCTCTTTATTACTAACTCATATTGAAGTTCCGTGTCACTGTTTCCTGGGAACCCAGTTTCATTTGGGTGTACATAAAGTCTGAAGAGATCATGTTACCTCCATGTTGGGACTTCATCATGCAATGAAAATAGGAAACAATTTTGTTTTAATAGTTCTGAATGATTTTCAGCTGAAGCAATAAAAAGGAAAGTCAGGCATATTTTAGTGAAACGTTCTTGTTTCTCAACTATGATTTTTAAATTGAGAATTTAAGTTTATAGTAACATTAGAAATGAACCATAATTATTGCAGATACTTATACAGCCTTATTCTCAGAAAGTAGGCTATTCATTAGTTATAGCTGAAATGATTCCTGTAGTGGGACAGGGGAATGTCTTAAGCAAGCTGCACTGAGTAGTAGTTTCTGTTCTCTTTCTTCTGTTCGGTTGTAAGTATAGCGGACAGCAGATGAAATAATTATTGACGCAGAGAATAACACAAATCATGTCAAACAAGGACTTCAAACACCATGCTTTGAGGTCAATTACCTGTGTGCCTGGAACTTTGATCACACTGGTAATGGCCAGATGACATAATTTGGGTGGATGTACACACAAAGATAAATAGGCAGCTTTTCATTGAATTTTCAAGCAGAACAAGCAACGTCAGTGAAGTGAAAATGTGTGTTTCTAATATGCTCAAGGAACTTCAACAAAGGAAGCTAATACTGATGAATTAATTTGCTGAAACTGCAAGCAAGGTAGTTTGTTTGGTATTTAAACTTAAATGGATCCTGTTTCCAATAAGCAGCATGAAGGAGGAATATTTCCAGGGCACTGCCATACCACATGGAAGACAGCATGTTCTGTGCCTGATGAAATGTAAGTTCAACTGCTAATCAGCCTGCCTAAAGCACTGCTAGATCAATAGCCCATTTTCCTGAGAATACAGCTTCTGGGGAACTGAAGCTGTTTCCTAATTTTTTTTAAAGAAAATTAAGATATTCCAATTTTTTTCAAATAGAAGTCTTTCAGATTTCCGTTTCAGCATTGACCCTGCCTAGGCAAATGATTTAAAAATCTGAGAATGACTCTGGAATTCTGCTACTAAATTTTTCAGTTGAGGGGCATGGATGTTTAAATTTCTGGTTTGGGTCAAACTGATCCAAATATAGCTTTCATTTTAGAAGTGAGACCTGTCTGCAAGTCCTTTCTCAGCTCTCTTGCTACTTTTTATTTTGGCATTCTTGCTTTTTTTTTCTTTAAATGGAAGGTGAGAAGAGCAGTTATTCGGAGTTTGTAAAGGGTTTGAAGATCTGTGTGCACAGAGCACTGTATAGGTGAAAATTATTTAAATTCAGAACTATGTTTTGTTTTCTTCCTTTTTCCTTATGTCAGCCTATGCTGTGACTGAATGCAATCTGCTTATAATCAAATCTAAACTTGGTTGGTAATTAGGGGTGGTGACTTTTGGGATTTTTGTTTTAATCACAGACTTTCTGGTTCACTGAAATTAGGGTTCCAGCCTGATTTCTCTCTGCAGGAAATAAGAGGTTTTTTCTTAATGTTTTCATTAGTTGTTTGTCTTTGCCGTTCCTATGAAAATAGTCACGATGAGTCCGTCACTGGTGCTCTTTGCATTTGCTTCAAAATGTGGGAATGAATCCACTTTAAAAATGACTTGGTCTGTGTATGTCTATAGATGTTCTGTGAAGATCTAAGGTCTGAAAACTGTCAATGATAAGGAGGTCATAAATCAGAGAACTTTTTTTTGTTTAGGATTTTAAGTGACACGTATCAATTTCAGCTTGTATCAGATTGCAGTTGTGCCTGTGAATGAAGACTAATGTCAAATTTGTGGGCATTTTGTTATGTGCAGTCCATGACCACTGCGTCAGTATTTTTCTTATACCTTTATCTGATGTGGTATGTGTACCTTCCTTTCTGATCTGTGTGCTTGTTCTGCTTGTTCTCTCAATCTTTTTATTTTCGGGGTTTTTTTTGGTTGGTGGTTTTTTGGGGTTTTTTTGTTGTTTTTTTTGTGTGTGTGTGTGTGTGGTTTGGGTTGTTGGTTGGTTGGTTTTGTTTGTTTTGGTTTTTGATTTGGTTCCCCCTTTCCTTCTAAGAGGAAATGTACGAAGATAATGTCTCCTCTGGTATATTAATTAAATTTTATAAATGAAGAAAAAGCAAATCAGTTGGTGTTTACTACTTCTAGAGCAGTCAGGAGAAAAGGATGAGGGATAGATGTCTTTGCTGTATCAGTTCTGTTTTCAGTGGATATACAAAGATTCTGTAAACTGAAAAAAAAGTATCTCTGTCTTTATCTGTTTTACAGGAGATACACAATGCTTTTGTTTTCTCATTCCATGTGTGAGATCACTGGCACCAAAAGAAATGGTAGCTTCTTTATCTGACATCCATGTCAAAATTAAGAATAAATACAATAAATTTGGTTAGCAGTGTTCATGCGATCAAGGAGTATGATTGACCATTTTTGGCTGAAAAGAACAATAAATGTGTAAAATCAGAACTTTATATGTGAGCGTTAAGGTAATGTCCCACGCTGTTACACTATATGTTACAAAATCTTTTGTGCTCCATGGTGCTTGGCATATGTTTCTAAGACACTTCCATGTTAATAATTGATCCAAAGAGCTTGTTTTGATCACCCATATGGTATCTTTAAGTCTTAAATTCCCATCAGATCATCGTGTGTTTGTATTACATATATTTTATTAAAGTAAATATTTTGGTGACACGAAGATCCCTGCAGTGAAATACAAATTGCCTCCTATGCAGGAGAGACCCTGAAAATTGCTTTCAGTGGTAGGGATTTTTTTCACAATATATCTAATGAAGAAACAGAAGTCCATAATTACAGTTCTGGTATTCTTTTTTAGTGTATACATAGTTTGTATTGACCTTGTGAAAACCTGAAAGCTCTAAATTGGCCTCTTGAACATAATAAAATGCACAGCACAGAACATATTTACTTTAAGGTAAAGTCACTAGTTCCAGAAATATTCAGAAGATACAACTATGGCAAACCCACTCAATGCTAGCATAAGGTTATTTCCCTTCTTTTGTTACCAGGTAGTTGGAGCATTTAAGGACAAATTTGTCATTTGTAGCATAGCTCCTTCCTACACAAGAAGGATTCTTTGCAAACATAAAAAGGTATTTTTAATAACATTTGCATGTTATTGTCTGTGGTTTCAACTTAAACTCACAAGGACATACTAAATGTTTTCTAGCCTAAACAGATATTTGTTTTATCTGTCTGAAAGCACATATTCTACTAAATTTTTAGCTCCAGGTGAGTTATGATGTTTGGACTTAAACCCTGTGCTTAAAGGTTCATTCAGACATATGCTTCCTTGCTACTGGAGAAATACTAAAAGGGTGGTGTGTTTCCATTTTACACTAATTCCCCTCTCTGGGCTAGTTTAAAAGAAGGAAAATTAAACCTCTATGTCCTTTCTAGGCTCTGATGGACACTGTGTGTTCCTTCCTGAGTTAGAGGAGTAAGCCAGTTTTGTCTGCATTGGAGGTATGTGTGTGCAGCTAGAATAGTTTAAAGAGATCCCTTTTTTATCTCTTCCAAACACAGGCATAGGAAATCAGGTTCCCTGTTGTTACCTGAATCATTATCATTAATATCCTTGGAAATTTCATGTCAGCATTTAAGCTCTGGTAGTACAGACCAATGCAAGTAAAAAGTCTCTTGTGCAGCTGATCATTGATAGGAGAACCAGTTTCTCCTCTTTAAATGTGGCAGTGCTGAATAAGGAAGAAGTTGTCTCTTGTACTTGGCAGCCATTCATTCTTTCAAAGTGCTTATTTTGAACAATCACTTACCTCCTCATTGCATTGTGAAGGACCACATGGAAATGCTGAGTTGAAAAGAAAGTGAAGACATTCAGCTGAGCAAAACCAGTATGTATACATACATGAGGATGATTGTCACAGAGCAGTCAGGAGCAAAGGCCATTGTTTTCTCTACTAAGTGCTCTGCCACTTGTTGCAGTAATTTTTTTTGATGATGATGAACATTATTTCTCAATCAGTGGGTTGTGTACTTGCATGCTTTCCAATCAAATTTTGTATATTTAAATTTGATAGTTAAAGATAAGCAGCAGTACACTTAGCCAAATACTTGGGTACAAGGTAGGCTTTATGGGGCAAAGGAGAGTGCATTGGAAATGAGGTTTTTTTAGCTTTTTTACATACCTAAGAGTTTGAATCCATTACCTGTTTGTTTTCTTTTTGAAAAAGTTCTCTGCAGAATAGGAACTATGGCATGAAAAAAAAAGAGTATTTGCTTGCAACAGCTGCTTTATCTTCACTGTCTGGTACTCATAAGAAATAATCAAGGACCCTAAATACTACTAATATGGGGAGGTTTTTTTGAAATGTCTGAACTAAGGCATTAAATTTTTTGTTTCCTGTAAAAGAAGAGCACCAACAGCTCTTCAAGTGCCAGGGATCAATTAAAGTTGGAGAGAGTAAGTGTAAACTAGGTTGTAATTGTCTAGTTGGACATAGAAACAGAGGTATTGGCAGGGAAGGCTTTACAGAGAAAAGGTTATCACTGCTTTGTGACTGCTGCATGCTTTTTTTTCAGTTGGGATGAAAGACAGCAACCACAATCCCTAATCTCATCTCAGAACTGCCAAAGGAGAACTGTAGAAACCACTTGGACCGCTGCAAAGTCTGGCCACAGGCATGGGCAAGATGGTAAGACCAGCCTACACTTAAACGGACCCTTCTGACTCTTATTCCCTAGTCTTGGCTGTGGTTGTTAGATGTGTAAGTCAAGTCTGTTACTCAGGCACAGATAGTGATTGGACAAGGGGGAACAGAGGAGAGATTTACATTAGATATTGTTAGGAAGAAATTCTCTACTCAGAGGATAGTGGGGTGCTGGAAGAGGTTGTCCAGACAAGTTGTGGGTACCCCATTCCTGGCAGTGTTCAAGGCCGGATTGGATGGGGCCCTGAGCAACCTGATCTGGTGGGTGGCATCCCTCTGTGTGGCAGAGGGGTTGGATGGTAATACTGAATGGTATTTAAGGTCCCTTCTGCCCCAAACAATTCTGTGTCCTAGTCCAGACAGCATTCCAGGTAGCATTGATGCTGCCTTGCCTGGCCACTGAGCTTGGCACTTGGGCCAGGAGATCTATCTATGCCCTATTTGTCATCAACAAAGAGAAAGAACCTTCCTCCTCAGGGCTGTTCAGACTGCCAAAGTAAGATTCCTGCTTAGACAGAGTGCCTTTTCTGTATTTCTCTTCCTTGATGAAAGTGAGGGGAAGATGAGCTTCCCCTCTGTGCAGGGCTTTTCTTGATAATATCAACAAGTTTTCTTTAAGTGCCACAGAAGGCATAATTGAAAGAAGCCTGTACTAATAGGTGGGCGAAAAGGGAAGGAACTGATGGTCTCAATATCATCTTTCTTGGCCTCAATCTGACAAAGATTTAGGCATATGACTAAATTTATGCCATTCATTTCCTCTGTCATCTGCAATCAGTTTCCGCTATCGGATGCATTAATGTTTGGGGGAAGCAGAACTCTCATGTCAGCTAGCTGTTGTGATAGTAAGACTTCCTTAGCTTTTTTGAGTCACACCAGTAATTCCAGAGGTCTTTATGACCATTTTTAAATATTTTAAAATTTAAAAAATTTTAACAATCTGACATTGCGCTTTCCAGATGAGTTAAAGCTGTTTCCAGACAATTTTAGAGCTGTTTTGTCCCATTTGTTTTACACATCTATCCCTTGTCATTATATAGTTATGTTTGACTGTTGGTCTTCTAGCCCTGCAGTTTATGAGAAAAAGAACTTGGAAAAAATGTGTCTACCAAAGGTCCTGCATACACCAAAACAGTATGGTTTTTTTCCAGTTCTGAAGAGAAATTGAGAAGAAATAACCAGGCTCTTAGACTTGGCACTTTCTATTTGATATGTGCAATATGTGAATATACCTAAAACAAATCAACAATACCTTTTTTGTGAGGAATGTTCTAAATAGTTAATTTATTCTGCTTTACTGCATTTGCTTTCTTTTGAAGAGGAAAAATTGAGTAAGAATTAGTATAACTGGCCTGCAGTATAGAAACAGGATAAACATGGAAATAATTTGAATAGAAATATAAACAGGAATAGCAGAGTGCCAGCAACTGCTTGGATATAAATCCTTAGGCAGCTATAGCAGAAGTCTCTTTCCTTACATTCTTTGCATTGTGTAAAACAGCTTGTGTTTGAGAAGACCTGTACACGTGTCTCATTACCACTTCTCTCCAAAATATGACCAAACCTTTATAGCTGGTTGGCTTTGAATTAGAATAACACCACTGGTGCTCTGTAAGATTTTTTGTTGTTGTTTTTGGATAACGGATTTACACGTGGACTGCACTTGTTTGGTACTTTTTTTAGCTTAGCTTTAGACCATGGATATGGGAGTCCCATGGAACGAAGGACCCTCAGAGGTTCCTCAAAAATTTTAAGCCAGGTTGGCTGATGATAATATACCTGAAAGGGTGGTGTATTTTGTTTGTTTGTTTGTTTTCCCAGTTCCATTGGTTTTGAAACTGTAACACCTGGACGACAGCACTTTTGATCCATGGCAAATTATCCTAACTGCAAGGGAGTCCATAGTTTGCTGAAACTGACAGAGTTAGAGAATTACAGCCTTGCCCTCTGTGTTTATAAATGAGTAAGAAGAGGTGGGAGAAAGATGAGTGTCTGAAGCACGGGCAGGTATGGAATAATCCATTAAGTGTTTGCTGTGCAAAAGTGTAATATGCGGTGAGTCAGTATAGCAGACTTGTTCAGTGATGTAGGGTCTTTTGTGTCCTGCATTGTTCAGCATACGTGTTTGTAGTCCTTTTCCCACCAGATTGGTGGTTTACAGTGAGATATATATAAAATATTTTAAAATATAAACTAGGAGCTTCCACCTGCTTCAGTTGAAGAATAAAGACAGAAATACTGAGTAAATGTTAATTTTGAAAGAACTGAAATCATCCTTGACTTTGTTTGTCAATATTGCACCTAGATTCTATTTAGACAGAATTTATCTTACAAGTTTAACTGAAAACTGAACTGGCAAGTGGGGTTTGTTTAGAAAGCTATGGTAAAAGGAAAGGGAAAAATTTACTTTAGTTGCACCAAGGTATTAGAAACTCCACTTGCAATACATGTCATGACTTCATTTACAGATTTTGTATGTTCCAGTCCACTTCTATCTGTGTCATAATTGTGCACAATTAACAGCAAAATGTTAGGGAAATACTTAATTAGAAATAAAGGATTGGAAGGAACTTCAGAAAGGTGCTTTCTCCTTGCTTCAAGTCTGGATTCATTCTACTTAAACTGTTCATCCACAGATACTTAGCTTCTCCTAAAAACTTGCCGGCAATGAACAGCTAAGTCTTCTGGTTCAGTCTAATCCTGGTCTAACTTCATGCTAGGAAATGTCTCTCTCCAATGTAAATTTCCCTTCCTGCAGTTGTCACTTAGAAATTTTATTTCTCAACAACTGTGATGATTTCCTTTGCTGCTACCTGTTCCAGAATGTTCCCTTGAACTCTTTCATTTCATAGACTAAAACTTGATGTTTTCGTTTCATTCTGCTAGTTATTCCAAAAGTTTTGTAGAAGCCTAAAATTGGACACAGTACTTGAGTACCGTATTCCAATGACTCAGTGGAAGAACTGTTCTACTACCACAAGGAAATTAGGTGTGCAATTAAAGGTGCTCTTACTTTTGTTGGAGTAAGGTAAAAAGTTGCCACCTTTCAGCTGAGACACAGTAACTGCTCATGTGTCTGCTCCCAGCAAATGCAGATTACAACAGCTTTTAATCTCCTGTTCCATATCAGGTTGGCTGTATGTGCAGTTGGTTTCTATGTCAGGGATGAGAAGGGACAACTGTTACCAGCCGGGGACAGTAGCAGCAAGGATTCCTCATGCCCAAGAGGTTGGACTTGACAATTTCATAAAGCATACCAAGCCAGCTTCCTAGATCTGCCATCAAATGATGTGAAGGTCTGTGACAGTCCAGGCAGCAGCTTTCTGCTTTGTAATTTAAATATAATCTGGTAAGTTAGGGACTTCTCAAGGAATTTCACAGTTTTGGAAGCACTAAGCCTGCATGTAGCAGTAAAAGTTTGTAGCCTGTCTTCCTTCTTATCCTCTTCAGGGCAATCACTTTTGGGCTGGCAATTACAGGTGCTTATGCGTAAGAATATGAAGAAAACTCCAAGTATTTAAATCATCTTCAGAATATTACTTGCAGGCTTTTAGGAAGAAAATTCTACTTTGTCTCAAACACCCTTTCTTCATTTTCCCAACTTGGTGTGCATGTTTTTCTGTTGCTTGCTCCCAGTTACCTGAACATAATGTTCTGGTCCCAGCCAAGAAGTGGCGAGAATGCCACATTAACTCTCATGAAGCCATTTCTTAATGCAGTATCCCTTTCTGGAGGCAGTTATAATAGCTCTTCATTCTTTGTACGTGTTCTACTGTGGAGGCCACATGTCCTGTACTAATTCTAGGTGTAAGAAGGAGCCATTATGAGACCTGTTTTTACTTTAAGGAAAACCATGTGTATAGTGACTGCCAGTTTGTAGAAAGAAATGACCTTCACATGCAGAGCAAAATTCAATTAGGGTTTCTTTTCAAGTATACATGAAGTTCCACAAGTATACCACAGCATGGTTCACCCAGTTTTATTTTATCTCCACTTGATATTTGATATATTCCATTCAGAAAATGTGTTTTTACACTTGAATATCTCAGCGGTCAGAGAATAAATCACAGTCACAAGATTATCAGTGCTGTGCAGGGAAAGCCAAGATACTAAAAAAGCATGAGGTCAAACACATTCAAGGTCACACTAGTCCCTCTAAGCTGTTGAGTGACACGTGACAATGTAGACAAAAATTTGAACGTTCCTACCGATGAAAAAGTAACTTTGTGTGAGGTACAAAGCGTACCTGTGAGCACGCGCACCGAGGCCTCCGAGACACAGCCACCTGAGTCACATGAACGTGCGCCAGGGTTCGCCAAAGCGAAAATGACACCGCAGCCGGTGCCAGGGGCAGGCTGCTCGGTGTGCTCAGTGAGCAGGGTCGCGGGAGCCAGGCCACACCGCAGTTGTACCGGGGGCAGCTTGCGGGTGGCCGTGCCCCACCGGCCCGCCCCGGCGCACTCCCGAGGCCGCTGGCGGAGGCCCGCAGGTGCGGGCAGCGGCGCCGGGAGCGCGCACGTTGCCCGGGCGGGGGGGGTCGCCGCGTCCC
>WAAE01021762.1:27546-43346 GCA_013400495.1 Nicator chloris
GGCCCCGCTCCCGCGTGGGCCGTGCCCGCCCTGCGCCAATGGGGCGGCGGCGGGCGGGGAGCGGCGGCCCGGCACAAACGCGGGCGGCCGCTCCTTGCCGAGCTGCGCGTCGGGCGGTGCCCAGGTCCTGCCCGTCTCGCCGCCTCCCCGCCGCACACATGAAGCTCATAGTGCCCAAGCAACACTGTGAGTAACGCCGGGGCGCTCTGGAGCGTCGGAAGGCTCCGCGGGCTTAGTGTGTGCTCCTTTGCCAAACGTTGTTAAAATGAAGGAAAAAGTGAATCTGGGAACCCGGAGTAAATTATTCTGACTTGCGGGGAAAAAAAAAAAATTTGTAAACAGCTGGAATTGTAATATGGTTCTCGTTTAGGAAGTGTTTGTGAACTGGCTATTTCAGGTTTGGTTTTAATGCTGAGACTCAAACGTCCTATTTGTTAATTCTGTATTTCCTGTATTCTCTATGGTTTATTGATTAGTAGTCTTGCTTACTAGTAAGTATGGAGGTGTTGAATAGTTCCATGGTAAACTCTGCAAGTAAAACAACGTAGGGGAAAAAGTACTCTGTTTCTTTTCACTCTCACTTCTCTAGCCCTTCACGTAAACCCACCAATGTTTGCTTCTTTGTTACTAGTTCAATATGTTCCGAAAGGGTAATAGGGATGGTCAGGATCACAGCTGCCTGCTGCCAAAACTTAAAGATGTTTCTACTCAGTAGGAAGGAGTGTGCATTCAGCTACTCTGGGTTTGTTGGTTTTTTTTTTTCTTTGTCTTGAAGTGATTATTTTAAAAACTTTTCTGGTTAAACAGAATTAAATATTCAGAAACAGCCTTGAAGAGCTGCACCTTTCACAGGACTGTGTATTAGCCAGTGCCTTTTCTGGCTTTTTCAATGATTTCGGTGAGCTACTCATGCCACTTTCCCTTAGAATGTTCTCTGATTGATTACTCATGTAGCTCTTACAGTTCCTGTTGATAGTTAATTTAGTCCTCTATAGAATTTAACCCATCAATGACAAAGTCACTCTCTGTCACAATCTGTTTTTGTAGTCTTTGTCCTGCTTCACATTTTCTTCATGAACAAAACCTGAAGAACTTGGACTGGCTTACATTTTGATTTGGTGTAACTAAGAGAAGTCAGCACTTGCATATCAAATGCTCCATATTAGTCAAAACTATTTTGAAGCAAAGAAGAAAGCTTTTAGGGATTCATGTAATCACTTGCTTAAGAAAGAATCAGGGCTTTGGAATTCCCATCCCACCTTGAGGGAAGAAAGAGCCCATCAGAGTAAAAAGCATAGGTGACTGACTATATTGCCCAAGATCTATGACAACTGAATCTTCAGGTGTGGAGTTTTGGTGAAATGAGGCTTTAATGAAAACAGCAGCTGAGGGAAGTGCGTTGTAGAACTATTTTTTGGGCAATTTATTTGCTGATTAAAATACATAAATGCTTGTTGATATGCTTTTTAATATGTAGTTTATTTTGTACAAGAAGTAGTTTGAAATTTAATATTAGTCATACAGGAAGTAATGATAGCAAATTGTCACTGTCTTAAAAATTTCATTACATTTTTACCCAAATCATCGTGGTACTGCATACTTTTCCACTGTATCTTCCTATAGTGAATACTACACAGTACCTTTTTTACTAGTTTGTTTGGTACTTTTAATCCTCGCCTTTGCAGATGTTTGTCCTTTTCTTAAGGACAGATTGCAAAATGAAGTGCAGTTGCCACATGGCATGTGAGACCAGTATTGATTGCAGGGTTTGCTTTGTGTGGTAAAGATAATGAGATAATTGGCATTTCCCAATATTTCAACAAATGAAGCCTATCTTTCTGCAGCAATTATTCCTTTAAAGCCTTATTTTCTTGATTGTTTTTACTTTCTGACAAAGTGAGGTAGAATTCTACGTTCACAAGTCTTTTTCCCCTCTCAGAAGGGAAGATTCCCCATAAAATCAGTGTACTTTGCTGACAGGTGAGAGAGGGCTCACTTAGTACAACAGATGGGTTGTCAGGGATATTAAGCTTGTATCAGTTTTCTTTTTCTTTAGAAATCAGTTTGTGGTAGTGTAACTACATTTGTGTGAATAGTCACACCTGTTTAACAAAAAGCTCTCTGCTTTTGAGTTTGAACTTTTTGTGGGATTGGTTGTAACTTTTGGGTTTTGTCTGTTTGTTTTTCTGGTGAGGAGGAAGACATTCAATAAGCCCTTGCTACCGAAGATGAACTGGAAGGCTTCACCTGATATGTATGCATGATTTAGCTCTATTTTTTTTTAGGTTTTAAGAATCTTTAATTACTAAGCAGATATAATTAATTTTTTGAGCTACATATTCTAGTTTCAATCTAAGAAAAAAAAAGCTTCCATTTTATTTCTTTTTATAACTGTATAAAACAGGAAGACGTAATTGAAAAATGTGTGAGCTATTATCCCTTTATTTTTAATAAAAATCAGCTCTCAGAAGCTGTAAGAATACTATGGCATGTTATATGTTTATTGTTTTGATTTTTTTCCCCCGTTCCTGTTTCTGGCTCTCTCATCTCTTCTGGACCCAATTAACACACAAAGTTCCTAAATCATCAAAGTGTCAAGCAAGGCAAATGAAATATAAATGATGTAATAGGATTTCAACATATGTGTGTTCAGAAAGAAAAGCAGCTGAAACTTAGATATTTCATCTGAGATACTTATGACTAAGATATCAGAGTATTGATACCACCATTCAAATTATTGGTAAAAAAATTGAAATACTGTGCCTGTCTTTGAGGAAATACAGGTCTTGTAAGAGAGATGTATAAGCTGAAAAAGTTTTGGCAAAAGAAGAAACTGCTGCAAATGGGTCAGCAATAAATTCAGAGCTCAGGCAGAGAGAAGAATATTCTAACCAGCAGGATTCAAGCACAATCTCTTTCTGAATGTTGAGGAGTAAAAAGATTCAGCTAACCTTATGTGGTGGTGGTTTAAATGTATGAAAAGGATTACTCTTGGTTATTTTCTTTAATGGGGGTAAATGTTACTTGGTGACCCAGGAGTTCCCTCTCACTCTTGCTTCTCCTGAGCTCTTGTCTGTGAGGAGAATGTTGTGATTTGATATTTATTTTCCATGCCCTCATTATATTGGGTGTTAAGCATAAGATTTTTAGAAATCCAAGGCGTTGAAATCTGAATATAATAATGCCTTGTAGGAATAGCATGGTACCTCAGAGTTAATGCAGAAACTAGGTAAAATGTGTCGTGGAATTTCTCGTGAGTGAACCTTTGCCCCAGATACACAGCTGTTGGTGTGCATCAGATTACTTACTTATGCAATGCTGAAGATACCTTCTATTTGCATTGTCACATGCTTCTGCACTAGTACAGATTTTTATCTCACAATAACAAACCACTAAGTAGTTGGGACAGTTTATTAACATAAAGAGAATTATTTTTTTAAGAGAATAAGTAGAGTCTTTGATTAATGCTAGACCTTCAAGAACATATGATGCATTTTGATGCTTTTTGTATCGGTTCTATGGGACCTAAAACTAGATTTTACAGTGTTATTTTTTGACTTACTGCTGTGTAGCAATGCAGCAGAATAGGTCTGGTTTTGCCACAGTTACAGATTCAACTGATCCGACAGGTATGTTGCATGCCTACTGAAAAGAGAGAAATCATCTCATGAGCCTTATCTATCAGACAACTTTAATGAAGAAGTGCATTTTTTTTATGTTGTGAGAACATTTCTGCAACATATCCAGTGTCTTTACTGCTCATAATAAGTTACACAGCTTTGACTAGCTGAGATCAGCCTGAGATGGGGGTGGGATGGATTTTGCTTTCCTGGCTTTTCGTAATTCAGGGACACTTATTCAGGTTATCAATGAAATGTTGGACTTCCTGTTTAGAGCAAACCAACAGAAAACCTGAAACAGTGCTCTCCCCCTCCCCAACCAAAAAACCTACCAAACAACAAAAAAAAACCAGCCTCCACAATTTTCTCCCCATTTTCCCTCAAGTCTGTGGAACTTACCTAACACAAACACTTTTCTTTCATACCCCCTGGTTGTAGTTCTGGGTAGGCTCTCTTAATTTTGGTGGCCTCTGAATCATCTTACTCTCTGTATTCACAGAGGCAGCAAACCCCAGACCTTCAATCTGTGTGCACAGTTCCATTAGCTCCACATTCAGTGGCACCAGGAAAGTTGAAGTGTATAGGTACTAGCTAAGATAAATTATATGTAGATATGGAAAAGAACTGATGGTGGGTCCAAGGTGCATTTTCATTTGGAACACACTGATAGTAGCAAAAGATACAATGAATACAGAAGTGTTTCTACTCTCACTTCAGTTGTGCAGAAGTTACATGAATTTCATTGCAGCTTGTTAGAAACTTTGAGACTTTTTTTCCTGGTTGGTCAACCAGTCCAACAAGGTGGTTGTTGAATTATTGCAAGTAATTCCAACAGAGAGCTGGTGTTAGAAGTTGAGAAGAAAACTAAGCTGTTTTTCTGCATAACTGAAATATCTGGTTTTGTTGTCTGATCTTGGGCTCTATTTGTGCTGAAGAAAACTGCTGGTGTTCTAAAAGCAAAGTTCCTTTCTTTCTGCAGCAGTCCATTTGGCTCACAACAAAATGAAAGGAACTTAGATTCACAGAGAGAATTAATTTTAAAAAAAGTGTCCTGGTATTTCTGCTCACTTTATAAATGCGAGCATTATGTGTAGCTATCCCAAGAACTATGCAGAGTTGAAGAAATTTCATAGTTGTTTTCTACAGTACTTATTCTTCAGGAATCATTTGGTTATAACTCCTTAAAATGTTAAGATATAAAATGAAGTTTCTTGGCAGTAATTTATGAATAACTCTCAGCTGTTAGTGCTTACTTTAACACTTTTATTGCTGGGCTTTGTGTTTGATAGGAGGGTGGAGCACTTCTTGCCTCTCTTAAAGATGAAATCTGCACTATGGCTTTAAAACAAATGTTGGTGCAGGTAGAGTGTAGCAGGGTTTATGCCCTTAATGAAAAATAGTGGAAATTGGCATATACTGAGCTACAGGCTGGTTTTGTGTTGCATTGTCCAACCATGCTGCTTTTAAAATTGAACTTCCTGCTTGCATAGTTAAGATACATCTGAGGGGGAGACTTAGTCTTCCAGTGGGTCAGGTAATTAAAGTTCTCAGTAGCTTTAATAAAGATTTGTGTAAATCACTAATGGGATTGGCATCCTGAGTTCCACTGCATTGGAATGTTCTGCAGTGTGGACCAGACAGCTTTCAAATAAATATTTACCTTGTACTTTCACAAGTGTTTGAGTTGCAGGTTAGTCTATAACATATTTTTCTTTTTTAAAATAAAGCTTGTTTTGAGTTCTTCCCATTTCAGGGAACTCTCATGTATCTGCATAGGACGATGTATCTTCCCAAACTTCAAATTAGACTTAATTTTGTTGTCTTTGTGCAGCTTGTACAGCTTGGAAAAAAAAAATTAGACCTTACAATAGATAACAGCTACTTCATTGGAGTTTATGCATTATGCCTGCCTTGTCTGTGGGGAACTGGGAGGAGAAACTGATGATTCAATTACTTGGCATACAGCAATGGAGTGAAATAACTGTTTTGAATGTATGACATTTAAGGATTGGTTTGGGCAGGGAGAGCATATTAAAAATTGGGAAATTTACACTTTCAAATTATTCAGCCAGATGATGCTGAGACACTTGTGGTAAGAAAGAGAGACTAAGCCTCTTTCAGCCTGAAGCTGAGTAACTTAATAGTGATCTGTGATCACATGAGGAAGGACAGTGTGGTAAGTACCTCCTATACTTATTAAAGTGTTTGCCCCAAGTTGTTTATTTATAGGTTCACTGGCAGAAAAATCAGCTATGCATATGGTATTTATGGTTTCAAGTTTGTATCAACACTAAGTTGAGATGCCCTAGTTGGTAGAACCGTTTTTTAGCAGGTCCGCCTGATTCTCCCTAAAAAGCGGGAAGGTGACTGTGTGACTGCTATTTTAGAAGTGTGTCTTAGATGTTCATCGTATACTCAGTACTTTTAATTTAATTTTTCTAGGAAACCTTGCTAGCTCCCTCCATCTGCAGTGCCTGTGTACAGATTTTGTATTCTCAATTCTTACTGCTTCATAAAGTTACCTGGCTTACTATTTAAAATGTATATAATATATATNTAACACATATACCAGCCAAGGAAGTCTGTGCTCAAAGGACAGGTCTGTCAGTGGTAAATACTGAACGTAAGCCAGCTCACTTTTGGCTACTCTATACAAGTGTTGCAGTCCAACAGAGCTGCTGCTTCTGGTGGGTTGGAGTCTGGAGGCCTCCTGCATAATGGGAGCTCTGTATTGCTGCTCTTCAGACACAGCCTTGTGACCATGGAAATTCTGACTGAGCTTGGAAAAGCAATTGTAGATGTTACACAGTGGGAATATGACTTGAGAAATCTTGTTCTCCTGTTTGTTTGGTTGTTTCTTCCTCCTCCTCGTCCCCTTAATTCTTAGCAGAATTGGAGCCAATTGGGCTAAACACAATTTCATTTCTCACTCATTGGTTCTGATTGGGTGAAATGCAGTAAATGTGCTCTGTCCAGAGGTGGTGACTGAAAAGTAAAATGATTTCCAGGGGAAAAAAGTGGTTTTGTTTTATTAAAACCTGCTTCTTCAGACAAGAATATTTGAAAATTTTCTGTATTCTTTTTCTTAACTGAGGCTTTATGAAGGCTTAACCTAGAGATGTGTTTAAAGCATATAAATTGGATTTAAGTGACCCTCAGTTCTCAGGAATAGATATTGCTACTGTGACTGCACTGAATTGTCATTCAGCAAATGCTTTAAGTGTTTTGTCTAGCCTGTATGTATATAGTGACTTTGTGTTTTTTTCCTCTTGAAACCCCTTGTTCTTAGCATTCCCATGGTTTGGAATGGATATCGGTGGAACGTTGGTTAAACTGGTCTACTTTGAACCTAAGGACATTACTGCAGAGGAGGAGCAGGAGGAGGTGGAAAACCTGAAAAGCATTAGGAAATATTTGACCTCCAATACAGCCTATGGTAAAACTGGCATTCGCGATGTCCACCTGGAACTGAAAAATTTGACTATGTGTGGACGCAAAGGAAACCTTCACTTCATCCGCTTTCCCAGCTGTGCCATGCACAGGTTCATACAGATGGGTAGTGAAAAGAACTTCTCCAGTTTGCACACTACGCTCTGTGCCACGGGAGGTGGAGCTTACAAGTTTGAGGAAGACTTTAGAACGGTACGTGAACAGTTCACGTGGGTTCAGTGGGAAGTACTTCGGGAAAACATCACTATAGCCCATCTCTTAGAACTTGCTGGGAAAAAAACTTTTTTTTTTAGTCCATCCTAACTTTTTAGGAGCAACAGAATGAATTCACATTTGTTAATTGGTGACATTGCTGAGAACATGGAGGGGAGAGGGAAGGGTATTCTATCTGCTGGGTATTCTACTGAAGTATTGCTGTGCAGGATGTTTTTACTAAATGTGGAGTTTTTTTAGAGTACAGCTGTGATGATCGGATACTTCATAGTCAACTGAGGATAGGTTATGACAACGTAGAAGCCTGACACTATAGGTACTTGCAAACTGGTTATCTGTTGGAAACCAGATATGAAACCATACAGACTGGAGATTTGATTCAGGTTCCCTTCCCCTTGTATTAACCTTCAAACAGACTGAAGTCAAGAGTATGGAAGACCCACCATGCAGCATGGAGGAGAAACAGTGTGTGGGAGCACAATAATACCAGCTAGCTTTTGATTTCAATTCTGTGAGTGTGCCATTTAAAGAAAGGCAGTTCATGAGATGAGTAGGTCTCAGATCCCCAAGGATTTAAAAATAGCCTTTGCACTGAACTCCAGAAGCTGATGTAAATGTGAAGTTTTGCACTAAAGTACTCTTCAAAAATTGGTTGTGGTGCAGAAGCATGGAAGAGCTGTTGTACAAACTGTGTTGAAGAGAAAAAGCATTCAGGAGACAGTTGTTGTGTATCCATCTGTATTGGGACATATCTTCATTTATTTTCTGCGAAAGAGAGACTGATCTGATTGTCCCAGAACAGTATCACTAAGACTAATGTGAATGATTTACTTGACTGATGGATCTGGCACTTCTGTCCCTAACTTTTGACCTGATCTTGGGGCTGAGGGATGGCTGCTGGGTATGACAGGTTACAGCTGCTTTTCTGTCTCTGCTTCAGTCCAGGGAGCTCTCATACTGAATCACCAACTGCTGTTGACTGCAGTCCTTGGCTCTGCGTGCTTCATTTATAACTCCAAGCATCCATTCCTGCTGTACAAGAGGTTTTTTTCTTTGTCAATACCCTTCTTTAATCAATATCCTCACACACCAGATGAGATTCTATGGGGGAAAAAGAATGCTGTAGGAGCGCAACACAAATTCCAACTGTTAGGCTGCTGTGCAGTCACTTTCAGTGAATATTAGACTGTTTCCATGTCCAAGGAAGGACGATCAAGTTTCTGGTGTAGTAGTCCACCACTAGTGCTAGATTTCTTGTCTTTTAGGTTGGTTGCAAGTCCCTTACAAGTTAGAGTCTACTGATGATTAAGTCCTCAGAAACTTGTTTGCCTCGCTTTGTGTAAGGATGTTGGCATCACAGTAGGAGGTGAGTTTTAGTTCTAGTCAGTGTGGCCTCAGTTTAGGTGTTTTTGAGGATCTTTTCATGTGTCCTGGGAATGATTCAGCCCACATTCTTTAGTGACAATGGGAGGTCACTTCAGGACTTTCTGAAGAGGCTGACTATCCCTTTGGAATGGTCAGTCTCTCCAAATTCATTCTTCCTGCATCATGTAATAACAGCTACAATTGCTTAGTGGGGAAGTTCATGTCTCTCACTCCCACAGCTGTGGGACTGAACTGGAAGGTACCTGGTGGCTCTCACAGCTGAGCATTTCTCTCTGTAGCTTTGGCCTTACAGGCTGTAAATATGCACTCTACAACGAGGGATCAGTCTCATCTCAGCTGCAATATAGTCAGTATAGCAGGGGAAGCCATAGCTGGAGGAGTTGGGGCTGTTTTGCCAGCTATTGCACACAAACATGAGGCCACATAACAAATGACTGGTGGACTTAGGCATGAAATTCCACATCTCTGCAGTGTTGTTAACATCCTGTGTGCTGCAACACTTGTAGGTAGTTTAAGACAAACCCTGTAAAGGCTGGCTGGGGAGTTTTCTAGCATAAAGCAATCAGTGAAGTGCACTCCCACTAAAATGAGTGCTTTGGACACCTCTTACAGCTATCCAGTTCCATACCTTCCTTAATAGCGAGTGTTTCTTGGCTTAAACTGTAATATCCATAGAGGATTACAGAAGCAGAATATTATCTATTACATGGAAGTTTGCTTGCTTAATCTTTCTCAAAGGGCAGAGTGTTCTGGGTACTGGCACTTGTCACACTTCATTAGCCATGGTAACAGCAGCTGGCTATCAGTGTGTTCTGCCGTGTATAAATTGACACTGGACAACAGCTTTAGGACTGCTCTGTCAAAGCTCTGAAATACCTATTTCAAGTATTTGACCACTAATTCACCTCTAGAAGTAGAGAATATGTGCCAAGTCTAAATCTTGCTATTGTAGGATTCAGTATTGTAAAATGCCTAATATGGAGGAGACTTTAAACCTTCCCGTTTGTTACTTAGAAGCAGTTTGGAAAAACTGAGGTGTGTTTGGGAATGTTGTTATATTCATTGAAAAATCTGACTAAATGCTAGTAAACTCATTTGATCTAGCTAACATGCTTTTGTTCTGGCCCTTTATTTTCCTGTGTATATGCTTTTAAGTTACTTGTCTTTCATAGTATTTCTCAATATGTATGATTGCGTAGATTTAGGGCAAAAGATCCAATATATTGCAAAACAACATTCAAATCCCTATGGAGGAAGGAAGCCTTCTAAGATTATGAAAGCTTTTTCTCCTTAAAATAGAGAGACATATACCCTGTTATTTCTTGGCTCTGTTCCTTCGTCTGGTTCTGAATCCCTAAATGAGTTAAATAGGTTTGATCTAGACATCTCTGTGGCTTTTGTGTATTAAAAAATAACATAAAATGGTGAGACATATTCTGTTTACCTTAAGACTGTGTTGGTTTGTTTTTTTTTCTATACAAAGGCAGCTAAATCTACAAAGCTACCTGGGTTTAGCTGTTTCACCTCCCTCATACGATCTGCAGTGTTGGAGAGGTGGATTCCTGAAGAAGTCTCCGTGGTCTGCTTGCTGATTGCTGGCAGTATGTTGGATCTTTTTTCAGTAGCTTGACAAATCATGTGACTCATTCTGAAGATCTGAGTGCTTCCCCTAGAAGTAGGAAAATTGACTCTATTCATTAAACTACACCACAGAAATCATTTTACCAACCATATGGTTATACTTAATGCTCATTGAAGAGAGCATCAGTAAGTAATTCACAAAAAGGACTGTTTCCAGCCTAGGGGTTTTTTCTTGTGTTTTTGTTCTTTTTTTACCTCCTCTCTGAATGGCTCTGAATAATCTTTATGGCTGGCTGTCTTTATTTTCAGATAACAGTGGTGTTAAGGCATGGATGAATCTGCAGCCTAATTCTGATAATCCTTCCTTCTTTCCCCAGCTGTGTACTGCCACTTCACATATGCTGTAAATGCTCAAGTAACCACTTCTGTAAAAGTAAGGAGTACTTAGACTTACTTGCTTGTGAGATGAATCTGTCTGTGCTCTGCAGCTCCTCCATGATAGCACAGGCACATGACTTGCACAGGAGTTTGTTCTTAATGTGGAATAAATTTTTAGGCTGCCATTCTGTTTTGTAAAGCAACTCCTACTGAAGGATGGACAGGATGAGGAGAGGAAAGACTATTCAGACTTATGATTAAAACCTGCTCTATTATAAAATTTCTGTTGATTGCAGTGTCTCAAAGGTGGGATCTCTGTATTCATTTCCTGAGCAGACACCTGCAGAATCTGACTTGTCTTAATAGAAGTTTGCTATCTTCAGTGGGAGCAGCATCTGTGCTAAAAACCCCCAATCACTTAATCAAGAACATTTGGGACAGAGGGAGAAGGAAATCTCTTGCCAACTCAGATTCAAACTCAGGCCTTGACCTTCCCATAAAGGAAAATGCTTTAAAAGTGAGCTTGGCTGTTAGATAGAGATTTTCTTGTGCCAGTTATTAGCTTATTCTAAGGCTTGACTTCGTGGTATGAGCTGAATGCTGGAGGATGACTTATAGACTGTGTTCCTCTTAAAACAAATAAACTCCATGCCCTGTATTGTAGGCTGAGTAAGCTGTGTATCTCTTTCACAGTTAGTGTGAGACACTCAAAAACCTTGCTGCTGAGGACGTTGGAAGCAGCTGCTCAGGCCATAGGGGCTGGGCTGGAGTTGGAAGCAGCATCCAGAGAATGGGTAAAGTAACCTCTTCAGAGGGAATGGGGAGAAACAATGTGCATCTCTTCCCTGCCAAGAGAGAGGAGAGACCCTTACAGCTCGTTTTGCAAGAGGGAAGAGCTCTGCACAGGATTCCTGATGAGTGCTTTTTTTGCCCAAAGCTGATATAGAGTGAATCTTCTGCCTCAGTGAATGTTGGACTTGCAGTGAATTTGCATTAGGCTTTGTCTTGTTTGAATGTGAGTGGTTATTTTCAGCTCCATAAAGTGGCAGGGTTGGGGGTTGAAGTGAAGACAATCAAAATATTAAGAAAGCAAAGTCTTCATGAAAGTGGAGGAGAGGTAATGGGAGAGAGATGGAAGGAAAAGCTAGATTGTAAGCTATTCTGAGAGACAAAAACTGGAGCAATGCCGATCAGACATAAAAGCCAAAGTGATATAGTAAATGATGAGGCTGTTGTAATTGATAATTAAAAACGAGATGTTATGTTCCTAACAGTTTTTTACAGAAAAAAAAAAAATCATGTTTCTCATTGCAAGTCCAAGCGAAAGGTGAGCATGGAACTGCATCTGGGTTCAGACTTTGCTTTGTTCACCAGAATATGGTAAAAGTGGATGAAGTGTTTAGTTGAAAATATGTCTGCACACCAATGGTGATGCATTACACTTCCACCCCTGTGCATATATGTCATGGGTGCCCTCAGCTCACTTCTAGAGGACTGGGCTGTTTCATGTTCGCCTTGCTGAAGTGGATGTATTTGCTCACCCATAATAAGAAACAAATGGGACCCAAGTCTTTGACTTATGTGCTGCCATACTTGAAAGCAGAAACAAGCTGGTACCATGTTTTTTTCTTTTTATACTGCTTGGTACTTCGATACAGCTAATTATTTTTTTTTTTAGTGTTATACACTCTATTTAAAAAACAAACAAGCCAAACAAAGAAATCCAAATCTAAATTTCTACAGGTAACACAATTTTCCAGGACTTCTTGCAAGAGTACAAGAGCTGGTCTTTCATTCTTCTTGGAATAGCATCTGTACACAGTAACAACAGACTTTTTGTATCCTTGAAATCAGCTGTGTTTCAGGAGTTTGTTGCTAAGGTCATAGGGGGAAATGTTGGCTGCTTTCTCTTGGTGTATTGCACCTGTTTGCAAGCGTGGTTGAAGTCCTCAGTCACTCCTTTTGATGGTCCTGGAGAGTTTCTTGAGGTCTAAAGTGTTTTGTTCCCTTCCCCAGTATTTAAAAAGCAGTCTTAGAGAAAGAGGAATAGCTACAGTCTGGCTGTAATGCAGAAAAATTATTCTTTAAAAAAAATCGACATGTGGTTTCCCTGTAATCATCATAAATTTTCCCTCCAGGGTCCTGTATACTGCTTTGTTCTGCAGTTGTTCGTCTCATAGCACAACTTTCTGACATAACCTCTAGAGAGGCACTGTGCTGAATATAGTTGTGGGAGTACAGAGTAGGGTAAGTTGACCATTTTGCTGTCTGCCTTCATATTAGGAATTGTAAAGGGCTGGAAAACACTTGCAAATCCGTTTTGTAAACGTTGTAGGAAAAATATCCAATTAAAATGTGCTTCTAGACACAGCTTCCATTTTTGTTATGCATATTTGCACATAAACTTTGGTTCCTCTAAGGACAAGCAGTTTGAGCAGCTGAAAGGGTGAGTGGAGGGTGAGTAGAGTGTGGTAGGTCAGGTGATGGCACCAGAAGAAATGATTGCCTACTTGTAAATTAGTTACAACGATTACAGGTACATCTATTCTGCAATGCAGTTTGGCTGCTTTGAGACATTGTGAGCAAAACCACAGTTGTATATGCAGGGAAAGGGACTGAATTGTCACAGTGGCTCTATTGTGGCTTCTTATACAAGATTAGGTTACTACATTTCTTGAAACTTTGCCCTAATTTCTGTTTGGAATTAACAGTGGTGGCTCCGTAAGCTATTTGGAGCCTTGGGTGTCTGGTGGCTGCAGAGCTTTTGGCTCTCTAAAGGAAGGTGGATTGGCATAGAATACTGATGCCTGTCTTGAGTATTCCAAAAACCAAAACCAGGCTACTGCAACAACACAGGAAGATAGTTTTTCAGTTTGCTCTGAATATCATACATGAAAGAAAGCAGTACTAGGACTTTCTGCTTACAGTATACTGACTGTTAAATATAGCACAGAGCTATAAAAAGCAGAACAAATTCTGGTGTGTCTTTTATACATAGAGGGCTGGACCTAATAAAACCTTTATGTGTAGTGCTTGAGAAAGAACCTGATTTGTTTCTCTTGTTCTGTTCTTACAGAATTGGTGAGGTGACTGGAGACTTTGTAGAATCAAGGAGTTTGTCTGGTTTTGTACTGATGTCAGAAGTGTTCTACTCAGGACTTGTATTACTTGTTTGTGTCTTGCAAGGTCTCTGTTTGTAAAAGTGTAGCATGGATCAGAGAAAAGGAGCTTGTGGCTGGGTATTTGGCTTACATTAGAATAGAGGTTTGGACAGGAGGGGCCATAAACCTGCTAATGACTCGTCTTTGTACAACAGCTCCTGGTGCACAGCACATTTGTGCGTCTGTGTTAGGTCGTGTTTGGTCATGCTGCATCCAACTTACACACCGAGGTGGGGAAACTGACACTGTACAGCACACAACCTAGGGAAAGATCATGGGTAGTACAGAATATTTCCTTGTGTCATCCAGGTATGTGCAATGTTTGTTGAACTAAATAAATCCTGTAAGGAGCGATGACTTAGTGAACTCCATGCAATGTTCATTGTGATAAAGAGTGCATGAAGGGTTTGTTATGTTGATACCTTGCATCATACCTTGTCTTGTGTGTACCTTGGAGCTTTTCCTCTTGGTCTAATAGTTAGAAATCTATTAAATCCAAGATATTGCAAAGTAGCCTTATGAATTTTGTAACATTTCTTGAAAAACTTCTTCTCACTAATTATGCTTATTCTTTGTATTTGCTAGCTAAGTAGTTCAAGTCTTTTATGCTGCATTTCTCTAATTTTAATTTGTGTAGCAATGTGGTAATAAAAAAAAATGAGGGGATTGCAGAAGTTGCAGGAGGAAATACAGAAGCAAGAGGAAATGTTTTTCACCTCTCTCACTTGTCCTATGAATAACTGGATCTGTATTGAGATCTTTGAGACTGCTGGTTTGGGGTCTTTTTGGTCTTATTTCTTTTCCCTGGTTACAGGATTTGAGGAGTGGCAAGTAAAACAAAAGTACAGACTCAAAGAGTGGGATGGCTTTCACTTACAGCAAGTTAGAGCTGAGTGCAAATAGAGCAAAGACTTAATAGGGGAGATTTAAATAGCTTAAAAGAATGTAACCTATTGACCATGCCTGTTCCACAGAAATATCTTCCCTCTTTATAGTGGCTTAATATAGCTTCCAGAATTAAAAATAGGACATAGTTAGCCATGTAAATCTTCTCCATTAACCGTTATGAAAACATCCTGCAGTATGCAAATGCTGGAGAACCAGCTGTGTACTGTATAACTCCATTATAGTCTTGTTGCTTTTTTTTTTTTTGCTAGAAAGTAGAGCTAGGCATGACCTGCTTTGCATGTGTGAGGATGAAAATGACCTCAGGATTTGGATGGGCAACTTTACAGGTTTTTTTTTGCCAAACAGGTAACCTAAAAATGGAAAGGAGACTTTCTACAGTTGGTCAGTGTATCCTATTTTGAGAAAGGGATGTTACTTCTAATTCTAGTGAATAGAATGCTATGGCAAGTAGACATGTCTGTTGAAGTACAGTCATGGTGACCTGTGAGATCTGAGAGGAAATGTCTTTTGTCAGCTTTTACTACTGGTCGTCTGCCTTCTCTTTAAGTTATACTCATGCTGGGGGCATGAGCCTGACAATCTATTTGTTTGGATTTTTTATGTTTTTTTCACCAAACATAGGGGTTATGCCTCTGTTTTTCAAGAGGCATTTTGAAGTACTTATCATAGCTTAAAAAAATAACCAGAATAACTAGTGACATGTACTAAAAACAAAAACCCACTGTATATTTAATGCATATTAACATAACATGCACATCTTAATGCTTCTATTGAAAATTTCATTAAATTGCTGGGAAATGTAGTTGGATGATGAGCTAAAGTACTTTTCGTCCTGAGGAATACTGCTGTGGAGGCATATGTCTGATAACTGCCCAACAGCTGCAGAACACAGCTCGTGTTGGGCTGGGAATGAGGGGAAAGGCGTTTATTGTGTCAGAATACTAAGGAGGAGAAATACTTCCTGCTTGCAGAGCCCAGAATGTCTCAAAGGCACAGGAACTAGATGGCATTACTGCATAGCACATCATTATTTTGGGAGCTACCTGTTGTCAGGCAGATAGTGAATTTTTTATTTCAGACTTCATGCTTAGATATTTGTACT
>WAAE01021762.1:44478-64416 GCA_013400495.1 Nicator chloris
TTTTTGCTAGAAAGTAGAGCTAGGCATGACCTGCTTTGCATGTGTGAGGATGAAAATGACCTCAGGATTTGGATGGGCAACTTTACAGGTTTTTTTTTGCCCTCTCCTCTACCTAAAAATGGAAAGGAGACTTTCTACAGTTGGTCAGTGTATCCTATTTTGAGAAAGGGATGTTACTTCTAATTCTAGTGAATAGAATGCTATGGCAAGTAGACATGTCTGTTGAAGTACAGTCATGGTGACCTGTGAGATCTGAGAGGAAATGTCTTTTGTCAGCTTTTACTACTGGTCGTCTGCCTTCTCTTTAAGTTATACTCATGCTGGGGGCATGAGCCTGACAATCTATTTGTTTGGATTTTTTATGTTTTTTTCACCAAACATAGGGGTTATGCCTCTGTTTTTCAAGAGGCATTTTGAAGTACTTATCATAGCTTAAAAAAATAACCAGAATAACTAGTGACATGTACTAAAAACAAAAACCCACTGTATATTTAATGCATATTAACATAACATGCACATCTTAATGCTTCTATTGAAAATTTCATTAAATTGCTGGGAAATGTAGTTGGATGATGAGCTAAAGTACTTTTCGTCCTGAGGAATACTGCTGTGGAGGCATATGTCTGATAACTGCCCAACAGCTGCAGAACACAGCTCGTGTTGGGCTGGGAATGAGGGGAAAGGCGTTTATTGTGTCAGAATACTAAGGAGGAGAAATACTTCCTGCTTGCAGAGCCCAGAATGTCTCAAAGGCACAGGAACTAGATGGCATTACTGCATAGCACATCATTATTTTGGGAGCTACCTGTTGTCAGGCAGATAGTGAATTTTTTATTTCAGACTTCATGCTTAGATATTTGTACTGCTTAAATAGCAGAATATGTTACTATTAAAGTGATCAGAGTGTCTCAGTGGAGCCTTTTGTCCTTCTCAGTGTTGTATTATACTAGGAAATGTGTGTTTCTTAATTTCTTGTTATTCTTTTACAGATGGCTGATCTACAGCTCTATAAACTGGATGAATTGGACTGTTTGATCCAGGGCCTCCTTTATGTTGATTCTGTTGGTTTCAATGGCCAACCAGAGTGCTATTATTTTGAAAATCCTACAGATCCTGAACAGTGCCAGAAAAAGCCTTACTGCCTTGATAATCCATATCCTATGCTGCTGGTTAACATAGGCTCAGGGGTCAGCATCCTAGCTGTGTATTCTAAGGACAATTATAAAAGAGTTACAGGATCCAGGTAAATTTACTTTTGTTTCTTTTAATTGTTCTCTTTTCTCCTTCACAACTGAACAGGTAGAGAGTGTGATCAGTAGCTACAGCCCCAAATTGTGCACATATTCCCATTTCTTTTAAAAGCCTACCACTAGCAAGGTAGGCTGAAAATATCCCAGGATACCTTCAGAGAGGGCATCTGTTTCAGGGACGTCACTGAACTCTTCAACTTTAGATGTGCCTTAGTCTCTTGTTGGTGTTCTTACCTATTTCCCATCTCTTGCTGTGAATCACCAAAATAAAACTGTTTCAGCAAACGAATCTTCTCTCCCCTGCATTCTGTTTCTCTATATGCAGTACAGATGGACACAAGTTCAGTGGGAGGCATTGGATTTCTTGCAGTTCTGGATCTTTTTCAAGCACAGAGATTTTGGCATCTTTGGTAGATGTGCTTCTAATCCTTTCCCCTATGGAAGGAAAAACATGACTGCAGTGTGTTGTTGCCTTGTTACAGATGATGAAATCAATACTAACTTGTGGCTGGTGTGCAGAGCTTTCTACTCTTCAGATACTGAGTATATTACAGTGCTATGTGTTCTGAAAAACCCAATAATCCATGAGCATGGACTAAATGGTGTTCCAATCTGACCTCCTGTGCTTTTTCATGGAGTTCAAGTGTGGTGTCTCACAGACCACCTTGTTTTCAGTGGCTCCAGTTGATGTGACTGCAGTCCCTGCAAATAAACTAACTTTGTCAGTGGCCAAGAAGGAATGAGGAAGGTTGTAGAGATAAGTAAGTTGAAGTTCATGTCTGTAAGACTGAAAAGTCCAAAGCAGAACTTTCATGAGTTAGCAGAATGTTAATCACAGTTAAATACTCCCTGCTAAATTTCTGTAGTCAGTAAATATTGTACTTGAGCCTTTACAAAATATTCCAGTGAGTGCTCCTTGCTCAGAGTTCTTGCAGGGAAAGAACATTTGGGGCTGATGCTAGGCTTACTTTGAAAAGGAGCCAGCCAGAATGCTTCCTGCCACTGGCTGGAGCTGGGACAAGATCTGTCTTGGCTGCCAGCCCTTACAGATTTACCTTTGTTCACTGCTCATTCTTTCCTCACTCATTTGAGTGTTCTGCTGGCTAATTATTCTTGTGCAGAAAACTTGGTAGAGTGCTACAAATAGCAATGTGGTGTCTGTAGTGTTGGATTGGACCTTATTCTTCGCTAACCCTTTAGTATAATTTCTCCTATTTAAGGATTAAAGAGGTTTTAACTAGTTCAGTTAGAACCACACTGGATGACACTTGTGTTAAATAGGAACTCAGTGTAGAGTGTCTGTGTCCACTCCTCGGAGGGAGGAGTTGCGAGATACAGTTGGCACCTGTGTACAGCATGCTGGAAGTGGCAGTCTGAAGGGTTGTGGTAAAAGCTGGTTCAAGCTGCTGTTCTGAAGGGGCTGTGCTTTTCCAGCCTTGGAGGAGGAACGTTCCTGGGCCTGTGCTGTTTGCTCACTGGCTGCGAGACATTTGAAGAAGCGCTGGAAATGGCCGCGAAAGGAGACAGCACCAATGTGGATAAGCTGGTGAAAGATATTTATGGAGGAGACTATGAGCGGTTTGGCCTTCAAGGATCTGCTGTAGCGTCAAGGTATGTGTTAATTGAGCTGGTTGTAAGCAGTCCCTTGGGAAACTTCCTGTGCATGCTAAATTGAGTGCATAATCCCTGGACTATGCACTGTGTCCATGTGGAAATGTCACTCGATGTGTTGTGGGGTTTGTCCTTAGATCTCTCGCCTACTTCTTGCTCTTTTTTTTAAACAGGTATAAGTAATGCCTGATGCAATTTGCTTCCGTTTAAATGGCAGTTATTTTGGAAGTATCCTTACTCATTTTTCTGCCTTTCTAATGAGACCCCTTTTCATATTTCAAATCTCTCACAAATGAATGGTTATCAAATCCAAGCAAAGCTTCCTAAATAATATTTTAAGGGCTTTTATCACTCCTGAATATCTTATGTTAAAAGACACAATCTTCCTCACACAGCTTTGGTCATATGATGAGTAAAGAAAAGAGAGATTCCATCAGTAAAGAGGACTTGGCCAGAGCTACTTTGGTCACCATCACCAACAACATAGGTTCTATTGCTCGCATGTGTGCATTAAATGAGGTAAGTTATTTACCATGAGCTTAAAACCTTTAGAAACAACACAGTGAGACTATCAGGATGCAAAAATGCAAATTGGTGACATAGAAAGTGTGTCACTGGCCTTGGTAAATATGCATATATTTAATGTCATGTCATAATTCTTGTGGCTTGTTATGTGTGTGCTTTGATGCAAAGTGTAAGGCTGTTCAAGCTTCAGAGCTAGGGAAGAGAGAAAAATTGTCTGTAAAGCTCTGTTTGAGGCATTGAGCTTCAGCCTGGAGTGTTCATTGTTCTCAAGCTGTAATACGTAAATAGTAACGTTTGTAATGCTAATTATTACTCTGTTACTTTGTAGTTATTTACAGGTTTTACTATAGCATGGCAGAATTTGGTTTGAATACTGTTTTGCTTGGATTGTTTTCATAGCAGGATGTGTTCAAAGGGTATTAAATGTTGGGACAGATGCAAGTTCCATTGCATTGTGTCCGAAAGAAGAAAAATGCAGTTCATTTTCCTGCCTCAAACTCCTATCAGATGCTTATTCCATTCTTTTCATTAGCCATGATAAATAGGGATGGATTGTTCCATTCATACACTACAGCTTCCAGCAGCTAAAGAAACAAAAAAACCCAACACAAAAAACCCCACTGCAAACCCAAACATTTAGGCCCCTGCTTTTATCTGCAGATTGCATCCTTTACAATTATGTGGTAACTAATTTTATCTGCTCTGAACAGATAATGAATTTGTATAAAGTTTTTTAATACACAGGTGTTTTAGCTGCACAGTATTCTGTTGGTAGAAAAAATGGCTGCTGCTTTTATATTTTTAGTCAACAACACACACACAAAGCCAGAAAAACTGAACAAAACAAACCCAAGACCCAACACCAAACTACCATCTAATCACTTTTGAGTCCCATCTAACTTATGACTTTATCAGAAATAGTAAATAATTCTTCACTAGTGCTTTTGGTGGGTGTTGGTTTTGATGTGATTTTTAATGAACCTTTGCCACATCTCCCTCTTGGTCTTTCCAAGACAAAAGGTCCTAATACTTAGTCTCCTTAGCTAAAAAAAGAGAAGACACTCTTTTATGCACCACTTCATTTTGTCTTTTTAATCTTTTTATGGTTGAAATTTTAAGATTGAATTATAAGATCTTCGTATGGTATTCAGAGTGTGGTTGCTCAATGAATTTATGTGTCGGCATATTGATAAATTTTGTGTTCAGAGCTCCTTTACTGACAGTTCATAATATTTCATTTTTGTGAGTATGGAACTAATTTCTAAGAAATCATCAACAGTCCCTCCATGGTATCATCTTAAAGTGACTAATTTGGAGCCTTTCATTGTGTCTGCATAATCAAGTGCCTCTGTCTTTCCCCCTTTCAGCTGTGTCATTTCACTTTTTTAATTTGAACTTCATCTGCCATTTTTTCCTCAGTCACAGGATATGTCTCTTCAGCACTGCTATGCTGTTCATTTTTTGTTCTCTTTTGATTTTGTGTGCCATTATGATGTTTGTTGCTCACATTCCTCTCTAGAGGACTTTTAAAATATATTGATCAGCACAAGTTGTACTGTATGCTCCTATCAGATCAAATGCCACTGGTAACCTTCCTTCACTGTGAGAAGTGGCTACAGACTTTTTTTTTTTTTCTTGGCGATTTGACTCTTTCTGTCAGGATGATTCTCTTTCCGTGTTCTCTTTGCTTTCAGCTTCTTTACAGTGTTGCCTTGTGGCATGGAGTTCAAGCAGCATTGTACAGGGCTATCAAAGCATGGAGAGTTGCAGCAGGGAACCACATGCAGTGCATTCAGAGGAGGAGATAGGCTGCTAACGAAACTAATGCTTCTGAGTCATTGTGAAAAAGTTCCTAACGTCTTTGTTCTGGGGCCAGGCCTCTTAAAAACTGATGTGATCCACAGAATTTTGTGGAGGAATGTGAATTGATGTGTTAAATGTTCTTCATTTCACAGTGTCAAAACAGAATTTCTCCAACACTTGAAGTAAATTATTTTGTCGTTTTAGAGAATGAAAACTTCATTTAGTTGTTTTACATACTATTAAAAAGAAGAACATACAGTATCATTTCAAATAAGCTAATCTTCAGATAGCTTGCTCTTGGGGAAAAAACCTTAATGCTATCATTGTGCTAAATAATCTAGACACCTAAATTGCCTTTGGGAGACATGGCTCTGACATACAGCAAGCTTGATGAATCAAATCCTCAAATAAGAGCTAAATAAACAGTTAAATATGATATTCGTTTTTGGAGCTTGTATGTATTAGATTAGTGTTATGGTAAAGCTCACTTTTAGGTTGACAGAATCAATTTATGCCCTGAAGCAAGACTTTTGATAAGGTTTTCCCAATGATTGCAGCTTTAATATTGTGTTGAAAATGACTTGCATATGTGCAGGAAAAAACGAGGCTGGGGAATAAATGAAATATTCTGTCTGCAGAACTTCAAAGCAAATTTGCTTGCACGAAGTTGGCAGTGGGATAGAAAAATTCCATAGTCTGGAACCATTTGGCCACAGACCCTTTGAAATGGCCTGTCCTAGGCACAGTAGAAGTGCATAAAGGAAACTGATCTCCTGGTTTATACTTTTCTTACTCACAGAACACGTAAGTTTGCATCTGAACAAGCTGCCTTGCAAAAATATGTGCAGGAGTTTTTATTGTGTTATTGATATAGATTTTCCTATTCAATTATACTGGCAAATACATGAATATTCTGTATTAAAGCTGTAGCATAGCTTTCTGCTGCAGGGTAGTTGAACAATTTAACAAGACCCCCACAGAGTGAAAGAGTGCAGGTCTTTTCCAGGATGCTGTAATTTGATGAGCTTAAATAAACATGTCACCACTATCTCTTCAGCAGTTTAAGATTTCTGTCTTTCAGCTTTGAACATTTCAGCAGTGGACAATTTAAAAGTAAATTGACAAGACTCCCTTAAGAGTAGCATTTTGACTTCTGAAAAATGCTAAACTTGTTTTTGGTTTAGTTCAGAAAATCTAGGACACTTTATATTATTAATACAGTTTTTAACCTTGTCAACTCAAGGAATGTTTGAAACAAAATTGAAATTTGCATACTGATATACAACTGTTATTCTAGTAGATATGACTAGTAATTTTAGATTCAAAATTTGCAGTAATTTTTATACTTTATGTTAGGTATTGCTTCTGGTAACAGTAGCTTTGTTTTTATATTCAGAAAAAAATCATATGCATGTGAAATTGAAATGTAGATTCTAATCAATTTTATTCTGTGGCATTACAGGAAATTAATTAGTTGCATATTTGTCCCTCCTTTGTTTACGTTGCTTCAGAGACAAAACCGCCTTATCCAAGGATGCAGGATGCTCTTGGCCATGTTCCATAGCAGCATTTTGAAATTTAAGAAGTTCTTACTTTCATTCATAAATTCCTGAGTATGAATGCATGCTGGTGTGACTGCAGAGTCTGAGGAGATAGATGACTGAAGCTAAATTATTTCAATCAAGTTTGTGTTGCTGTGTTTGCTTTGAGGGCAGTGAGGCATGTCCCTCACGCAGCGGGCACTGGGTGAAGGAGTTCTGGCATCAGGGGATCAGCTCTCCAGTGAGAGTGTTCCCTGGACAGTGTCACAGGCTTGGTCCTGGACATGGCACCGCTGTGGCTGTAGCACAGCAATTGCTGCAGAGCCAAGTGTTGGGCTTTATAGAGCTGGAGCAATGTAGAGGTGTAACCCTTGTGAATTCTAGCCCCTGTGCAGCCTTTCTGGCAAACTTCTGCAGAAGACTCTTGAAGACACATTCCTAGGGCTCTTCAGGAGTCCTGTAAAAGCTTTTGTCTCCAGGATGTGGCCTCTTACTGTATCTTCTAGACCAGTTCTAGTGTCTGGTGAACACCAATGCAAAATGCAAGTGCAATTTTGTGCATAACAGGCAGAACTGGGCTTGGTAAGATAGTTATGGGCACTGTTTAGACACCACACAGAACCACTGCTTAATGCAGTGATGTACATACAAGTAAGGATGGTCTGTAGCTTTCTCACTGGCAGCCTAGTGCTGATGGTTCAAAAAAATCTTAATTTCCTGAATGAAAACTGAGTTCAAATGAGCTTTGAAACAAAGGAATGCCATACATATCAGGTATTATGTTGGCCCCATTTCACTTGCTTTTTGAAAATGGAGTCAGGGTCCTGATAAAAGATAATGAAAGATGCTCCTTCCCATCTCTAATGTAATCCTTCTCAGATACCCTTCAGAGGTTCTCCATCTGGATTTAATAATCATAGTGATCTCTGGAAAGTTGCTTCATTTAACATGCAGGGGGAAAAATGTCTTCAGTACAGCCATAAACAATTAAAAAAACTAAACACCACCGTGAAAATGCTCATAATCTGAGTCATGTTAGGAAGGTTGTGATGTTTATTCAAGAATTTAACCAAATATTGATCATCTATGATAATAGCCTCTCACTTTCTTTGGAATAAAACTCTGCACCTCCCTGCTCTTGCAATGTCTGTTACATAGCGGTCAGTAACTGCAATATTTTTTGACTTTTCAGTTTGAAGTATTTAAATGTAAACTAAAATTCCCATCTAACTTTGTAGTAGAGGCAGAGGTACGTGTTAAATGAGGCAAATAATTTAGCTGAATATAATTTTCTGGTATGTTTTTCAAATTCAATTTTACAGAACATCGACAAGGTGGTGTTTGTTGGCAACTTTCTCAGAATTAATATGATTTCTATGAAGGTGCTAGCATATGCTATGGATTATTGGTCCAAGGGACAGCTAAAAGCTCTGTTTTTGGAACATGAGGTAAGGAAATACGTGTTGAACTGTTTGTAAGTACAAAATTCTTGTAGTTCTTTATTTGGTGGACTTGAAAGGGCAGAAATGCCATTGCTTTGAATTGAATGCACAAGCTAAGTTCTGCATAAATGCTATTCAGTTTACAAATTCATTTGAAAATACTACTTGTTAACTCCTTGGTTTGATCACTAATCTTGTGGTATGTGTTGTTAAACATTGCCCATTTCTCATATTTGCTTTCTGACCCTGATAGCAACCATGTTCATTTGTGTGGGCTGGTATATGAAAACCTCAGGTATAATTCATTTCTGTAAGCATAATTTTGAGGTGACTACCAGATGGACAGGTCCATAATGGAAACTGTCCTGCCTTAGTACTGCATCAGTATTATGGTTTTCTAATTTTTTTTTTTTTTGTAATTTTGGAGAACTATGCAAGACTTTTTCCAATATCGTGCCCTTTCTTCTACCTAAGGATGATCTTTTTAAATCATACTTTAGATACAGCAAATATTTGGCAGGGTTGACATTCTTTTAGTTGCCTTAACAGAACTGAAAACTTTGTGTTCAAGTTATGTCTTATTTTAGAGTTTGATTGGTTTTGGCTTTCTTTTGCCTTTGTTCAAAGGGTTATTTTGGAGCTGTTGGGGCTCTTCTAGAAATGCTTAAAATGACAGATGATCAGTGATGAAGCTGTCTGAAGAGATTCCTACTGCAGATGCTGCTGGGTAAGAGTGAAAGCCACTACAAGGATGGAAATGAAGCCATTATGGTAGTTCTACCTGCTGGATTTGTAAATAATTTAAAATCCTTTCAGCTGATCTTTAATTTCTGAGTTTTGACCTTATACTTCAGAATTCATAATGAGAATTACAAGATTTTTTTTCTGTACACTGTATTTTTTAGGGGAAAAATGTGCAAAGTGGCCAAACATAAAAATTTTATGGATTTATTTTAAAAAATGGATACTGTTTAATGTAGGACTTGTGATATGAGGCATCTGCTTTTCTTCTGGGGTTTACTGATTAGTGTGGTAATTTTAACTTCATTTAGTAATCACTCTAGGAGATTTTTTTTATCTTATTTTCATGACGTTTCATGATTTGTTCTTGGTTTCAAATGAAACTACAAAGCTGATGCATTTTACTGTAAAAACTAGTCACTGATTTTTTTGCCTTTCCTTTCCTTATTAGATGAGACACTTTAACACCTCTCTGCCCCCCCCCCCCCCCCCCCAAAATAAATTTGCAAACCATTCTGTGGCTAAATGTGTTTCTTCAAAGGACTGTGAGGAAGCTTGGTAACAGCAGGGGGTTCAAGACTGTAATTTTTCAGTAGTCATGAATTGCAACAGGAAGAGACTGCCAACTGGTTTTGCAGGGCTGATTCTTCTCTATAATAAAAATTTTAAAGAAGATGTGAACTAAAATCTTAATTATTCAATTGACACTAAAATGAAAATCTGTTTCTGATGAAAAGTTCTGTAGTAAAGATGTTATTCCCACTTAGTATTAGATAGCAAAGGGAAATTTTCTTTTGTTTTTTTTTCTGTAGTCTGCAACTTTGAACTTGTTCTTAATTGAAAACAACCGATAACAGCATTATTTAAAGCCCAATTACTAAAACTAGAAAAATACTGACTAAAGTATTTGCTGCTGTTAAACTATGTTAACTTTCCCTCCAGGACACTAAAATTTGAGTGTTTATTCCAATATAGTATTTTCTACCTTTTCTGATTTGTGGACCTCTCTAGATTTTTTTTTCCCAAGTTGACTTGAGATCCCTTTGAAATCCATGTGCTTAGGTTGCTGCAGAGCATGTATGAAATTGCTTTCCTTGGACACCTTGAGGGCTCACAAAGGAGAGGCCGAAAAACAGTTCATAAATTATTTTGTCTTGCAAGACTGTGTGTGATGTCACATAATGTAAATGACTCATCAGAGGGACAGTTTAAAATGCAGTATATTTTTGAAAGGGGGTATATTTCACTTTTTAAAGTCATGAACTTACATATCTCCCAAATGTTGAAAGATGGTAATATTAACTGAAGTGTTAACTTGTCTGATGGAAATAAAGACCACTACTGTTTTGACAGTTTTAATGTACTGTGGAATTAATTTCTTGAAAGCAATGATGTGACATGTAACACTTTTTTTGTGACATACATGGCTACTTATTTCCATGATAATCGTTTGGTTCTTGACGTGTTTTTACTCTTCATAACAAAGCTTCAGTCTTTGAAGCCTTTTGCCCACTTAAAGTTGACTTTAAAGGACTGTAAATAAAAATATGAGATAATATTAGCATGTTGAAGTTGATATTTTCTGTAATATTGAGCTTGAGATGTGCAGATGGTTCTGCTCAGTGCCTCTATTTTTTAATGAAGAAAAGAAAACTTTGATTAAGGTTATTGGCTAGGTTTTGCCTGCAAATAAAGATTCACTTGTGCACTGGTTTGGTTTTTTTAAGGAAAACTTCAGAATGTTAAGAGGTAACTGTGCTTCTTAGGATAAACTGTAGAGGGAAGCACGACATCAGCCGTGTAACTGCCTGTGTCAGAGAAAGATCCTGTGTTTTTCTCCGTTGTCTGTTTTTTAAGGGAATTGGACATGGGAATGTCTGCCACTTTGGTGTATTCTTCACATTTGGACTTGTGAAGGAAGACTAATGTTAAGTAAACAAATATGAAAAGAATGTTCTGCTGTTCTTTTAAGATTAAAATCCTCTACTTCTCAAAAAAAACCCCAAACCAAAAAACCTGCACACACTAAAAAAAACCTAGCAAGCCATTCAGAGAAATAATATAAAGACTCTAAAGATGCACAAATTGAGGCTGTGTGGTTAAAGAAGAAAAGCAGAATCGTGGTAGCACTGAAGTTAGAGCTAAGATTTTAGGCACTGTCAGGTAAGTTGATCACAGTTTTAAGAGAAACACAAAATAAAGCTTTACCTTAAAAATGCTGATTTGAAATTTAAAATGCTTAAGAGGTGAATTTCTGTAGTAAAAGAAAAAGTACTGTGAATTGTATACTACATAAATTAGTACGCCTGCTTGGGAAAAATATTAGCAGACTTTAATTAGGATAGAGTTGTGGAAAGTCACAAAGTAGGAAAAACTAGGGGAAAATGACACTGTATGTTCAATTCTTCTTGTCCTGAAGGAAAAAGCCTAATTTCTTTCGTGCCTTGAAATCTACAGTTGACTACTTTTTCCTGTTCCCCATCAGTACCATCATATGAATCTTCTAGTACTATAACTTGCTTCTTTACCTTCAGACTTTGCCTGCCTCCACTAATCCCAGCTCTTGGTTTCCTCCTCCATGTCCCCCTTCTGTAATTAAGGTAATGGATGAATGACAGTGTGGTTGGTTTCTGGCACTGTTACAATATTTTTGCCATAGGGAAGTATTTTGGGGCATTTCTAAGAGCATTTGTATTGTCTTGAATTTTTCTGATTGTGCTTGGTATCCAGTTGCTGTCTACAGTCATCTGTTGGAAAGGGTTCCCCAAGGTGCCCCACTTCATCAGTCATCCAGAGGTATCTAAGGAGTCTGAAAACATTCTTGCTCAACTACACAGATAAACCTCTACTATAACTGGTACAAACTGGAAGTTTGTCCAAGCAAAGTTCAGCTCCAGCACTGTCAAAGAGTATTACTGAGAACCTAGAAATATCCAGATTCTTGGATCTTTTTTGTTTTGGAAATGGTGATGTGGAAGAAGCAGACTTTCCCTAAGGGAGATCAGTGAGTCTGCAGATTTAATATGTGTTGAAAATTCTTGTTTTGGTATAAATTAAAGAGACCTCTTAACAGGCCAAGCTTTGTTAATCTAGCTTCTCTTTCTGAAACATGGTAAGGTAATTATTCAGGTAAGTTGGAGCAGAATGACTGATCACTCTCAATTGTCATGGCCTGCGCTTCTTTTGCACTTGAACATTTGTTCTTGAATCACATGCTACTCTCTTCATTCTCTCCCCACCACCACCAAGACAGCCCATTTTTTAATGGTTTTGACAAAAAGTCTAATTACATCCCCTAGAAAGAAGCATCTGTGTTCTAAAGTAAGGTTTTTGGACCTGAAGTATTGGGGGAAAATCCCTAGAGCTACATGAAGAGTGAGAGACCACGAAGAGTGTTTACTTTACCAGATTTGATAGAGAAGGCTAGCGTGGGGTGCATGGGGCAGTACAAGAATCTGACTTTAGAACAACTAGGGTGCTTCAGTTCATTCCAACCTCAGCAAAGCTGCCCTGGTGTTTCACTGTTATCAGCACTTCTGTTCTCATTAGACTGTCACAAGATACTTGCAAGTGATTTTTGGCAGGACACAGCAGAACTTTAGAGATGGGAGAACCATATGGGGTTGAACTGATGACAAAAAAAACATACATGATTGTTTCCAGTAGGATGAGGAGTTCTACTGGGTTCTGTTTTTAAAGGACAAGGTGTCTTTGAATTTGGAATTAAATGAAACATGGGCAATGAAAAAGACCGCAGTCTGTTTTGTGTCTTGGTACCTGGAATGAAGGTGGGTAAACAGCATGAAATGGCCTAATTTTTTACTTAAAACCATGTGCTATTCCCTGTTCTTAAGTGGTTTTACTTATTTAGTTGTGATGACCAGGGGACTTCCACCTTCAGAAGTGTCTTTCCAATTTGACAACTTTGTAGTTTTCCAGGTTCCCATTCATTTCTTTTCAGAATTAAAAGTTTGTGTGAATCTGGGCATTTAATACAAAGCAGAAGTAGCCTTTAGCAAATGCTGAGGCACCAAAGCAGCCTTGGCAGTGCGAGTACAGAATAGAGTTAACCTATTACTGAGATTTCATTTATGCCCATCTGTGAAGACGTGGTCTCAGCTAACCATGTTACCCCTTTCAAATACAATATGTTAGGATTTTCTTTTTTTCCAAATGGCATGGTTTTTTTGGGTTTACAGTCTTTTCTGAGATGAACTTTTCCTTGCAAGGGAATACACATTTTCTGTTGAAAGCATCAAGGAACAATGGTTAGAGCAAGACAGTCTCATCATGGGCAGACAGAGGTTTGATAATGCATTTTGTCACAACAGACATATGAGTGCTTCAAGCAACAGGGTGGTGTGGCCACTGGTGTGCTGTCACTTGTTCAGGGCATTTGTTTTGCATTAATATGTTAACAAATTGCACAAAAATTAAACAGCTGGTCTCAGCTCGTAGGACTTTTGAATGCAGATGCCAGGTTGGGTGGAAGTGGAAATACCTGCATTTCAGTAAGGATGAAGAAATGAGTATCTCACGCCCACAGGAAAGACACACAGACCAAAATGCTCTTTTCTACAAGCTTTTGGAACAGCTGCATCAGTTAGGAGACTGCAATTGAAATATTCTCTTGTAAGGCAGTAAATCATTACCAACCTGTAGATGTAATACTGAGTTGGGATAGTAGTATTGTTCTGTATATTGTCTATATCTGCCCCCTTTGTCCTCCCACTGGAATGACCCCACTGACATCCTAATGTCAGTGGCAATGGAGGCAGCACAGCCAAGGGGGTCTGTGAACATCTGTTTTGTGAAATGTAGTAGTGTAATGTGGGCAAGGCAACTGAAGCTATGAGTGGCTTCTCATCTGAAAAGATTGGATAGGCTTCACCTGGAGATAAAAACTTATTGTTGGTATTGATTTGCACAGTGAGAACACTCTCCTCTTGAAAATTGTTCTTACTCTTTTTATATTTTAAAGATTAACTGTGAAATAATGCATATTAATTTTAAAAACCCTAAACAAATGAATGTAGCATTTTCACAGGTGGCTGGCTAAGTAAATCACAAAATGCTGAGTGTACTTAAAAAAATGTAGTTTCTTTTAGTAGAATTGTTTTGTTTTTTGAGCAACCTCACCCCTACTGCTATTTGAATAAGTAAACAAAAACATGCTGTTCCTATGTCCTAAGCATGGAGCATGCTGTTACCCAGCTAGCTTCCAGCATATTGCACTTGGCTACAAAAGGCTGTGCACAAAAAAATCCACAAGTATTTACAACATAAACCAAAAACACTCCCAAATTTCCCAGTGTTTGTCACTTGTTTTAGCTTAGAAAATAAGTTTTCTCTTCAAATATAGGAGGTTTGTAGACTTTCCCCCAGCAGATTTACCTGTGCAGTGTAGCACCCCCAGGCATCACTGGTTTGCCTCTTAGAAGGGAGAAAAGCAATGCAAGGGAAGCTAAAGCTGCTTCCTGGTGATGGCTGCAGGTTGACCTGTAACACAGTCACACCTGTTCTTTTATAGCTAGGGCAGAAAACATTCAGGAACTGAATTTCTCTCTACTCCTCGCTCTCATCACAGAAGAAATATATAAAAAAAAAATTAGACAGAAAGGGCACCAAACCCTACAGACTAATTTACCTTTTATTCATTGGTTGAATCATAGAGGTCAGCTTAGTTTTAGTTAAGAAGACTTCTTTTTTCAATTTCTGATCTTTTTCTCAATTTGAAGCTTGAGTTTTTTAAGGTGCCGTGCAACATCTCTCTCCGTTCCAGCTCTTCTACCTGAAAGGCAATTATAAAAGTGCCTTTGTGAGGTTTTTGTGAACATCTGGTTCACAGCATTATGGGAATTTGCTTAAAGTTTCATTTTCTGTACATTACTATAAAGTTCTAAGACACCAACTCTGGCATTATGAGCCCCTTTGTCACGCTAGGAGCTGTTACTGATCCCGCTCTGTGGAGTCCTTTGACTCTGGGTGTAAGACACTGTAGAAGTTTGTCCTGTGTATTTTGTCCTGGCTATGGAGGTTGTTGGGCAATTAAAATACCTTTATTCACAAAGGTGTAAGAACTGGCTCTTCCTTTTCTAGCCTTACAGACCCACTGGAGGAGAGAAGGTAATTTAGAAAAAAGGACAACTGGGGACACAAACACAAAAAAAGGCAGAACAGCAGAGAAATTTTTTTTTTAAACACAGGAAAACACTGTAGTAAAATTTGACTCAGGCTTGAATCTAAAACCTGCTGATGAAGTTTCTGTCACCAGTTATAAAGTTAGCATTGGTTGTAGAGGAATGAGGTGGTTTGAAATGCTGCCCTGAGGGGAGAGGGAAGGGAGCCCTGGCAGTGCCGGGATGGCAGTGGCCTTGCAGCCACGTGGCTGATACCAAAATGCAAGGCCATGGATAATCAGTGTTGTAATATTTACCAAAATATTGTGCCACTCAGAGCAGATAGTTTCTGAGGGGCTTTCAGCTAGCTCTGATTTAGGCCCCTGTCTGTACATGCATAAGTCACAGAGAAAAAAGTAAATGAATTGGAGGGGGGGAAGTGTACCAAGCACAGGGTGAAAAAAAATTATCTGTAAGATTCTGTGTTGCATAAGTGCCCCTGGAACTCTTCTGGTACGTCTCCAAATAAAACAGAAATCTTTGATGCTTGTAACTTTCTGTGTGGAATGACAATAGTTTCTGTGTTTGTTAACTCTGTAAATGTTTGCTGTAGATATTATCAATGGGAATATTTTATTTAAAGGAGTGTATTAAAGTTTAAACCAAATAAACTTCTCCCTCAGCCTGTGAACACAACAAATACAATAGTTAGGTAGTAAAAACTGAATTGAAAGTAGTCCCAGGTGTTAAGCTGTGTATTTTACAGGTGAGCTGGAGCAAAAACCTGTCCAGAGGCACAGTATACCCCGGGCTGGGTAGAAGCTCTCTCTGAGAGCCCCAGTAGCAGCAAACACCTGCCAGAGTTCTGTCTGAGGTACAGAAAAGTCTTGCCAAATGACTTGTTTTCTGTGTTGTGGAGGTGTGAAGAATTGGTGGTGGTTTACCATCTTCTTTTACTTGGTTTTGTGTGCTGATTTGCTGAATAGGATAAAGACCACCTGCACTGCCTTCAGGCCTTGATCCCCAGTTCATCCTTCTTTAGCTTGTGCATTTCCCTGAGAGCTGCTACAGGCAGGGGTGTTGATGAGGAGCAGGATAAGCTGCTAACACCATTTCTTCTGCCGAGCACAGCAAGCCATACTTGTCATCCAGAAGAACAAAAACATAATGCTATGAAAAGTTGTAGAATGGTAGAAATGGTTAGGTCTCCTAAGACTGGAGCACCATTACAGCCTTTATTTGGTGTCAGATTCCTGTATGGATTGAAGTAGCCTGAGCTTCTGGTCCACAGTTAGGTGAATATGGAAGAAAAACTGGAATAGCTGTGCAAAGGCTTGCTTCCAAGTACAACTAATTCAAATGTATTACTCCCATGCTGTGAAAAATTCCAATGTCTAATTAAGTTGATCGTCTGATGGGACATTTCAAAATGTCTACATTTCATTTCACTTTCTCCACCAAAATAAAGCCTGCTAGCAAGGAAACCTAGCTGCCAAAAAGGGTTTTTTTAAAGCTCCTGCATTTCTACAGCCAAATTTTGTTAAATGATATTTCTATAGGACAGTTGTAGTGATGAATCTGTGTTTTCCAGTGAAAAATTATTGCACTTGCTGGCTGGAATGCAGATCTTTGTCAAATACGTGCATATAGATGTGTCCAGAAATCTTGGAGTTTGTGCTTGGACCAAGGACTTCCATGACACATGGATAAAGAGGAGCAAGGCAGAAGACTGGGAATGTGGAAGTTTGTGATCAGTAAAAGGAGATGAATCATCCTCTTGTTCAACTCATATTAAGTATTGATCTGCCTATACTTATATCAAGAAAGAGAGGATACTTCTGCCAAAATTTCCCAATATTCTGAAGATTATACATTCTGTAGGTAGCAAGACATACCCTCATCTAGTTTTGAGTGTCATTAGAAACTGTCTGGTTTTAAATGCATCTTTTGGTCTGATGCCGAATGGTCTTAGCTCCAGGAATTGCTGGTGTCCTTGAAAAAGTGAGGAGGCCATTACATACCCCCTTTTTTCTATGCCAGGCTACATATATGACTTACACAGCCACATATTTTTAGGAATTCGTCACAGTCCTTTGATCCCTTGCTAAAATCTTGTGTGTCAGTAAGAAACAGAGCTTGCCTCCACCTCCAGAAAGGAGCCTTGGCTCTCAGGTGGTGGGTACTTCACCTTCTTGCCTTGGAGTTGGCAAAATTTGGACTCTAGACACAGAGAGGGGGCTGAAAGAACCATAGGGACTTACAGTTTCCCCAGTCTTTGGCTTAATTTTTTAGAGGTGCCAGGGAAGCTGCGTTCCTTTGGCTATAGAAGGCCAAAGGTTGTAAGTCCAAATGTTAGTGACCAGAAGTGGAAATGTTACTCTGAGCATGCCACTGTAGCGTGTCCCTGTACAGTTGGCTGGCTGCAAGTGCAGGGCTGGCTGGCTCCCAGGGAGATTGGAGAGGAGGGCAATGGGAAGAGGGTAGTGAGGTTTTCGGTTTCCAACACGTGTTTGTCCATAAAGGCTCAAATTAACATTCATGGTGTAGGAAGGCCATTCATCCACTGTACCATGGCACCTAACCATTCTCCAAACTGCAAAAACTTTTATTTTACCTGTTGAGTTCTATAGTATTATACTTTCTGTTTATTTTTTGTGGTTTGCAAAGTGTGAAAGAGTGTAAAGGAATTACTCTTGTTTGCACAGGAACCAAACCAAAACAAGCCTTTGCCCAGTTGTGTTTTCTTTGCCTGGTCAGGCACTCCAGGTGAGGGCATGTGCTCCTTTCCTGTCTTGATTGCAGCTCCAGAGAAAGCAACATGCATGGTCTTGCAACTTTGGAAGGATTAAGGCCATTATTAGTGACTTTTGTGTTGCTTGCTCATTTATGTGGTGTCAGCAGTGGAAACTTGCATGAGAAAGTGACAAAAGGAAGGCTGTCATTACATGAATGTCTAAACACGCATGTAACCTAAACCCTGGTGTTTCTATTAGTGCTAGAGTTTTGATCCAAGAACCAAATGAAGTCACACAGTTTGATTTGGCGATATCTAGCTTCTGATATTTCAGTGCTTAAAATGAATTTATATAAAAATTAAATAGCACAAAAGTATTTTAAAGTTGTTGTAGAACCAAGGGCAAGTCAGCAGAGTGTGAGTGGTATTACTGCCTCTGAGTTTCCCTGGCATGTACAACACACACTGTGCTGTAGTGCTCGGACAATATCCTTGCCACACCACTTCTTCAATGCTTCCACAAATGCTTCCAGAGAAGCAGTACCTGTTGTTGAGCCAGATGTCAAAATGTCAGTAGCCAATGTAGATAACCACTGTTGTTCCCACTGCTGATGGGGAGTTGTCACAGAGATGCTGCCAACCAGGCTTGCAGAGGAAGTTCGCTGCAATGTTGAGATCCCCAGTCTCTTGACCAGCAGCTTAATGCCCAGACCATCTTGTTCAGAATTTTATCTTGCAGTGTTAAGCAGCTCAAATAAAGTCTGCTGCAATTATGTTAGCAGTGTATTTTGGCAAAGGAAATCTTCCAACATGAAGCACAGTTTAATACAAATAAGATTAAAAGTCTTTCCAAAATATTAAAGAACCATAAAAAGAGGGGGTGGGGGATCAAAAACTCAACAAGAAAGTAAGAGCTGCACTTTTTTTGTTCAAGGACAAGTTTTTATCACCCCCATGCATGGTGGGAAAACCTATCTGCTTTTCTCTTCAACTGCTGTGGGCCACATGCCACAGGAGGGGGTGTACTTGTGTTAGGAAGATTTCCATAGGTGATATGCAGCTTCATGCCACAGTGTGCAGAAGGGCAGGAGGGATCAGTCTCTCCTAGCTCTCGCATGCTGCTGTATGGCACAGAGCAGCTCTAGAGTCACCTAGAAAGCGAAGTCTTTTCCAATTCATAATCGACCCTGAAGCTGCCATGCTTACCCAAATCTTGTAAGCTTGAACTTATCCTGAAGACCAGCAGAGCAAACACCTCCCTGCCACCCTTCTAGGGCTCTGCTTGCACACTCCTGGGAGCTTTGCACCTGCTCTTCATAGCAGCATTGAAAGGCAGCAAGGGCCTGGGGAAAGACGAGGACCAAGCAGCTCGCCTGGCAACAGGAAGGGTAAGAAAAGATCCCATTTTATCTTTGTTCTCATGGAAAGTGTCACAGGATGTTTAATGTCCTTTCTGAGCAAAGACCTGCTGCTTTCCAGATCTCACCCAAAAACACATGCAGTATTCAGCAGGCCACTTAGTTTATCTTTCTTGGATAAACAGAAGGCTGCTGGAATTTGAAGCTTGTTCCAAGAGTCCAGGGTCCAAATCTGCATTGAGTCCTTCCCCTGGTCTGGGGTTTTGAACTGAGACTGAAAATTTAAAAATGACCAAACAGCAGCATGATTCCTAATGGGCAGGAAGGGCTGGTGTGTGTGACAGAGGACCATCCTTATGCACAAGTTCTGGTCTTATTTCCACTCTTGAATGTTGCCTGACTTTAGAACCATTCAAAATATCTTATGAAAAGCCTGAAAGCACTGATCCACAAATCCCAGTACTGACTTCGCCTCGGTGGGAAGAAAAAAAAAAAAAATCCCTCTTAATGCGATGAAAGCTCCAGTGGCACTGCTGAGACTCACTTTTTCGTGTTGGTGAAGGTTCCACGAAGGAGGGACTCCGGCTGCCTCCGATGACAGCTTGACGGAGCCGGGCGAGGGGCAGCGCTCGGCCGAGCCCACCGGGCCCCGCGGCGGGGAGAGGCAACCAGCCGGCCAGGTGGGCGACCAGGGCGGCCGGGCAGACTCGGGCGGGGAGGGGGCTGAGCCGAAACCGAGCCGCTTGCCTGCCTCCTGTGCTGGGGGCCGCGGTTACGGCCGCGCTGGCGGGGCGGGCGCACCCGGCCCCGGGCC
>WAAE01021762.1:65196-275887 GCA_013400495.1 Nicator chloris
TGTGTGTGTGTGTGTGTGTGTGTGTGTGTGTCGAAACACACGAGGCACAGGCTGCTCAGTGACGGGCTGCAGAGCTGGCCTGTGGCCTTCCAGGGGACAGTTAGCTAATCACAGCGATCCGTATCCTGAACAGCCTTGGTATTTCTTCTGGGATATTAGCCTAGTGTATTTCCAGGAGAATTCTGAGTCCCTTGTAGGACAACCAGGTGTGCAGTAATAGAGTTGGGCTGAGTGGTATGTGTCTTGTAGGAAATTGTGTGTTCACGGGCTGACGAAATTCAAGGAATCTATTCAATAAAAAAAAGAAGCCAAAAGATACAGTGAGTATTATCCTTACTTTGAACTTTCTGATAATTTGCCACTCACTTATCGACATGTTCTGTTTAATATCTCTACAGGTAAGTTATTAATTAGCTATTTGGGATGAATTTGGGTTTGTGTGATAGCATTCTGACTGAATTGAGTTCATTAAGTTAACAAGCTGGTTGGGACAGCTGAGTCTGCTTGTTGTTCTAAGTCCACTCCTACAGTGGCAATGAGGAAACGTTTCCGTTAGTGCTGGGAAATTGGAGGATAACATGAAACTTAATGAAGTGAAACAGGATTGCATTTTCCTCAGAGTGATTCTATTATGCCTCATTTAGGGCCATGTTATTGCTCACCTCAAATCATTAGCTGTTACTCTCTTTTGGGAGGGGTTTGTTTTAGCGCTACATAGCTCTTAATGTGTTCTTGTTTTATATTTTTTTCAGTAGCATTGTATTTAATGTTTACTTTTCCATTTTTTGCAGCAGTGTAATAGAAGGTGTATTTTAATGGAAGGTTTCTCTGCGCTTCCCTAAGGGGTTTCCTCATTAATGCCTTTAAAATTCAATCATTAACTTTTGCCTTCACCTGAAGGTGGAAAGTGATGATGAAAAACAATACTGCACCGTGTGTAATTTGATTTTACAAAGCTTTATCAGAATTGATTCAGCTATTAGCTGAAATAATAATAATAGTGTAAACAGGGGAAACCTCCGGCACTTTGTTTTTGCCCCAGCTTGCAGATTCACTTGAGCCTCAGCCTGTGCAGTGTTTACCTGACAGCTGCCTTGCTGCAGCGCGGGCTCCGCGCTGACTGGATTTGCTGAGTTGGTTCTTGTCTGCAGCTGTGAGGAAGGGGACTAGGACACCCCCAGGGATCCCTTCCGGATCCGTATTCCCAGGCCAAGGTCCAACACACTGGGAACAGAGGGGGAAGATTTTTCAGATGTTTTGGTGCAAACACAATTGCTTCCTGAGGGAGAGATTTGGCATGTATTTCCTGAGAGAACCGTGCTTGCGTAAGCAGCCCCCTGCCACCTTCCGAGCTGGACTAGCACAACCCTTCGTGGGGCTCATGGGGACCTGCATCAGGGGACTGCACGGGGCTCAAAAGCACTTTTTCTTCTTTTTTATTCGTAACTTTTTACCCTGATCTATCTGCCTGTGTGGCTGCTGTGTCAGGGCTGAGAAGGTGGCCTGAAAGGAGGGAACACGTGGCAGGGAGCAGAAGGTAAGGGCTGTTTCTGCCAGCATCACTGCTGCTGAAAGAAGTAATTGCTTATCAAACTGTGGTCAGAGGGGAATGATGACATGTGGTTATGGCAGTTGTCTGAAAAATGTAGCTGAATGCTCAGATATCATAATGGAGTTGTGTGCATGTGCAGTTAATCAGCTGTATACACGAAGATACGATTCTCTGTTTCTGCTGTAACTCTGAGTTTTCACCTGATGATTTTACTTTCATGATGTATACCTGTGTGTACAACTTAAGGATACATTCCCTATACTATTCTCTCTTGGAGTATATTCTCTCTTTTCTGGAAAATAGACCTAGGCATCATAAGAATATGAGTTTTATTAATCAGATTGTATTTAGCTGGAATAGGTGAATGCCTAAAATTCTAAAAGGGAAGATTAAACTACCCATAAGAGGGTGCCTCTAATTCTAGAGAGTGTAATTATTACATGCATGCACTTCACTCTGTTTTACATTTACATAAAATGTTAAATGTACTTTTGAATATAGAGCAGACCTGCTGTTAAATTATCAATGACACAGGCAATTAGACCCTGTTTTAATTGATATGGTGAGACTAAGAAGTCAGTTGAATGAAAAATTTCCGTAATCTGCTACCATTTATTTTAGTCTGGAAAGCACTGATGCTTTTGTGCATTGTTTTAGGACTTGTTTTCATTCCTACTTTAGGCACTTTGTTTCCCTGTCATGATCCTATTGTAACCAGTAAGAAAACACAGCACATTGTCCATTTAGCAGGAGTGCATATTTAGAGGATGATGGTACACGTTTTTGTTCAGAGAACTTGAAGGAGAAATCACATGCTACTAGCGTCTTTATTCAACAGAGAAAAATAACTTTTTCCTTCCAACCTGAAACAAGAAACTTCACGGCATTGAAGAAAAATATCTTACCTTTACTGTTCTGTGGTGAGTCACTACAGCTGCAGTTTGGATTATCTTTGTAGAGTCTCATGTAGATTTAAAAAAAACAGATTAAAAAGAAATAAAAATCTTCATTTTATCCACTTTTTCCTAAGAGGATTTTCTTTACAGCAGCCTTATGAGAGCAAAATACGTATTTTATGAGCTATATTGTTTCCTGCATTAATTGGCACACACTGATGTGACTGAGTAGTGGAACTGCAAGCTACAACTTGCCTGCAGGAGATGGGCTCCCAGCCTCTGGGATAGAGACATTTAGAAAGGTGCAATTTTTAAAAACCAAAACAGAAGCTGTCCAAGCTAATCACTCTGTTTTTTTTCACTGGAAATGAAGGTGCTTCCTATGGAGCTGATTGAACTGCTAGTTTTGTTTTCCTCTCCGAAAGCGTTCCGCTCTTGCTGTGAAGTGGGAGCGCTGTTGCCAATGGGGCAGTGAGTCAGCTGCTCTGGGTGAAGACACCCAGGTGGAGACTCTCTTTTCCTGGATTGGCTCCTTGTCCCTCTGCAGCTTGTAGGATGCAGGATATAACAACATGCAGGGAAAGCTGTGATCTTTTAAGTACAAAATATTCGGTGTTCATGTCCCTCATCCTCCTGTTTTTGGAAGAAACATTTTTCAGCAGAGGAGGGTGGGTGCTGCTCAGGTGACACCTGTCTGGCACGGACACACACACCGTGGCAGTAGAGAGGAGCCCACAGAACTCAGGTATAGCCAGGAGGCATTATCTTCCCTTACACTGTAAGATCAAAATCCATCACTTCTGTCTCTGCAGCATTTTAAGCTGTGCAGGCCCCCAAGGCAGCAGATAATCTCTTCAGCAGCAAGATGAGCTATTCATTGGTAAGATTAGGCAGCAATTTGTGGCAGATTTCTTCCCCGGAGCCTGCAGCAGCTGGGAATTGTAGAACTGGCTTGGAGGCATGCAACAATATAATTTGTTAGTGGGTTGGGATGAATTTAGTCTTCATTAGTAAAACTCTATCGGTTAATCTGCATACAATACAAATGCTACTCAATAGTTGTTTCTCAGCTGCAGTTCAGTGTTGGACAACTACAAGTTATCCACAAACCGAGATGTTCTTGCTGCTTTTACTTGACTTAAAAAAAAAAGGAACAGCATTTTTGTTCTTACTTGGTTTATGTGTCATATTTATTAGTATTTCTTTTGTTTGATGAGATAATGAAGCAAGAAATCAGTTAATGAAGAGTCCTTAGTGTTTACTTTTAGACAACATTACCAGTTTGCACTGAAAAACTGTTGGTTTTTTTCCTTGTTTGGTGTTTTATTGTAACATTATTTTCTGGGCTTTGGTGTGAATGCTGTCTCAGAGCATTATGCAAATAAGAGAAAAATGAAGCAACTGTGTTTTTTTAGTGTGTGTTGTATGTCTGATCTATGTAAGGGATGTACACCCACGCTTATATGCACCAGGAATCAGGCTTACATTCTGCATCAGCTTGCAAGCTGAGTAATGCTATTGAAGTTGATAGGATTAAAATCTAATGTAAAAACAAGACATGGGAAATAATCTGGCCTCCTTTTACTATTAAACATTATTTTCTTTAACTGTTCTCATTGTCACTGTCATTCAGTTTCTGGGGAATACTCTCCTTGAATGCTTTTTGAATGGTAAATGCATTAGTTGCTACCAGAGGGTTGTCATAATTGTCCAGAAATAATGATCATGGGAAGCCCTAGACCATACGTGGATATTAATTTATAATGTACACATTTGTTCTTTTAGCCCACTGGCAGGTAAATTATGGAGAACCCATTTGCCACCCTTTTCTTTCCAGCTCTCCTAGTTTCTTGTGCAATCTGTGACTGTCTGGAATACCACCAAAATTATTGCCATATCTTGCCAAGAGATGTGACCAAACTACAGGCATTCCTCAACTTTTGTCACAGACTGCCAGTGTACTTGCCTACACACACTATTTATACTCCATTTCTTCTGGGGTAGCTATACCTAATGATTGAAATCTTTTCTCAAATCCATTTGAAGCATTAGGTGAGAGTGCAGATGAAAATACGGTAAAAGAAATTTCAGTTCTCCATTGCAATGTCAGAAGCAAAGCTCCTGATAGAAAACAAATAGAAGAAGAAAACATTTTCTTTGGATATTTAAAAGATGAAAGCTGTTTCCCAGCTCTTGCAGAAGGTCCTAGAGGCAGGTTTTGAGTATCAAAACAGAGAAGGTGTTTTAGCTAGCAACCACAAAAGTCCTGCATCCCCCTTTCTGAATAGGACTTGGAAGTATTTTTGGAGTTGAGAATGCAGCTCCTCGTCCTCAGTCCCCAGCAGTTCAGTGCTGACATTTTTCTCTCCCTTTGTTCAAGATGGAAACAGTCTCCTGTCTTTCACTTTTTCTTTTCTTTTTTTTTTAAATGCAAAGTTTTCTTCCTTCCTGCTGTTTCTGGATTTCTCTAAATGTTGATATAATGATTCACATTTCCCAGATGTGAAACACAAATGTGGGAAGTGGGATCTTTCCCGTGCTTCTCTAGGGGTTTCTTGGAGTCTGTGGTGCTGTTAAGTTTCCTAATTAACATCTCTTCTGATTCAAACAGTATTCCTGCTGCCACAGTATTTTGGGGGCTGTTTCAGTACCTAATAAGTCATGTCTTAGAGTGCTCATTGTAAACACACCTTAAACTAGGTTGGCTTTGAGAGCTTCTTGAAGACCTCACAAAAGTCCTTAATTTAGTCTGTAGACAGTCAAATGCCTCCTCTTCTCTGTTTTAGGCCTTGTCTCGTCAAGCTGTTGTGTTTGACACGATCAAGCTCCTTTGGCATAGGAGTGCTTGGAGCTTGTTCAGCCAACCTGCTGGTGGGTGCACAGCTGAGAAGGGGCAGTGCAGGGTGTGCTGCTTCTCCATGGTCACTGTCCCAGCTCCTCTCTGCTCTGTCTTCTTTGGCTGATACTGCAATGGAACATGGATTCCATATTTGTGTTACTCCTATGCTTTCCCAAATGTACCAGAGTATTTGGATTGGTAATTTCTTGACTTTGTGTTTATTCCTCTCCTCCAGAGGCCCCTGTTACCAGCCCTTCAAGCTCATCGCCTTTATTTCCCACAGAAGTCGTTAAAAGAACAGGGAAAGGAAGGCCTGAAATAAGGAGAGTCAAACCCCAAATGGTTACACATTCAAGGCATGTGCCAGCTTCATCTTTCTGTTGCTGAACTGCTGAATCCAGTCTCTCAGTTACTGAGCTTGAAATTTCCTGGGCCAGTGGCATCACACTCAGCCTTGCCCATACCAGTGTGCCTCAGTGTCAGTGTTCAATAAATATCCACAGCTGGTTTTAAAATGAGTTGCTGCACTGAACTTGATGGGAATAAAGGTTTCCCTTTCCATCATATGGGTTAACTGGTCTGAATTGGCCCTTGAAGAATTGATTTGATGTGCTATTGCCATTTGAATATGTTAATGTTGTTACACTTCTCATAGGCAGCTACTTTTCATTTTTTAAAAGAAACAAACATTTCTGGTAGTTTGCTTTTTTGTTGTTTGTTGTCAAACATTGCAGCCTTCCAGATGCTGCAGATGTCAGTTTGGATAACAAATCACTGCCTATCTATATTGACTATGATCATGTCCTTGCTGTCATATGTTCCTGGAGAGTTCTGTCCCTGTTGACTATCTCTTGGCAACCCTGCTTTCATTCAAACATCTCCTTAAATTATACTTTCTTCCATAAAAGCTTGAAAGATATACGACCTGACCTGCTTCATCTAACAAGCCAACACTACTTGTTTTGACTAAAGACCATTTGGGAAGCTTCTCTGTAAAGTGCCCTCTGCCTTTTGCTCTCTTCTAAACTTTCATAATAACTTTTCTCTCTTTCTTTAGTCTGAATGGTCCTTGGGGCAGCTATAGTGTGGTAACACCAGCAGAAATCCAAAGTGCATTTTTAAAGGGACTGAAAAAAGTTCTCTCTGTGGACAGAGAGAATATTGGGATGGAAATCAGCTGAGCAAGAAAAGCCAGCTGAAAGGAGCAGCACTTTTCCTCTTGAAAGGACTGAGTTAATGCAAAGACCAGGTAGTTTGTCCACTGGACCAATATCAATACTGTCCTCCAATAGCAGCTGGAGTTTTTTGTATGAAAGCTGTTTTCTGTAAGTATACAATTAACAACTTTTTTGTTTCCTCATCTAAATCAGTTCAGACTATTTCTCTGTGCATCTGGTATTTTCCATTGAAAGTGGCCCAAATATTTAATTTGGGAAATGCAGCTGTCATAAAATACAATTTGATGACAGCAGAAAGATTAGTATTGCATGAACAATGTGTTAAATGTGGTATCACAGCTGATCACAAAGGACCCTGAAACTCTCAGCAAAAACACGCAATTTCTGTCATTATGTACTGAAGGACCTGGCTTCCACCCTACATATATGAAAATCTAAACAGTCAAAACAGGATGCAGTTGGAGAACAGTTAAATTGGTCAAATTTCATTTTAATTTTTGCAGGTTGGCACGCGGCTGTGGTGCAAAGCGGCAAGGCAAAAATGCCTTGTTACCCGAGACATCCCTGTGAATCCCAGCCAGAGCCAGCTTCCTGTAGAAGCAAACACTGTTATTTCTGTACCCTGTCTAGCTCTGTGGGACAAAGCTTTGAACAGTTCCCCTTCTGGTTAGCTTAGGGATTCAGATGTAGAGTAGGCAGGGCAGCAGAGCAAAGCAGTGCAAGTGAGAAGGGTAAACAGTGACTCATTCCCTGCCTGGTCCACCATCCTCTGCTCTTCATCGAGCCAGTGTTTCATCTCTTGTGATCAGAGTGCTTTCTATCAGTGCCCATTTAATTTAGCCTAATGGAGTAGCAAGTTGGAAAGAATAAATAGAATTATCCCACACAGCTGGTCTATTTTTAATCAAGTTAATGGAGTGGAGAGTAATCTCTGAGGAGTTGCAACCCAAATGATGTAATTCTGCGTTTGGCTTATGGCGCAAGGTAAGCCACATAAAATCAGCCCACACGTGACTGATGGTAAAATGACAGTTGTTAGTTTGCAAGCTTTGTCTGTTTGCCAGAAAGAGTGGGTTAACAAAGTATTTCAGATGAGAGGTCTTGCATGGGCATCTTGGGCATACCAGCAGATATGTTTGCATAGTACTTTGCAGAGTACTCCTTTAGTAGGCAGTTTTTACCTTTACCCAAATGAGAAAGTAAATCTTGAGTGACAGTTTTGAAAACTTGATACACGAAGCAACTCCTAGAAAAGAAAACATCCCTTAGTTTTATTGCTTCTAGAGAATCTAGCAAGCATGTAAATGCTGTTGTCAGTGTATCAATGCCTCCTGACAGGAAAGGTCAATGTGGTTGGCACCAATGCACCAAATAAAATTTGTGTGGGGAAAAAAACCAGAGGATGTGAAGGTGGTGACAGACAGGACAGTGTGTGAAACCAGTGAAGTGTGTTTTAGGGTGGTAGTGGAGGTGGAAAAGGAAGTCTGCTGACATTTGTGGACTCATTAAAAGTTTGTTGGGATGCTATTTTTGCTTCAGGTGAATTCAGAACTTTGCAGCAATTTAAAATTTGTAAATGCAACCTGCCCTAAGGTGAAATGCCCACTCAAGAAGAGAAATTACCTAACGCTCTGTTGGAGGGTGCAACAGAGCTTTTTTTAGGTAGGTTCACAGGCAGGTGTTGCTGCCAACATCTTTCCAATGTTTTTCAGGGTACAAAGATACACTGGTGGTACTTAATTGGAAATGGAAAGTTACCTCAGTGAGAGATCTCGCTGCTAAAAAACAAGATAATAATTTAATTTGACCTTAGTTTTTGTTTATCAGTTTTAGCGTGAGATCAAGATTATCCTTTTGTTATTATGGTGCCAATGAATGTATGGGTGAACCAATAATTCCCTGTAACAACTCTTCTTAGGCATGGTCCAAGTTATTCTTTCAGGTAATTCAGAACATGCAATTTAAATAATACTGTCTTAATAGTTACAGTTTGTTCCCAGTAGGAGGTGAATTTCCATTGTAAGTAGAAGATGTTCTGGAAAAAATCACGAGGACCTTCATTTCTACAAAAAAAAATTAATTTCACAGTGAGAAGATTTAAAGGAGTATCATCCTCTGTGTATCAATATATGAACATTGGTTTTAGAAATGATTTTTGCTTTCTGATAATTCTTGAGTTATTTTTGCTCCTTTTTTTCATCCATGTAATAAGCTGTATAAAGTGTAACTGATCCCATTAAAAGGATTATTGATAATGAGATCTAGGTTAGAGACAATTACAAGGTTGGCTGGAATAACAGGATAAAAGGATAACTGTTGGGTCATCCTTTTAAATCTTGTTCTTTTGTTCCCAAGCTGACATATGGTGAGACTTTGACCAAATGATACTAATAAGACTGTCCAGTCTAAACAGGTAGCAAATGCATTTCTTCACCATGGCTCCTTGACCAGTAATGTGAATAAGGAAGCTGAGAGTGAAAAGCCTGGGCTACTTTTTTTTCTTTTTAACAACTTTCTTATAACTCATATGGAGTACATCCTGGAGCATGGCACCAGGTTGAAAGCCTATACTTAGTTCTACAATCTATTCTTGAATTTTTTAGCCAGGTTTTTGTTTTTATAAACTTTCCAATTCAGTGGTTCAAGATGCTATGATAAATAGCCAGCAAGTTGGCCTATAGGATCAGATGAAAAAGCAGAGGCTGCATAGTTTGATTCTGAAGTGTTTCCATATGAGGGTTTGCCCATAGGAGCCTTTGGGTGTTTTATGGGAGATTTGGCAGGCTGTGCTGATTCTGGGTTTGTAAATATTCAGCTGCTGTAATCAAGACTGGGTTTAATAGGAAGAAGAAACAGATTTTTTACCAATGTTTTTATAACCAGTTCTTACATAAATTTCTAGATTATTTTTCTTAGATAGGATCAGCCTCTTTCTTTCTTTCTTTCCCTTTTCAAGTACTTTAAAATGCCACCTTTTATGGGCTCTTTTCATTGCTGTCTAACATTTAACAAGATGACTCCCTAACATCTTGTCTTGCTCCTCCAGATGAGCTCTTTTCCTCCTTCTTTTATAGCTATCTGGCTTTACAGGGTAGTTGTTGAAGAGAAAAGACAAATGTGATACAATCTGGGGAAAGTGGCTTCCTGTTTTTCTATTATCTCATTTACTGCTAGAGTAACTCAAACTTCTCTTCTGTAGAATTTCTGCCCTCACTACTTACAGGTTTGTTTTCCTGCCAGAGGCACCCTTGGGTCCCTTGGTGCAGAGCCCTTGGTCTCATGCTTTTATGAGTTAAGACAATCCCATTCTTCTTGTGGTCAGATATTTTTTCAAATGTTCTTTCCCATCACATCTCCGTCACGGGCTTGTTTGTGACCACTTACTGTAACATTCTGCTTGTTGACAATTCTGTGTGTCTGTGGAGCTGAGATGATACAAGCTAAGGATATGTATGGGAACACCAGAGAAAATGAAAATGGAGACTAACTTGTAAAGAAATTAAAATAGAAGTCTGGAGAGCAATGGTAAAACATACATGAGGTATAACAGGGTGATGTTTTTTTTTTCCTCTGTTTCACTTACCAAAGCAAAAACATTCTATGAAGATAAATGTTCTTTAACATAAAATTGAGAAACTGTATTTCTGGGCTGCAATGCTGACTAGCAGGAGTACACCCTTAAGTATCATGGAAAGTTCCTGCTGATCATTTCTGAAAATGATGTAATCGAGCAGCTGCACCAGTATTCACTCAGCAAAGGGAACCTGGGGCACTTCTCTCAAAGCTTTAAAGTCTTACTAAAAACTCAAATATGGTATTGAACAAGGATCTAGTTGAAACACGGATGGCTCACTGAGGCTGAATGGAAGACTGAGCATGAAGAATGTGCTGACCTGCCCAAGACGCTTCGGTTGTTTGTTAACTCCCAGCATGTGATTTCAGCAAAACAGTCACTCGTGAGTAGATGCATATTTTCACTGTGTGAGTGCTGTCAAATGCATTCTTCCTGGTCAGAGATGTATTTTGTATGGCATGCTAAGAGTTTTTCCTCTCCACTTCTATCTGTTTCCTTGTCTTTCATTTTAGTAGTTAATGTTTCCTTCCCAACTTAGTAGCTTCCCTTTTGTTACTTTCTGAAGGGTTTGTGCAGTGACACACATGTGAGCCTACTTCTGCAGAGATGTGTTCATTGGAGTGTACCTATGGACCTATTATAATATATTATATTATGCTTTATATATAAAGTAAATGTGATTTGCACAATGAATTCTCAGAAATACCTAACCCTGTAAAGCCACATTCATCAATACTTGCTTTTGGAATTCTGTTTCAGGAAATGACAGACATCCTGTTTTTTTTGTCTTGAACAGTTGTCTGTCCAGTATTTAGGGATTAATGCACAATTACAATATACAATGAATATATATTAACATTATTAAAGGAAAAATAATTTGTAGCTCTGACATGATAGTAGGGCGATGTGACTTTTTGACAGTTAAGAATTTCAGCTGAAAATCTCCCAAGACAAATAACAGTCACAGGTGACCCTTTGCTATCATGTGGTGTATATTGTCCATTAGAAGAGCATGCGTGTCATCAAGTATCATAATAGCTTTGGTTCAGAACAAAGCTTGTGTGAACAAAAGGAAATAACCTGCCTTGCCTTTCCATGCCTGATTAGCTTTGGCAAATATTGCACATTGAAGATGATGATGAACTGATGCTAACAGCAGCCCTAAACCATCAGATAAATAGAGACAACCTTCTGGATAGCTTGTTCTGTAGGTACAGAATTTGTTTTCTAAAACAGTAATTTCCTTTCCTTTTAGAAAGCACTTGTGTAAGATTCACATCTTGAAAATTAACTGTGAAAAGTATTTTTCTGTGTGAATTGTTAAAAACCCAACAATGCCACTTGGGCTCTGAAGTCTTCAAGAATATGGAGAAAATGTGTCGTTGCTTAAGTGCATCTTATTAAAACCCAGCCAGGCACGTCAAGGACATTATAAACCAAATTAGTTTTGCACGGCTTGAACAAGGTTTTTCCATAAACAGAAAGGCTGAAAAGGTGACAACTGTGAAAGAGCTCCAAGTACAGATACAAGTTGTCTAAGCATATCACTGAGACTTGTAGGTGAGGCCATGCAAGTGTCCCCTGGCCTTGCCTCCTGTTTTCTTGGATCTCCTCTGCTGAGCAGGAGCTTGGACTGGGTGTCACCTCTCCCAGGGCACTGCAGAAGGGTTGTCAGTGCTTCCCCAGGCTGGGACTCCCCACCAAGGACGTTTGCTGGAACTGGTGTTCATCAGCACTCATTTCTTATCAGAGATGAGACACAAAAGCTGGCAGCAACCACAGCTTTTGGGTGGCCTTTGGCACTTCCAGGTATGTTCAGGGAGATGTGTCTCCATGTTGTCAGCCCCTCAGTTTTACCCAGGCACAGCTGCACTGTTGGTGCCTGAGCACTCCTGGTGTGCCTGAGAACACCCTAATTTTCTCTGGAGGGATCAGAGCAGCATTTGTTTGTTACATGATTCACCAGATCCTCTCCAGTTAACCTAAGAGAGGTTAATTTTTGGATCCTTATCACCAAAGTAGAATCTGGGGTGCAGAATCAGTGAAGAAAGGGGAGGGTAGTGATTTCCACAGACTGACTATGTAATGGTCTGGAAAAAAAAAAGTGCTATTCTCACATGTTCCATTACAGTTTTGCAGTGGCGTTCTTTCTCAGGGCAAGATTGTCCTGAAGATAGAAAAATTTATATACCAGATGTGGGAAAAGTGTCACTTGAAGGCCACTTTGATTTAAAAGGTTTTTCAGAATTTCCAAACAATTATGATCAGATGTTAACATTTCTTTAAGGATACAAGAGTGTTGCTGCTTTACAGCCCTTCCTTTTGCCATCTTTGTCACGTTTCAGCTCTGAGTATTTTTAGTTTTGGGTAAAAAGAGTCTTCTAAACTCTTGCTCTTCTTTTGTGTCACGCCACTCACCTGTGCCCCTCTCTGGCACCTCCATCCTCTACCAGCTGCTTGGCATCCCTTTGCTTTCCAGACTGCTTTTCCTGTTCAGTCTGTCTCCAACAACCACCCCCCTCATATGAATTAACTGAAGCAAACAAAGAACATTTGCTGTTCAGCATAGTGATAGGAGTTAATAAACTGGGTTGTAACACATTTCATCTTCTCTGTCTGGATACATTTTGGATGGAGGGCAAGTTTTATCTGATGTTTGTATGATGCCCAGCCCTGTGACACTGCTCTCTGATTAGAAGCCCCAAAGTACTACTGCAATACAAATAGATTATTAATGTTGCTTTTATTTGGTATCATAGGGAAATCCCTCCTTAAATGTATAAAAGTGGTTATACATTTTCAGAATAAAACATCCAGATTTATTCAGGAATATTATGGATAAAAAATTGGAAAAAGTATGAAGCACTTATTACAATCTGTCTCAGTGTTTTTCTTGTCTTAGTGTTACGGCAACAGTTAAAAGTCAGGTTGGATTTTGGTTTTGTTTTGGGATTTTTTTTAGATATTTGTTTGTTTACTTTGATTCTGGTACAATTCCCTAAAAGAACTTTCAGGTAAACCATTCTTTTTTTTAACCATTTGTAACAGTGCTGGAGAGATATTGGTTTTATGGAGGTCTGAGAAGCTGAATGTGTTCCCTGCTTGTAGAGACATGCATAATCTACAAGATTACTTGCTTGCACAAGGAATATTTCCATGGATTCGTCAGCCATTCTTTTCAGAAAAACATAAATTTTGTTTTTATCTAGAGACTGGATAGACACATATTTAAACAGAAAAAAAGCTGACAACATAGAGTGACAGCCTTAAGATGCTCAATGGAGTATTTTTATTTAGGAACATAGGGTTTCAAAGAACCTCTTGGATTGTTTTTGAACAAGTCCAAGTCATAATCATATAATTCTTGATAAATAGACTCTGCTGAAATCAAAACAAAGCTCTCTAAGTTCTTTTTGACTTAAATAGCTAACTCAGGGTGCAGAATGGGGTAGCTGTTGACTGGAGAAAATAGATTAGGTTAGAAATAGTGTTTGCATCCCAAGAGTTGTACAGAATTGGAGTCTTTATTTTACACGTATTTAAGAACAATTTAGGATTTAGCTGCCTGCCAGAATGCTGGCTGTAGTGCCTACCATGATATGCAATTGCTAGTGTGGGAATATGGGGAAGCAAAAGAGGCTGAAACAGTGTCTTGTTTTTTTCCTAACAGGAAAAAGTGAAAAAAGAGTACCTTCTTTTCTCCTAACTAGACTGGTCAATAGAGGGTTTGCAGCTGTCTGCACCTTCTGTGCTCGTATCAAATACCATGTCCCATTTCAGTGTGGTCTCTTGTATAAGTTAAGGTAGCTAGCAAACTTCTGGGAAGGACTCTGATCACTGGTCAGGTGTGGTCATCCTTGATCCTTCAAGATATGCAAAAAAAATGAACTCTTTCAAAACCTGTAAAATATTTAATCTTATGCACCACTGTCCCACAGAACATTTTTGTTAGCTAGCTTTTTCCTTCTTCTCTCTTCCTCTTCCTCTTGTCTTTGATACTCATACCATGCTCTTTTTGTTTTTTTTTCTTTTATTCATAGTTCTTTAGTTTGTTTATTTTTCATTTCATTAAAAATGCAGCAGTCAAAGGGAATAAGAAAGCAAGAGAGTATTAAAGCAAGAGGTCAATGTGAATATAGCAAGTGCCTAGAAATAATATTTGGTGCAATCTGAAGTACAAGAAAGGTAGATGATCTGTCCTAGAGCTATGTGAATAGGCTAAATACAAGAAGATATTACACTGCCCTAAATCTAGGTGCATAGGTTAAATGTAGTAAATATATGCAATTCTGTTACCTTTCACGCATTAATGAAACTTGTCCAGCTATGCTTAAACTGCTTTATACTTCATAAAATTCATCTGCACGAATGTTCTTAAAGTGACTTTGAAAGCTGTGTGCATTGTTGTTCACCAGGAAAGTACAGTTTAAATTCACTGGTGTGAACAAACCTGTTCTGGAAGCGTGTCCTGGCATTCTGGGCAGAGACTGTCATAAGTTTCTCAGCCCTCTCCCACCCCATCTTCATGGTAAAGGCAGCAAATGGCACATACAGTTTAAATATTTGGACATATCTCAACTGGTCCAGAAAGAAACTTCTAGATAAGTCTCTTTCTCATTCTTCTGACATGTACATCTCTGCGTTAGGGAACTGGTAAAAGTAAGTGCTGGATTCTGTGCTTATTTATGCTGGTAATACATATTTGGGCCAGCTCCATTGGGATAAACTGCACAGAATCCTTCCATGCAGTTCTGAAAGAAATTTCAAAGGCATCTAAACACAGAGAGCCATTTTGATTTTGTGTAATCAGGATAGGGTGAAGAATAAGCAAGCAGTGGAGTGGGATCCCCGCTACGGTCTGGGATCTGTGTGTTCCTGCTGTGGGGCAGCTGTGATACAAACCCCACCTTATGCCTGTTCCTCTGGCTGAAGCTGTATCCCTCTGCAAATGGAGCATTTTCAAAAAGCACCCAAACTGTCAGGCACTGGAGGTGGTACTTTTTATGGTGAGGGGGCTGCCAGGTACACCAACGCTGTAAATGGAGCAGGTGAACAAGGCAGGAAAAACGCCACCCTTGGTCCCCAGGCAGGCCAGTGTGACTGTACCTGCTGTTCCTCTGTCCTTTGTCATACAAATGCTTTGCATCTTCACACTGTTGTGATACCATTATTGAACGAATTTCTTTAAAGAAGGAAACCTTTAGGGTGGCAGGAGAGGTGGGCAGAGGGAGCAGCGAGCGCTTTGCTGGCCGTGAGCTGTTTAAAAGGTCAGTGGCTCCTGTCGCTGTGCTGGCTGGTTGCTAAGCTGCCATGGATTTTTGTGCTCCTTTTCCTGGCAAAAGGGACCTTGTGATGAGGTGCAAGGTCATGGCAGTGCCTTTTTAGTACCCTCACCCACTCCTTTCTGCTTGCTGAGTGACTGAGTAAGGGAGATGCTCTCAGGAGCGCTTGTTTTCTTTCTAGGCTTCTCAAAAACAGCTGCTGATAGGTTATTTATCCTGCCAAATTAAACTTAATGTTTTAACTTGGGGAAACAGTCACTGTTTAGCGAGCTGCCAGGGCACATTGGGTAACGAAGGCTTTCTAAGGAATCAGCAGAATTTGTAACATCTTCACCCCACTTGCATATTCTTTGAATTCACAGCAAAGCACATTCACTGAGTGCTTGGGTGAAAATTATCTAGCAAAGTATAGAGCTGTTTCATGAGATTATATTTTAACCTTGCTTTCCTTTCTCTCAAGCAGCAGGAACTTTCATTTACATCTGAGATACATTATAACAGCAACCAATTCTACCAGGCCTTACAGTGGAGGAAATATGCCAAAAGAGTCTTATCCTATACCAGAAAGGTTAAGAAAAAGATGCAACCTGAGAGCAAACTGGCATTTGGGAATGGGGAGGACATGATTGCTCAGATAAAGTGTGCTTTCTTGCTGTTCAACTTCATTTGCAGAATCCACAATCTGTACTATCCACCATACAGATAATTAGAAAGCAGCACCAGGCTGTAAGCAAGTGAAGTTTCCTGACCTCCGAATGAAATTGTCAGTTGACATAATAAGTGCTTTTAGACATGTGCAGCAATAAGAAAGGTAATTATTTAACTTGCCTGTTAGTTCAGTGGCTGTGAAAGGCACAGCACTCCTTGAAGCAAGTGGGGAGTCAAGGAGATGAGGTTTGCACTAATCTGCTGTAGGGAGGCTGGGTGGCTTTTTCATGTTGGCCAGGCATTTTTTATAATGGGGTTGTTTTCAGTTGCTTGTAACCTCATTAAATGTTTGCTGGCAGGGTTCTGGGAAAGTAACAGCAAGTAACCATGTAACCAAATACCTAATCTATATTTACTTAGCCTGATATGTCATCAAATCTTCCCAAGTATGTTAATGTACAGCTAAAAATGTGAACCAGGGTCTCAACCCTGATCTGGAGCTTGCCTGGGAAGTTGGGCCAGATATCTAGGCTGAGGCCATGCTGCCCAGCTACTACAGTTTCTGCATTAAAATCAGTTAGGGCTCTGTATTTGGAGATTGTTGACTCCTCTGAAAATTTTTGTGTATATTTCTGCTTATTGAAGGGTTGCTGTTATCCATTCTAGCATTCCTGGAAGATCCTCCTTCACCCTAAATAATCAGAACTTAAAACAAACCCCTGCATTCCTGTAGAAGGGGCAATGAAAGATACTGCTCAGACCCCAAATAAGAAGCCTCTCCTTGCCAAGACTCTGCAGAAGTGCTGCACTTGTATGTCTGAATTGCTCAGGATCCCTCTGTGATGGATCATGTGCTTATGCAAACTCCACCTAACTATATTACTTGTGATTGCCAGGAAACTCATGAGCTAAATAACTTGAACTTTATGAGTGCCCTGTTAATTCATGGATTCTTATGGGCTCTTCAGTCATCCAGGCATTTGATCATAACTTATTGGACTTGCAATAATGCAATAAATCTACCCCAAGGCTCTTAGTGTTACATGCAAAATGTGGTGGCCACATGGTACAAAGCACTGCTGCTGGCTCTGCTTGTTCGAGTGAATTTGGCAGGATAATTTGATGGTAGACTTCATTGAAAAATCAGGATGTAATCTATTTGTGCCATTTGGGCTTCATGCTTGATTTTTTTGTGGCTAGGTTAGATGTAGATGCTCACAAAATGTTGAATTCTGTTTTCCGTCTAAGTAGACTGGGATGTGGTAGTGGTTTAAATCAAATTGTACTACTTGATGATCTGGTCATCCACTGATCCTAGATGAAGAATCGTGTGAGAACTGCCTTAGCCATCAGATGGCTGGAGGTGAATGAGTGACTGGCAGCAGCAAAGTGACTTTTACGAGTATGCAGTGATACACAGGGGGAAAGAGGGTATTGTGTGCTGGGATGCAAGTGCTGTGGGCAAATTACCCACATTATCATGAAAAGCATGATACCAGACACTGGCTCAAATTCCGATGGCCCTCTTGGTTCCAACAAATTTTCATAAACTGCGTGTGAGAGGAAACACTCACTCTTCTGCAGTAGGTCGAGGTGAGGCCGGATGCGGTGCCCAGCCGTTCAGCTTACAGCGTGTGCAGTGTGTCCTGAGTCCCGCCCGCCTGTGTCTCTCCCCAGATGGCCGGAGAGCCCTGTGCCGAGCAGCCCCGGGCCGCGGCGGCCGTGAGGGCCGGGGCCAGCGGCCGCCGCTGAGGCGCGGAGCGGGAGCCATCGCCATGGCCTCGTCCCGCCGGGCCCGCCACAGCGGCCCGCCCGACGGAGGCTGGGGATGGATGATCGTTGCTGGCTGCTTCCTTGTCACCATCTGCACCAGGGCCGTGACAAGGTAAAGACACTGCTGCTTGTCTTGCTGGCCTCTCTCTCTCTGTGGCATTAGCTTGCTTCTTTTTTTTTTTTTTTTTTTTTTTTTTTTTTTTTTTTTTCTATTTCCATCTCAGGAAAAGGTTTGGGATCTCCCGTGATGTCCTGTAGCTGAGGGATTTATTCTGGCTAGGTACAGACTCCCTCCTGCTGCATTTTCCAAGGCTTCCCCTAAGGCTGCGGGGACAACCAAGGGATTAAGAGCCCTCTGGCTTTGGTCTCGCCTCCTCTGACAGCTGCTCTAGCTTTTAGCACCCGCCCCTTGATTTCTTACAGAATCACGGCCTGGGGCAGGTAGCGCTATTTCAGGCTGTGGTGGTTTGTCTGGGGAGGGAGGAATCACGCAGGGTCTCTTTGGGTTCACCGTGTCCCTCTGACCCCACAGCCATGCCCATTTTTGCAGTCCCAGTGAATTTACGTGACTCCTGAGTCAATGTCAAAAGCATGTAAATATCCCCTTCTCCTACTGCAAGCATTTCATGTGCTGTCCTGCCTGAGAAGGTCCAAGCCCTAGAGAAGAGACTCCTCTCTACACCATTCTGGTATTCAAAATATGCAGAAAACATTTTCTCGAAAATAGGAAGAGCAGGACTAGACTGCTGCCTTGCATAAACATAATGCAATCTGGGATGAGACTGCTTTTACAGTGACTTTGATGTCAGCCGGAGACAGAGGGGCCTGGTGTGTGTGAACATGGAAAATTTAGCTATATTAAGCAGAGAGATAAGCACCCTGGTAAGTGAGGGGATCTAATGCCTGGCACATATTAGACTATATAGAAGAGTGAAGTATGTGAAAGAAAAAAAGCTGAAGAAAGTGGTCATTCACTGATTTGGGAAAAAGAGAGGGGGGAAAAGACATCTCTTGTTGATCCAGAAAAGAGAATGAAATTATGCAGCCTTTTAATCTGTTCCACTGCAGGGACATGTTGAACAGTAACACTTGTTAAGCTGAACAAAGTAACCTCTCCTGGAAGCATTTTATTAAACTGCTGGAGGGTCCACAGGCTCCTGCTGTGTTTAGATTCTCTGTTTGTCAGGAGTTGCTTTGTACTTGCCCATCCATGAACACATAGCTGCAGGTGATATTTGCTCCATAGCTATTCTATTGCCCCTACCCTCACAGTTTGTGCAGGTGTGGAGTAGTGAGCAACAAGGTCAGTGAAGAACTGTGAAGCCAGGGAAGCAACATCATCATATGGGCTACAAGTTGCTGGTGAGAATCAGCATTTCAATTTCCTTTTCGTTCAAAATACTATGAGTTATAAAAACTCTAGCAGCAGATACCTCAGCAAGAAACATGTGATATTATAATGTTCATGGCCACAATTTCGTTCTTCCTGGGAGCTGGAGAGAACCTTCAAGTGGGTACTTTTTATACCTGAGGAGTGAGACCAGCATTTTCCGTGAGGCAAATATTCCATGTTTAACAGATTGGTGTTCACGTTTTCTGTCCTAGGTGTATCTCCATTTTTTTTGTGGAGTTCCAGACGTACTTTGGGCAGGATTATGCCAGAACTGCTTGGATTCATTCCATTGTCGACTGTGCTACGATGCTTTGTGGTGTGTATTACCCTTTTAAGAACAATGTGGCTGCTTTTGCATCAGCTACATCTGGTTTTAGCATGCTCACAAGTTGGTGGAGTCAGCTGGGAAAGAGTGATACTGTGGGATCTCTGGGGTATGGTATATCCAAGCTGCTTCCCCCAACACAGATGTGCAAGAGAGTGTCTTCACGCTAAAGAAAAGAAGCAGAACTTTGTTTTGTGAAATGATCTAATTTTTCAGAAACGTATTTTTGTTGAGGTCTGTACCTCATGTTTGAGAGCTATTAACTGAGCAATTGTTTCTTTTGCCTTTTGATTGGAGTCGTATTTGAGACGTAGCACAGGATGTACATCTTGCCTCCAGATCAAGTCACAACCATCCTTCTTTTATCAAAAGTGTATATTTACAAATAGTCTTCTCTCTTAAAAGAAAATTTGATATTAGTAAAAATCATGTGTATCAACACAGCAGTTATACTGAATTTCTCACGGGTTTGCTTTAAAGCTGTACAGCTTGGTGAAAATCATGCCCTAGTCCTGTAGAAGAGGTTAATCCATAGGAATTGCTAGAAAGGCAGAAGGACACAGCTAGAATGAGATGTAACAATTCACCTGTGACAGCCAGGTTGTATCTTGGGGAAAAGAGAGAAGTAAGAGTAACTTTGCCCTGGCACTGCAGGGAGTAGAGGGGGAGAGGACTGGTGATGCCATCCCGTGGTAGAAGAAGGGTGATCTGGGAGACATCAGTGTTTGGAGAAGTGCTGGAGAAGTGCAGGAGAAGCATAGCAGCCCTGGAGATTGTCCAAAAGATGTGAGACCTCTTCTGTTGGGGTCTAACCCAGAGCCCACAAGGCCAGGGAGTTGTGAGGAGGGACACCTAAAGCTACTGAGGATTGAAGTGCAAATTCTAGGTGCAGAAAAATCTGAGTGTTGTAAGCATGGAGTAATGAACAGTGTTGGGTTGCTGTGGCCTGTCTTGACCCCTTGACACTGCAGATTAGCTGTGTTCCATAATGACTTTGATCTACAGAAATGGCTGCTGACAAAGCTACTCTAAGTTTGAAGTTTATCCTGACTTTCAGGAAAATTACTTTTAGAAGTTTTTTCCTTTATATTTGGTGCTCATGCCATTGCAACAGGCGTATGTTGGAAGACCGCTCTGTAGCTACAATTACCATTTTCTCCTGCTTCCTCCTGCTTCCTTTTCATTTGTAATTGTTGCAGTGAACTGTGTGTGAGAACCTGCCATTAACTACCAGCTTTATTTGTTTCTTTGAAGCCCCGCTTGGGAGTTTAATCAGTAATCATGTATCCTGCCAAGTTGGTATCATGCTAGGAGGGCTGCTTGCATCTACTGGACTAATTTTGAGCTCATTCGCCACCAGTCTGGAACATCTCTACTTATCGTTAGGAGTCCTCACAGGTAGGATGCATTCAGCCCCTTGGTTGCTGCCAGAACACAAGACAGGAATGCTAAAAATGGTGGGTGATCTCGTCTCCATTACATATTGACACTGCTCTGGTCAAATAGAGGTACTCAGACCTGTTCCTATCATTGTAAAAGAGAGGCTGCTCCAGTGAGAGCTTCAGCACTGACTGATCTCATATAATGAAAATCCAGCACCCTGCAAAAGCAACTCTTACCTTCTATTAGAAAGAGAACTGTCAATAAAGTTCTGAAAATGTGGGAGGTCAGGAAGGACTGCTGTTGCAGTTGATATAAGTGAAAAGGTTTCCCTGTTTTGTCTGGGATTTGGGAGGAGTCTGTTATAGCAGAAGTTCTAGACTGCCCAAATATATTTGCATATTTGGAAAAAAGTTTAAATCAAAACATAAATGTAAATAAGAGGTAGAGGAGCTCTTGGTGAGGCACCTCAGCTGTATGCCCTACTTTTGTTTGCATTACATTCCAGTTGAAAGGCAAAAAAAAAAAGCTGGTTGGTAGTCTTGTGTAGCAGCTCTTCCATTTTTGCTCAGGTATGGTGAAAACAAATCTTTGCTCTGTCCTACCTGCCCGTGTTTGTTGTGCACAGAGGAACTTGAGAGGGGCCCATGGTCACACTGACATTCCTTCCTCACTAATACTGACCTGGTAGCCACGGTGATATAAGACCTTGTACTTGGTCCCCTGGAGTTTAGTAATGAGTTGCTGGAATTACTGCAGTTCACATGCTGCCAACAGCTTATTTGTTTAAAAAAAAAATCCTTATTTTAGTGCATGTTGCTCCTGTATTACAATGTTAATCTTTGACAAATGTGTTCATAACAAATAAAAAGGCTTCTTGTAATTCAAGGGACTGTGCTACATACCATGCTAATACCTCTGAGGCTTCCTTAGTGGGAGCTGCTGGGAATACCGAGGTGGAAAGGCAGTTACAATTTGTACATGGAGCAGTAAAGAAGTACAAGCAGTAAACTTTAGTCTGTGGGGACTGATCAACAGAGAGGTGAACTGTTGGTAAAGGCTAGATGTGGTGCCTCCAACCCAGAGAGCAGATGGGAACACAGCAAGTGAATGTCTAAATCCATAAAAGCAGCAGGACTTGAAACCAAAGAATGAAGTAGAGGTGAGATTGGGGTGTGTCAATAAGTAGTAGAGTTCCTTCTAAGAGGTATGAAAATGTTTCCAGCCCTAAACTTCCCACTTTTCACAGGACATTTGTTGGGCTTTTTGAGACCTATTTTCCCCCAGCCAAGTCATTAAAAATAAATGGTGTGTATGTCTAATAGAATATGATTTTCATAGCTCTCAAGTGGAGATGTCTAGCTCAGGACTGCTCTGCCTCTGCTGCCTATACAGATCCAACCCCAGCTCCGTGCCCTGCTTCTGCCCTCGCCTCCTGAGGGGTGCCAGACTGGGCACCTGCCGCCCAGAGTCCCTCTAATCCTCTTATTCCATCTTGGCAGGTTTAGTGCCTGCCCCACACAGTGTGGCCTTTGAGGAGGATGTGGCAAGCTGGTTATGGCACTGGGGAATTTTATCCTCAATCTAGGACATGTTCCAAAACCCTAGTCAGGAACTAATTTCTATTACTGGTTCAGAAATACGTATTTTAGTGTTAGGGCAACCACTTGATGGTTAAAACCTGCTCTCTGATTCTGCAGCAGAGACCATAATATTTTTCTGCATCCAAGAGATGAATCTTAATTGTTTACTCAACTGGATCTGGCTTTCTGAGGCTTTCCTCCCCTCTTTACTTGTAGGCAGGGATTTAAAATGGTCAAGACTCCAAGCAGCTGTTTCAAGGAGTTTGGTAGACCAAGACAGGTTTTTTTGTAGAATATTAGTAACAGAGACAGGCTCTTTGTACTGTGTTTCAGAGACCTGAAAATTAATGTCCAGGGTTGCAACAAACCGAAACACAAAGTGGTGCCTCATCAGGACAACATGTCCAGTGCTAGCACTGGTGCAGACCAAGGGGCAAGAACTCATCTTGCATGCAAGAGGGGCTGGCACACCAGTTCTCTCATGTTTAGTGATCATCCTTGTTCTTGTTATGAAGTGAGCCCCATCACTTCTGTCTGAGTCTTATTATTGTTGATTAATGATCATCAGTTAGGTTTGTCAAGTCAGTGATCCTGCCAGTGGAAGAAAGACGTCATCCTAGTTTGTCATCACACTCAGACTGGGTGGTGTGATACAGAATCAGAAAAAGCTTTCTATTCATTTGAACTAATGAAAATACATTATGTGGTTTGATTTAATATGTTCCATATGTCATGCTTAGTATTAAGCCATCTGCACTTTGCTTTCTCTTCTAGGAGTTGGGTTTGCACTTTGTTATTCTCCAGCCATTGCGATGGTGGGCAAATACTTCAACAAAAGGAAAGCACTGGCGTATGGAATAGCCATGTCAGGAAGTGGAATTGGTACCTTCATCCTGGCCCCTGTGGTCCAGCTCTTAATTGAGCAGTTTTCCTGGCGAGGAGCTTTACTCATCCTGGGAGGTTTTGTTTTAAACCTCTGTGTCTGTGGTGCCTTGATGCGGCCTATTTCTCTTAAGGAGGATTGTAAAACTGCTCCTGAGTTTCTTGAACAGAATTATGTCCCTGAAACAGAGAAACAAGACTTAAAGCAAATGTCCATGTGTTCACCTTTAATCAAATTATGGCCTCATGAATGTTTATGCTACTGTTCATGGAAGGAATATGACTTTTTGCTGATGCCAGGCTTCATGGTGCTGGCAGTGTCAATTTTATTTATGGCATATGGCTGCAGCCCTCTTTTTGTCTACCTAGTGCCTTATGCTTTGAGTGTTGGAGTGAGTCATCACCAGGCTGCCTTCCTCATGTCCATACTGGGTGTCATAGACATCATTGGTAATATCACCTTTGGATGGCTCACAGACAGAAGGTAAGGGCTTCTGGCTGATCAAGTGTAAGCTTTAGCTGGTGGGAGGCTGGATGCAAGCAAGGCATAATACGTATAAAAGCTAACACTATGGACTCTTTCTGTAGCATGGGTAACTTAAAAAAACCCTAACAACACAGTCTAACTTTCAGAAATGCTTGCTATTTATTATTTTTGTCTCTTCTGAGTTTGTTCAATTTTGCTGGCTTAGTATCTTTTTTCCTGAAAACATGATGTGTCTGTATGTTTGATAGTGGAAATGTAATCCCTTGCCTGAGGTATGTTGAGCGTGATTCTCCGTATCTATTTCCTAGGGGATTTCACCCTGCTTCCTCTGCCTTTCCATCTCTTTTGTGCTGCTGGGGAGGCACAGAAGCTGTGGAACAGTGTCCAGGTTCTGGCCCAATATTGTTAGGCACATACTAGGAAGGACTGGCTGAAAATTATTATATATTTTCCAGCATATAAGAACCCACCATGCTGTGTGAACTTAGCTCACTCCAAACATCAGTGTACAGCATCTGTAACATCAGTAGATACTGGCCAAATTAGCAAATATTTTGATTCTAAAGGGTGTATTCTTTTAAAAAGAATATATAAATACAAACTTTAGTTTGTGGGAAAAACCAATTACTGTTTTGGTGGAGCAGGAAGGAAGGGAATTGCCATTTTGCTTAGCTCACGCTAACTCGCACTTAAGGGCTGACTGGAAAGGTGACAGCTAAGAGAGGTATACTGCAATATTTTATACATAATACTGGGAACACCTTGCTGAGCTAGGATGTAAAGCCCAATGGAATACTGCTTTGAACACTGAAACTTCAGGGGACTGCAAAATCCTGGCAGCAGGGTTCTGTCACTTGGAACATCCTGAAGAACACTGTAGGCAGCATGGCTGCTGCTGGCCCGATGTTTCTGCAGCTGTAGGTGGGCAGCTTTCCCTGCCTGGGCTCGTCTGCTGAGTGAGGACTTGTGTAAGGAAATGGACTTAAATTTGAGCTATGGAAAACAGACTGAAGCATTGCGTGGCAGGGCATAGAAGCGGAGATGCTGGTTTCAGTGATAATAATTTTCTTTTCTGTTTTGAAATTTGCAGGTGTCTGAAGAAGCATCGGTACTTTTGCTACCTCTTTGCTGTGGGAATGGATGGCCTCTGTTGTCTTTTCCTGCCAGTTCTCCAAAGCTTCCCCTTGCTTGTGCCTTTCTCATTTACCTTTGGCTATTTTGATGGAGCCTATGTAACACTCATCCCTGTCATGACAGCAGATGTAGTGGGAACTTCCTTGTTATCATCAGCACTGGGTGTTGTGTATTTTCTTCATGCCATACCATATCTAGTGAGCCCACCCGTGGCAGGTCAGTTTTGCCAAATGACTTTCCTATAACTTTATCAGTACTTCAGATTTACTTGGTGTGATGTAAAAGGGGCAAAAGGACAGCAAATGCAGAGTGAATGTGAAGGTAGCCTCTGGGTAGAGGAATAACAAACCTGGACATTCATAAGTCTTTAGATCTCCCATCCGTGTCTCGATGGGATGATTTCTACATATAGAGTGAGGTGCAATTTAAAAAACAAACCAGTATGGAATGGGCTTCTAAGATCTGTTACATCACCACTTCATGTAGTTTAGAAACTGTGCAAGTAGAAGAAGTAAAATATTTCACTGGGAAATTACATGATTTTGTAAAATCTAAATCTCTCTGAAGAGAGTTTAATTCCAAGGGGGTTGGTGGTTTGGTTTTTGGGTTTTTGTTTGTTTGTTTCTGGGGTTTGTTTGTTTGTTTTTATTTATGGAAAATGGGATCTTTTAGTCTCTACATTGCTTTGAACAGAAGGATGAGTCAGATCCACTCCTGTTTGGTCATAAAGTCATCCCTGTAATATCTAACCATCATTTTTCCCATCTGTACCATTACAGTGAAGTAAGGATGAGAGCTGTACCCTTATTATTCTTTAGAAAGCACTTGACACAGTTTTTAATATTGTGGAAGGTCTGAGATCTTTTTCAAACAACCAAGTATATATATCTTGCATACTTTATCTGATGTTTATGTCAATTCCCAATTAATCACTGCTCCTGAAGCTTTTAATTTAATTTTCCATAGCAAAAGTTATTGCAAAACAGAATTGTTTTAAGTGAAGCATGAGGCTGGGCATAGCTTAATAAATGTTTCTGCATGAAGACCTTAGAGCTCTCTAAGCCTTCTAAAGAGTGCAAGTTAAATCCACGCAGTTGGAAGATATTTATTTAGTAGTGTGGTGATGACTGCTCTGCCTTTTCTTGTGGATTTGACCTCCAAACAAAAGGTCATAAAGATATTATTTGCCGGCTGGGAATAAATCCCTCTCTGCCCCAGGATGTACAAGTATGGTAATGGTGATGTAAACCTGTATTGTTTGATTGTATTTATATGTGATAACTCCAAAAGTTTATAACTGGGTCACAGGATTTGTAAATTATGCACCAGAATACTGGTGGACCTCTAAAAGAATTTTTTTTCCCCTGCAGGTTGGCTTGTGGACACAACTGGCAGCTATACTGCATCATTTCTCCTGTGTGGATTTTCTATGATATTTAGTTCAGCACTATTGTGCTTTGCAAGACTAGCAAAGAAAATCAAAAGAACACATTTACAGCCCCTCACTGGTAATACGGCCTTGAAACAGCACATCTGGACAAATGGAGCAATAGCTTATTCTGTCACAGCAGAATTAGACCAAAGGGATGTTGAAGTTTTGGCTGTGGATACAAACAGCTACAGCAACAGGTGACAAGTGCTGTTGAGATTCAGTACAGCACAGCCTGAGACAGACGTGGCTCTGTGGTGTTACACTGTTGAAGATACTTCTCCTGTGAAACAAGACATCTCTCATTTAGATTTTTCTGTCATGTTTCAGTTGGCTTAAGTCTACATACAGCAACAGTAATACCAAGTTAATGCAGTAACAGAAGAAAGCTAGACTGAAAATAGAGTTTGTAGATACAAGTGTTCACAGATTTATTTGAAATGCAATGTTGACTCCACAGGTATCAGTCACCAAAACTGAACAATAACATTTACATTTAAAAATATTTTTAATGACACAAGATTTTTCGTTTTGTGGTCTAGTATGTTTCAATGGACTAATCACACACACCACAAAAAAATCTCTACATTTATCACTCTGCATGAAACTCTTTGCAAAGGAGTGTTTCAAATGCCAAAGTCATCTATTTGTTTTGCTTTTGATGTGGGGTTTTTTGTTTGTTTGGGTTTTTTTTTTTTTTTAAGAAAATCTGGCAGGAAATTGATTTATGCTGAAAGTATCTCTGGAGCAACTTTCATTTTTACATTGTGCTTGAACTTTGTACATACATTGCAATTTAATTTCAAATATGGTTTTAGACCTCCTTTCCCATGCACTCTGTAGCAAATTTTACTTTTTTTCTTTTTTTCTTCTGGATACCTTTAAAATTTGAATTTCTAAACACTGACATACTGGGTATGGTCTTTTAGCTGATCCTTGTCTTGGAGGGTGGAAAATGTGCTGTGGTGGCTCTACTATCTGAAGAGGAGTAAATTTGTGCCATGGGACCAGGCATGCTGATAGACAAATGTGCTTTAACTGCATTAGTTGGAAGAAGCCCAAAGGCAGCTCAAGAGATCAGGGAGGCTCCTGTGTTTTCAAACACAAAGCCTCTTCCTCTTGTAAAATCAGCACCTATTAGAGAACTTTAGAGTCCATGCAACCAGATGGGGTGGGCTGAGAGATTGCCCACCCCACAGGCTGATAGTGGAGAGGATGTTGGCAGAATTGTTTCTGTGTATTGCAGTGGCAAGCCTGTCTCTTTTCAGACCCAGAAGCTGCACCTTCAGGTGGTGCCAATTGCTCATTTGTACCATCTGAAGAGCTGTCAGGTCACTTTTCCTTGATGGCCGGAACACAAGAGCTGTGACTTGCTGACAGTTTCCTGCTACTTATGTGAGGCATTTACTCCAGTTGGCTGCTTCACAGGGAGTGAATGTATCTCCTGGAGTAACTTACTGATGTGTTGGTCTAATAAATACTGGGAGTTTCTACATTTCCAGAGTGAAAATATTGTTAGCAATGGAAAACTTCACATTCCATAATACAAAGAGTTTCAGTGTTTTGATGCTGTATCAAGCTGTGTTCTGTTCATTAAAGAATTTATCAGAGTCCAAACAATTTTCCTTTACACTGAACTAGTAGTTTTGTTAGTCTGCAGTGTGTTCAATGGCTGCTCATGGTGTCCTTTTCCACTCTGTGCCTTGGATGTGAAAACAACAGACTGATGCTCTCCAATTTGATTTGGACCAAGACTAGAGCCATAGGAGTATAATGCATTTATATATATACACACACACATATATATATATGAATAGCATGTGTATCAAGTAGTTTTATTATCCAAGTGTATTTCAAATGTAACGTATTAAAATTGTTTGTGTTTAAAGGAAGCATTTCTCGCTGTCCTGCTTCAGGAATGTAGTCAGAGCCAGTAGCATGATCTGTGTGCACAGACCATAGAATAATGAGCAGTGCAAAATCTTCTTAAAGCCAATTACATAACTTTTCTTCAGCTCAGCATGAAAATTGAATCTTGGGCCCCAATTTAGTTTTAAACATACATTCGTAAATAAAAAAGACAAAAATTATCCGTGGGTGTTTCTTAATGAGTTAGAAAAAATATGCACATTTGGAGAAAAATTAATTTGTTTTATTAATTAGTACTGATGAATATAATGTTTTAGATCTTAATACAATATTTTAATATTAAAAAAGTAGGGAATAGTGTGGTCAACCAAAAATATAATTTATTTTGAACAAGTTATAAATTATCATTGTAAATAAATTTACAAAAATTTAATTACTTTGTTTACCACATCACAACACGTCACTTGTTTTCATGTTGGAACTGCGTATTGTAAAAGCCTCTTGGAATAGTGCTATATGCATTTTAATCATAGTAAATGATACTTTTAATACATTATTAACATTTTTTTATTATTTCAAGTGTTTTTTTCATAGGCTTTTCCCTTTATGTTTTTTAAGCAGCACTTCTCATTTTAAATATCTTATTTAGCAGCAAATATTCAACTGGTTTTATCTACAGACCTTTTGTAGAAAATGGTAAAATTCTTTCAGGGCTTTCCAATACTGTTTCTGCTCTGACTTAAAGAGAAAAGCTTATATACTGGAATAAAGACTTTTGTGCATAAAACACACTGTGAAATACCAGCCCCATCATGGATGCCCCCGCTAAGAACCAGAAGGAAGGATGTGTAGCAGGAAATGACTTGCAAGTGGACGAGATGGGAATACAATCCAGGCTGGTGAAGCCTGATGCCACACTTTTGGCTCCTGCTCCACACAACCCAGGCTCAACAGGTCACCTTCATCCTGCCATGTGAAGTATTTCAGGCATTATAGAAATCTCTGGCTTACAGTAGTTTTAAAGAATGATTTATGGTATCGGCAATATGTTTTTTCAGAGATCATAATATTCAGGCTGTTCTCCATGGAGGACATTTCCTGGCATGGCTCAGTATGGGAATAAGCCAAGATACCCGAGCTAGCTGTGAACAATTTGACAGGTGAACACTGCATGTTTGAGGATTTAAGGGTCTTTTCCACCCTTAATGATCCTGTAATTCTATGTTCCCAACAGCCCTGATGGACACAAGCATTGAAGGATATGAGCTCGGCTGGAGCACTGCACTGCTGAGCCTCTCTGGCTTCTCGTGGGACTTGACTTGGGGTAACATCTGTCCAACACAGATTCTACCTCAGATGCATCCTACCTGGGATTATGCTCTGTTCTGTGCAGCGGATGGAAATTCAGTGTAAGTGAAACTGCTTACAGCTGCTGAAGTTATCCAATCTGTCTCCATTCCATGAGGTTTGAAATGGGGAAATAATAATTCTTTTGAAATTATTTAAATTCTAGTAATAATCTGGAACATTTAATGAATTGTACCTTGGAAAGTTGTGTGAAAACAACATTGGAAAAGTACCTTCTGTTGAAAAATTACTCTTTTTTCCAGAAAAAGCATTCCTGAAACATTCCTGTCAACTTGGATAATAATGTATCTCTTGAAAGACAAAGGTTGTGTTACTATATGGTGAATGTATTTTATATTGCCACAACAATGCCCTTTTTGCTTTCTAAAGTGTTACAAATTTGTGTGAGAAGGAAGAGCTTGTTTAACTTAAAATGTAACATTACTTCAGGATCAGTATGGCAAAGTCCTTATTGGGGTTTGCCTCAATAAAATATACCTTCTTCTTAGTGATTATTCTGGTGTATTTCAGTAAAATTTTCTTTAGAAGTTGCTTTTGAGTCATAAATTGTTACTTCCTGAAGAGTTATCTTCACTCATTTTTTTCTCTACATTGCTAGCATCAGCTTCAGTGATGTATTCATACTTGGGTGTGAATGGAGAGGTGTGCAGTTGAGCCTCTGTGCAATTCTCGTTTTGCTCAATTTAGACTCTAAACTGTGTGTTTCATTTTGTCTACCTCCCGAAGCGCCAGCTTAACCTGCTCCCCATGTCGGCGTGCCAGGCAATGCAGCAGCACCACCCCGTGGGAAATAACGTTTTTCCTCATTTACAAGACAGGCAAAATTCAGAAGGTTGTATTTGCGCAGAGCATCCCCAGGTAGTACTGTGGTCCAGAGCAGTCCTCCAGAGTACAAAGGAGGTGAGGCACAACAAATACACCTTTTGCATTACTATGTCTCACAGTCAGATTCTTCACTGTGCAGATCGAGCTCCTACGACTCTTCATTAAAATTCAGGCTCACATTTTTGTTTCAAAATAATTTATAGCTTATCCTTATTTCTTCAAGGTTCCTTTTTCAAAAGACATCCTGGTGGCAGTGTAGAGTGGAGACTGGATGTGCCACCATGGCTTTGAAACCTGCACCACCGCTTCCTCAAATCCTTCCCTGCTGCCCTCCACCCTCTGCCCTCAGTAGAGTTTAGATAGCAATGACGCTGAGCTTAGAAGCCCTCAAGATTCAAAGGCAGTGAGGTCGTTTAACAGACCCTTTTGTCCCCGTAGCTGGGCACACCAATGTAGTGTCACCAGTTCCTGACTTTGCCCCCGCTGTTATTCCAGGAGTGGTCTGCCAGAACTGTTCCCAGTCCTTCCTGTTCTCCCTCCTCACCGCTCCTTCCCTAGGTAGCGTTGCCTTTGTACGTAGGAGAGAAGCTGGCAGGTGGCTGGGAAACAAGGGTGGATTTTGCTCCAGCTCTTTCTTGGGAAGAAGGTGTTTGCAATTATGTACACTTGATTGCTTTTGCTTGTGTTATGAAAAACTCTCTGAAGGAGAGCTGAGAAGGAAGAGGTTTATTGACATTTTGTGACCTGGCATTGGTGTTTTGCACTCCTTCATGGCTTGGCATCCTGTCTGTACAGGGGTGCTGTTGTGGGTGCAGGAATGCTCCAGGATGGCTAGAAACTCATGTGCACATCCTTCCTCATGGGCTCTGTCACCAGTTTGCTTCATGCTACATTAGTGGCTAGGGCTCAGAAGTGTTTTGGAAGTACAGCGTAAGTTTTCCCTGAGTACTATGGTCTATCAAACAAAAATACACTACTGGGGAATTAGGCCAGGATGTTGCAAAGAATATTGAATTTTAGCTGGATATCTGAAGACAATCACCTTGTCAACCCATTCTGTCATTTCAGCCCTTTCTTCCTGTAGACCCTGTAGATTCATGTAGACCCTGTGGGCACCCACCCCTTTTTCCACACACCCATTATGTTCCCCTGCCCCGTTCTGTGCCACACAACCAACCCTGCTCGTGCTGTGCTCTGGCCTCTGTGTCCAGTTCAGGTCATTTCTTGTGTGTGTTTGCTATCCCTGGCTTGTTTCCCAACCATGGCCACAGCCATCTCTTTGGCATCTCAAAGACTGCCTTTCCTTCCTCTCCAGATGTTTGCTGTTGTGGTTCCTGATAGGGTGTTTTGGGTAAACTAGACAGATGCTGTTTTGTGCACAGTTTAATTCTTTGGTGCAATGCCCCTGGAGCCAGCTTTGCTGAGAGCTCAGGGAAAATAAATGGGGCTGTCTCCTCAGCCTTTCATAGCCTACCAAAACTCTATCCTTCTTACTTCTTTGAATGGCTATTTCTCTTTGCTTAATCTACTAACATGACGGTTGGACATCAGAGAGATATCCAGAAGCAACAGTTGATGGATTCAACAGACTTTAGTAGTTCACAACAATAATACACATTTTGTAAGCTTTCCAGTGGACTAGCTAAACAGTGTTTGTTTTTATAATTAAACAGCATACAAGGTAGTAAACTGAACAAGCTTTCAACAAAAGTTTATCCTACAACAGACATTTTTGAAATGCTTAAAAAAGCTTCATCAATTCTATTTGCACATAAGCATGCCCTTCAAGTGTAAAGACAAAATACTACAATATGCATACAAGGTAGTAAACTGAACAAGCTTTCAACAAAAGTTTATCCTACAACAGACATTTTTGAAATGCTTAAAAAAGCTTCAGAAATTCCATTTGTGTATAAGCATGCCCTTCAAGTGTACAGACAAAACACTACAATATGATTCCCTTATCTTTTTCTCAGTAGAAGGTAATATCTGATTTCACCATAGAAGTTCTGTGTTCTGCAGACCATCACTTAAACACATTTACACTTGTGTTAGCATTGTTAGATTAGCTATAAATATATATTATATATATGATATAGTTATCCAAGCATGCTAACTGTTAGTGAATGAACAAATGAACAATCGTTGTCTGCAGTTTCTACATTATGACCAGAAAGTGATGCCACCTGTATTCCATCTGGTCATAATGTCTACCTTCAAATGAAAAAACAAGCAAAAAAAGTTTTGAGAGTGTGTTGAAACGTCCTTGGCTTGGGGGATTTTATTTTTTGGTACATAGGATTTTTGTGAGCTTTAGCTTGAGATGGAAAGTTGTAGCTCAGCTAATGCATTCTGATAGTCTTCATTGTTGGGATCCAAAGCAATGGCTTTCTTATAGCATTTAATTGCTTCTTGTTTCTTACCATTTAGGTTATGAACGAGTCCAAGCGTACCAATATCTGTGGCATCTCCTAAACCACTCTCAATTTTCTGTTTCAACAAATGCTCCACAGCTTTACTGCATTTTTTTCTTCCAAAGGAATTTTTTTCAATTTTCAGACCTTCTATGTAACATTTAATGGCTTTTGATTCTGACTTCATGTGAATATGCTGAAAACTGCCATAATGGAAGTAGATTCCTTGTTTGTCATCACAGGGTAGATCATTTCTCTGAAGCACTTCCTGAAATATCTCTTCTGCATCTTCATATCTCTCGCCTAGTGCATATATGTTTGCTAGGTCAGCATAGGCAGAAAAAAATACTGGCTTTTTATCTATCGCTGTTTTTAAATGAAAAATGGCAAGCTGGATGAGATTCTCCTCTTCCTCTTGATGTGTGTATCTTGCCTTTTTCAACTGACATATCTTGAATCTGTAACAGAGTGCTAGCTGGTGATGCAGAACGATAGAATTTGGTGTCAGTGCTAGGGCCTTCTGCAAAATCTCCACTGCCTTATTCACTTGTCCTTTTACTCTGTAAAAATTAGCAGCATGTCGCAGGAAAACAGGAAAGTCAGGGGTTTTCTGCAGTCCTTCTTCAATGTACCTCTCCCCTTCCTTACCTCGTTGTAATTGCTGAAGTTGTAATGCAAGTAATGCCATAATGGTAGTGTCCTTTGGATTCAGTTCCACTGCCCGCTTCAGGGCCTCAAGGCATGGGGTCCTCTCTTCACCATATATCTTAGAGCAATGGTCCAGGCGATACATTGCTACAGCATAGCCAGCATTAAAATCTGGGTTATCAGGCTCACTCTTCAGAGCATTTGCAAAGCAATTCTTTGCCCTCTCGAAGTAATTCCTCCCAAAACGTAATAATGCCCATCCTTGCTCAGCATAGATCTCTGGAAGCTGGATCTTCCCATGAGCAGTACTTGAAAGCTTTTTGCAGCTGTCTTCCACTTTGCTTACATAAGTTTGAGCTTCTTCATATCTCTGCATGTGGTAATAGATCCAGGCATAGTTCCCCCAGGTAACAAGACTTCTCCTGGCAATTTCACCTGGATGATGTTTTTGAATAGCTTCTTCAGCTTTTCTGAGATTGCTCAGGGCTTCCTCATTTGAATTCTTCAGGTGATATACATAGGAGAGCATATTATAATCTATAATGTTGTATTCTACGAAAAACTTGATATGATCAAGTACTGTATCCTCTAGGGCGTCAAGACCAACATGCTCCTGCAGCAAAGCCCATGTAAAATGACATTCTAACTGCAGCAGGGAAGTCTTCAAGGAATCCTTGGAAATGGTACTAGAAGAAAAAAAAGAAAAAGCTGTTTATACCCCATTTGCTTTTTGCTATTCTTGTTTTTAAACCAGGCATGATATACTTTAAAGGCAGGCAATACCTCATTTGGTGCCCTTAGTCCACAATACTTCTAACAAGCCAGAGCTCTAGGGAGCCCTAGGTCCACAGTGCTGAATAGTGATTTTAGTAATTCTTCTTGCCAGTCTATGAGGGCACCTCTTACATGGTGTGGATGTGGATGTTAAAGTGGAGGGATGGTCTCTGTAGTAAAGGTGGCCTCAGGAACATATTTCCTATGCTGGGAACAATTGCTGAAGCCTACCCAAAAGATGTAATCACATAAGATTCCCTTAAACTATAAAGAATGTGATTTAGTCCATTTCCTAAACCTTTGTACATGCTATGGTTTGTATTATAAATTTAATTTTGATTTTCCTGTATTTTTAAATCCTTGTATGTTAGATCATAGCACCATTCTTACGTAATGGGTATACTGATTATATGGTTAACGTATCCAAGAAATTGGGTCCCAGATCTCACAAATCTCTCCAGCTGCTGCCACTTGGATGTACAGCCCATGAATCTGCAGCCCCATTCCACTTGCTGGTACAAAGCACACGCTCACTAACCCTGTGGCTCCTCAGATGCTGGCTCTGGACATCCAGTGGCTGGTTAGGGAGCTCCTCTCTGTCCCCAGGTACCTCCCCCCTAGACACACACACTCACAAACCCTTGTTAACCAGACCCTGGTGTGGTTTAAGCCCAGCTGGCAGCTAAGCATGATGCTGCTGTTCACTCATCTCCCCCCGCCCCCCACTGGTGGAATGGGGAGGAGAATCAAAAGTAAAAATTGTAGGTTAAGATCAGAATTTAATAATTTTTAATAACTACAAACAAAAAAAAACAAAAATAAAATATAATAATAGTAAATATTAATAATGATGATAAAAGGAAAAAATAAAACTGAAAGAAAAACAAGTGGTGCACAGTACAATTGCTCACTACCTGCTGCCCGATGCCAGACTCTGTCCCTGCACCCCAATCAGCCCCCTTGCAGGTAACTCCCCCAGTTTATATACTAGGCATGATGTTCTCTGGTGTGGTATATGCCTTTGGCCAGTTCAGATCACCCATCCCAGGTGTGCTCTCTCCAGCTTTTTTGTGAACCTCCTCACTGGCAGAGCATGGGACACAAAAAAGTTCTTGACTAGGATAAACACAGCTACAAACAAAATGTGAGTGTGTTATCCACATCATTGGCATAATGAACCTGGAACACTGTACCAGCTACTGAGAAGAAATTAACTCTCTACCAGATGAAATGAGAACAATCCCTCTCCATCTTTGAACAGCTTTTTCTTCCCAAATGGGGCCTGGGAGCCCCCAGGGCATGGTGTTATTTGGGTTTCCCCTGGTACCATTGCCTACCTGTGTCCCCGTGTGGGTGCACAGACTGGCCTTTGTCACACAATCAAGGGGACAATTTTACAACACAGAGATGACATTTTAGTCCACACTGTGCTTGCTCTTAATTAAAGAAGGAATGACACACAATTCTATTACTGAGGCTTCTCAGTCAAATCCTCCTTTCTTAGAAAGATTTTCTTGCTGTCCCTCCTGTAACACCTAGCAGGTCTAACAGCCTGTGGGGCACAGCATGTGCTGCTGCTCAACTGCAACATCAAGCCTATGGGGTAGAAAAAGGACTGAGTGGAAAGATTGCAAAATTTTGAGGAGACAAATCAAGGAGGAATGTCACAAACACAGCTTTGAGAGACAGATTACACCTCTTTGTCTGGGCATCAGCTACACCTGCTGCAGCCAGGATTTCACACAGCATGCACAAAATTCTTCTGACTTTCTGTTCTACTCACAGAGACTGAACCTCATTGGAGAAACAATAACATGACAACATTCAAGAGCATCCTTATTTTATTTTGATTCTTCTCTAAATATTCTGTAAAATATTTTCTGTTGTTTAGATACTCAAAGTCCATTGCTGCTTACATTTATGTAAATAATAAACATTATTTTCCTGTGGCATGGAGAAAAAAGCATGTTTCAGAGACTGGATTGCTTTCTTACCTCATGGTTTTCCTTCTCTGCTCACTTGTCTTCAGGCAGCCTCAAAGCCAAAGGAGTGCTGCCCACTGCTGTTGTGCCTTCCATTTTATTTGGTCCAGCCCTCACGTGATCTGTGGTGAAATTACTGGGAAACAGAAACTGAAACCTTGCTTTTCTCTGCGTTTGCTAAAGCAGAGCAGTCAGTCTGCAGAATCGAAACTGTTGAGTCACTAAGCTGCTCTTTTTCAGCCTGGCTCTGTGCCACGGATTACTTTGTGTTGTGGAGAATGCGGCAACAGCTCTCAATGCTCCCAGTGTTTATGATGTTCAAAGGCACAGACATGCCTGATAAGAAGGATATTTCAGGCTAGTGTGGGCTGACCTGGTTATCATGCATAGGCTGGGGAAGGGTCATTTGCCCCTTGTGCCTTTGCTGATGCATCTTTGCACAAATCTGTGCCATGCTGTAGGTTACTGTTTTATTGGTGTTATGTCACCCACATAATACACACACACAAACAAACCCTTATCTCCCCTCTCTGCACTCCTTTATCCCGTACCTCCACACCATGAGGTCTCTGCTGCTGGACCAGGTCCGTGTTTTTTCTGCACTATGCCATTGTCTAGGAGTACTAAATATCCCATCTACAGGAAATGTTTGTTGCTGCTCTCTACATAAACCCATGACTACCCTTTCTCAAATCAAATTAGATAAAGGCAGTCAGTTTGAGAAACTACTGTCACAGTTGTGCCAAGGAAAACAAAGCTGCAGGCAGGACAAGGTCAAACTGTGCAGACCTTGGTCCCAAGGCCATGCAAAGCCGGTGCAAAGCTTACAGCCTGATGCTGGCAAGAGCAGTGCCTGCTACAGGCTACACACATGGCAACAGAGATGGGAATGGCCTGGGGACTGCAGCATCTATGAACAACTCATTGATGCTTAGTTTAAAAAAATTAAAATGCTCTGTAAAATTGACTTTGGGGGGTAACAAAGACAACCAAGAAATAGACTGTAACATATGTAAATGGCACTATATATAGTAAATTCAGATGTAACATGAAGCTGCAGACCAGGGAAGAAAACGAAAGGTGTAAAAGTGTGTTAGCAAACTTATAAAAATGACTCAAATTGGATCTGGCGAGAGGAAGAAGAAACCAAAACCATCAGCATGACGGCAAAGATGTTAGTACCTGGCAACTGTTCTTTTTTCTTCTTCCCTTCTTTTCCCTCCTTTCCCTCTTCCACTCTTTCCCTCCTTTAAAAAAAACCCAATAAACCAGTCTTACATATTAGAACTTCTGGTTTCTACGAGAATTTGGAGAGCCTTAGTAACACACACACACACACACACACACCACACACCCCCCCTTGTGTCTCATTTGTGTGTTTGTGTGGAGGGATTGTTGGAGCTGATGTTTCAGATAAAGGTTAGTACAGCTACTACTCTGAGTAGCAGTCAAGATTCTAGCAACCAGGTATTTTATAGGTGATGAAAAGAGGCAGTGGATTGAGAAGGAAAAGGACTAGGGTATTTACACAAATCCATGTATTTTATGGAAAATAAAGGTTGTAGGTAGTTACAGAAAAGAAAGTGTTTGTAAGGTTACTGCAATGCCAAAACCAAATGTGGACACTAATGATTTACTGTGCTAGTAAGTATCTATGGGTTTCTTGTCTCTGCTTCTGTCCCAGGCATCTGTTTTCCTCGGTATACTGCTTGGTACATATGGGAAAATGCAGCTGTCTTCCTTCTGAAATGCAAAGCTTTGGCCTAGTTTCCTTATTTTTCACTAATTTAGTTGCATCTATATGCTATGATTTGACATAAATGTCTATTAAATAAAGTAAATGCAGGAAAGTGCTTAAATTAGAATATGTAAGAGAGAAGTTATGCAATATCTTTCTGCAGCATCTCTGTAATTTGCTGGGCACTGCATAGGACAATTCAGAAATCTTTCACAGCTCTGCTGCTTCAGAGCGAGCTGTAGCTGGGCTGACTGCTCTCAGGGGGAGCTGCACTGCATACCAGCGAATGCAGAAGCTTCTTGGAAAATGTCTGGAAATGGGCTGGGAACCACAACTGCATTCCTATTTAGTAAAATGTCTTTGTTTACTTGACTGATCTGTACATACAGAAGAATAGGAACTGTCTTCAAACATATCTACACATTTTATGAGAGAAAATTTATATCTGGACATTTCCTTGGAGCTGAAATGGATACATGCTGACAAAGAATTCCCCCTGGAAGCATTAGGTCAGCCAAACGATTGCCTGAAATGCAGTTTTACTTTTTTAAAATAACGTAAATGAACCCTACCATAGTAAATTACAGGGTCCTTTTACATATCCTATTTTATACTGGTTTCCATTTAGCCTAGGTTAGCACGTAATTACTATGTTTGACAGCAGCAATTGTGGCATTTTATAATTTGGGTTTTCCCTTGGCAGAGAAGAGTAATCTGTAATTAATTTGACAAAAAACTTGTGAATCACTGAGCAATAGTTCTGCCGCCCAAGTTCTTTAAAATCAAACAGTTTTAAGAAATGGCATCCAGGAATGCAAAGGGTCATATAGTATCTCTTTATCTAGTGACATATCCACATATCAAAACATGCGGATGGTATGAAAATTTCAATGATTTCTCAATTAAAATCTTAATGCTTTCTAAATAAACAGAAACGTTTCTGTTATTGACACCCTCTTGCTCTAGCACTACGTGTTTAGTATCAATTTCCTTTATGGGCCTGGGCAAAGTAACACGAACATTTATTTTAAAGGATTGAATTTGGTCCAATTTTTTGCAAGCCTGATTACACATTCCCTGACCACAGACACGCTTCTCTGGGAAATTAGAGCTGTGCAACGCAGTGCCTGCAAATCAGTTGCCGCAGAGCATGAAGATGAAAGAGGTTTGCAGGGAGCTGAGATAGTAACCCTGCACGCTTAAGCCCATTTGTATAAGGTCTGGTAAGTTTAGACAATGCTCGAAGATGACGGATGGGTGTGTGTGTAAGATCTGTGTGTGTAAGAGCAGCAGGGACTGCACTCAGCGCCCAAGGGCCCGTTGGAAGGACGGGCGGTGCCCGAGGCGCGGGTGTCCGGCACCGGAGGCACCCGGGGATGCTCGCTCCGGCCACGGGGAGCGCCGGGCGGGCGAGGCGGCACCGCCGCCCTCCTCGCTGCTGCTGCTGCCGCCTTCTGCATGGAGCCCGCCGCGGAACACAACGCAGAGCCGCGCAGGGCGGCACTGTGCGGGCTGCAGAGGCTCCGGAGGCGGAGCAGACGCAGAAGACGAGGAGGGCAGGGAAGCACATCCACGGGCGCCGTTCTGGAGGCTGCAAGGCTTCTGGAAACAGAGCCCGGGGCCGGGGGGATTCACACAGTATTGCTGCGGAAACGCTGAATCACGCCGGGCCGAGCGGCCCAAGGCCGGCGCAGCGCGGGGCCGGGGGGCGGCGGCACCGCCGATAGGGCCGCGCCGTGTGGGCCGAGCCGGNGCCCGGCCCGGCCGCGCCGCTGCCCCCGCCCCTGTCACCGAGGGCTGGCACAAAAGCCTCGACCGGGCCCGGTCGCAGCCGCCGTAGCGCCGGGTTCTGCTTCGCCGCGGTGTCCCGGCTCCTTCTCGCAGGACGAGGATGCGGGGCCTGGTGGTCGCTGCTTTCCTGCTGCAGAGCATCGCCGGCTCGGGCGCGTTCGTCGCAGGGAGGAGGAATGTGGACCCCGAAACGAACATGAACATCGTGAGTGGCGCGGCCGCGGCGAGGAGTGCCCGAGGCGGGGCTGCGGCCGCGGGCTGGCGCGGGGCGAGAAGCGGGGCAGGGGCTGCGGGGCCAGCTGGGCAGCCGCACTGGGAGCCCCGCGGCTTCAGCCACCTGCCAGCGGCCAGCCCGCTGCTGCAGCCGCTCACATCCAAGGCTTACACGTCCTCTTTTTCTACTCCTCCTTCCAGGTCCCTCTTGGCCCGCTGTAGTGTGTATTTCATCTTTCTCTGAGTTTTTTTTCTCACCCAGACCCGTGGATTTTTGCTAGCGGCTCTTTGCGGCAGTCTTTGGGAACCGCTATAAAAGCGAATGTCCGCGAAGAACGGTGGAATTCCGAGCATCGTGCTCCTGTGTTCTGACTCACGACTGCTTTTCTCCCCATTTGGGATTTACTCTCTTAACTTTGTTCCTCTTTTACTGCAGCAGCTAACTCCTGAAATATTTCCTGTTGGTAGCTCGTATTAGTTGCTTTTGCCTCTGCCCTATCTGAACTGTGCCAGTTTTTCACATGTGTGAGAAGATGCTTCAAGATAGACATGCTTAAGGTGTATAAGAATAGAAGTGCCTGGATCATGTAAATACAGTTTAAAGGACTGAAAATAGTAAGTTAGTCTAAGGCTAATAGCATTGGAATAGCACTTAGCCTTAAAATAATTTTGGAATGTTAATGTCACTGTGAATAATTAAAGACATATTTAAAAGAAATAGCATGTTTAATTAAATTCTTCTCCTCTTCCTTGCCCAGCAATGTAAGAGAAGACCTCTGATCATGTCTTGCATTTCTTGCATTTTCTCAAGGCATGGTTGGTGTCATAAAATCAATGACATAGCAAGTTCACTGCCCTAGTGGAGTTGCATCAAAATAAAATAACATAAAGACCAAGACATAAGAGATGAGAGAGTAAACCTAATAATGAAATCATAGCATTAAACAGCTGTGGGGATTTTTATTATCATTTTCCTGCTTGCTTTGACAGCAAAGTCACTTAAAAGCTCTGCACTGGGCATAAGGTTTGAGGGGAAAGGTAAAAAATGGCACATCCTTCTCGCTTTCTATAGGCTGCAGTGGTGCCAGTGACTTTCTTCTGTCCTGACTTGTTCGTTACTTGTTTTCTTGAGAGCAGACAGTTTCAATTTTTGTCTGACAAATCTGTGTCTTGGTATTTTGCTCTGTTACCATAATCTCCTTTTCAATTCTTCATCTTCTTTCTTGCTTGTAAGCACCATGTGGCTGGGACAGTGAAAGGAGTCCTTGCAGATTCCTAGGATTCAGTCGGGCTAGTTCCCGAGCCTGTACTGGGATGTCTTATTAAGAAAATCTGCCTGATAGGAGATGGCACATTGCTACCACACCCTTTAATTCCACATTCCAGACTTGAGAAGAAACCCAGGGTACGTTGCATGTGTTCCTGGACTGAGGAGCCTGGCAGTCTGGTTCCAAGATGATTTCTTTTCTCTCCTCAGAGTGAAATTATTACCTTCAGAGGATACCCTAGTGAGGAATATGAAGTGACAACAGAAGATGGATATATTCTTTCCATTAACAGAATACCTTATGGAAGGAAAGGCCATGAAGGAAGCGAAGGTAAGATTTAAGTGAAGGTCTGTTTAGAAAAAGAAAGAATGAAAACAAAAAAGCTGTCTTTGATGTATAAAACTTTTGTTCCTGTAATAATCCAGATGAAGATTAAGGACTACTGTGGTTTAAGACCATGGAGGAGATGCAGGGGGTGTACAGGTGAGGAGGTGAGGGACAGAGAGAACAGTGCTAATGTAAGCTCAAACATACCAGGGAGCAATGTGGGCAAAGGCTTTTGTGAGGACTGAATGATAGAGTGCTTTAAAAATGAGACAGATGTGGAAGAAGAGAGACACATACCTTTCGACTTGCTGTCCTTGTACACTGCATATGGAATTAACAGTGTCTGTGCAGTGGCTGAATTTGTTATCAGTCTTGCCACCATCCCTTATAAAAGTTCCTACAGACATTCACATAACAGCAGCCCATTTGCACAGAAGTTACATATTCTAAGGACTGCCTCAGAATACTTTGGACTGAAAACATCCTAGGATTACAAGTAAAAACATGAAGCTCACAAAAGAAATTTATGATTGTCCTATAGCCTTGGGTGTGAACAAGACCTGTGGAAAAACCCAATCCTCTGTCAAAGGCCAAGCAACAGCCTTCCTGAGCTTATCTGTTGGTTTTGTATGAGTTAGGATGTTTGCACTGTCTGTTGTCTTTCACAAGGAGTGTGTAAAGATCAGTGCATGGACAAGCCCTGTCAAAACTGGCAGGTGTCCTTGTATTTAATTTCAGAGAAGCCCACAGGAAAAAGGCTGCCTTGATACCTGCTGATTTTGTTCAATTCTTCATTGATGACAACAAGTAAACAGAAGTTTCCTGGCTTCTGGGAATTCTCCACATACCCCTTGCCACACCCCCCACCCCAAGTTCATGTATTGCAGAGTGCTTTAATTTGAAAACACAAGGATTACTGACCGCATTTGAGGAAGTATGAGCTCCTGGGAGAATGAAGATTTCAAAGTTCATGTTGATCTTAAGTTTTTATAGACTTGGTATCTTTTCTCAGAAAGATACCAATGATGTGTTACTGCTGACTTAGCGTATATATGCCGTATTTTTCTTTCGCAATACCTGCATAATGTGAATAGGATTCCTTGGAATTATGTATCACATGATATTTTGGAACAAACCCCACAATTCTTCAGGAAAAAAAAAAGGGAAATGTACAGAGAACCTAAAAGCAAAACACCAAGGATTTTTGGTTTTACTAGTTAAAAAACCCTGAAACAGCTGTATAGCATGGGTAAGAAGGGCGTGGAAGTAAATCTGTCTTCAGCTTCTTGGGTCTGTAGTGAAGAGAACAAAATGTTCTATGCAGAAAGGGTAGTTTAAGGACCCACCTTTTTTATTCCCCCTCTGGGGTTTTTAGGATCATAGGTGATAGAAAGTCATTATTATCCAAACTAGTTTGTCATATGATTGTGCAATTCACGTGGAGATCTGGTGACTGCTTGGTAAAGTGAAAAAGGAACTGGCAGAAATTGGAGGTTAATATGAGAACAGAATTAAAGCAGTAAGGCAGTTGACCAGTTTTCCCCTTCCAGTGTTACAAAACACGCAATAGCAGCATGAGGAGAGCCTGTTCTTCAAAAATTCAGAAGTTGGTTGATCTGAGTTTAGTAAAAGGGAAGAAGGTATCAATGGTAAGTGGAACATTACTGAAAACAAATTCAATGTGAGGCTTGAAAATCCTGTTTATAAGACAATAAAGTATTAGTGCAGCAGAGTAAACAGTTATGTTGCACTATACTGTCTCCAGTGCCAGTTGGGCAGTGCTGGACACTTGCTCTGCTTGCCTGGACAGTATGCCATGTGGGTTTTTTAACAAAGTGGGGAAAGCAGGCACTCAAAAGTTCCTTGCCACAAGTATAAAGATTTCCAGAAAAGGGGAGTATTGTTAATTTGGAATTTGAAACTTGCAGCAAACATTTATGGACATGACCTGTGATGGATGATATAGGTGACTGAAAGTTGTGATTTATCTGTTCCTGCTGAAAGGTCCAAGTCTAAATTATCAATGGAGGGAGTACTGTGTGAGTGTGTATCATAGCAAAGTGACGTGTCACTGGAGGAGTAAATTCCTGAGTAATCTCTGGCATTGAGCTAGTTATCATGTTACCTGTTTTCAGAGCAGAAGTAAAATCCAAAACACCTGTGCTACTGTGAGAAGCAGAGACAGGTCTTTGGAGTTTCTGAAGGCCTTGTTTCTCCCAGGGGATTAGATATTAATTGATTTTCTTTGTGTAGAAACAGGAACCTTCAATTTTTAAATCTGTATTCCACATAAAGGTGCCATTTCCCTTTTCAGGACAGGGAAGTCAAGACAGTCTTCTTAAATTCTGCCTGGGTCTTAACTGTTCTTATAGTTCTTAAAACTACTTAACTTAAGGGGAGAAAGTCCATTGAAACACAGATTCCTTTGTTGGCTACTGAATCGCTGTTCAAGTTTTGCCAGAGCTTTGGTGATGGAAGGGTGTAGCACAGAGATAATATCAGTACCAGTTGCAGAGATTTCCACAGCTCAGCACAGTAGTTTGGCATTGCTTTGACTGGAAAACAAAGACCTCAGCACATATGTGGGAATGCCTTGCCCAGGTTTGGAGGCAGGGCAAAGTTCATAGGTATGAAAACTGCTACTGTGTTTGGGTCACCTTTATGAGTCTGTGAGCTTGAAACATTGTAAGGACTACATATACTCTTCTTGTAGCTCCTGCTTTTCTCATGTTTATTTATTGCACACTTGTCTATTTTGAGCTTCAAGTTATGAAATGAAGAAATTCTTAAGGATAAAAAGTAGCTTTTGGTGAAAAAGCATGTGATTTCATGGCACTATGACCATTATACAAATTCCTGTTTTTAGTAGATTAAGTCAAGTAGATTAAATACTCAAGTGCAAATCTAAACCAGATTGCAATCTTTCAATAGCTCACTTGAATTATTCTTAGGTATGCAATGCCAAATGAACAGGAATCTATCATAAACGCTTTCTTTTTCAGGTCCAAGGCCTGCTGTGTTTCTGCAGCATGGTTTGCTTGCAGATGCCAGCAACTGGATCACAAACTTGGATTACAACAGCCTTGGCTTTATGCTGGCAGATGCTGGCTATGATGTATGGCTGGGAAACAGCAGAGGGAACACCTGGTCCAGGAAACACACACACTTCACAGTGAAGCAGGAAGAATTCTGGATTTTCAGGTATCCTTGTTTTGCTGTCCAGTCACATTGTGAACTGGCAGAATATTTTTTTTTGCCTACATGTGTTGTCATATGTAGGGACAGTAAAGGAGAGATTTGAGGTTGGTCTATTGTGCTGAAACTCATAGGTGGTCAGTAGAGAACTGCAAACTGAATCATCAGAGTTCTGTTTCATCCAAAAGAAGCTTTTCTTTTTGTCCACACAACTGATCTGTGCAGGAAAGCTCTGTGCTTTTCACTGATCTCTTACACAACTGACTTTCTGTCTTTGCTTTGTAGCTTTGATGAAATGGCTAAGTATGACATTCCAGCCTCAGTGGACTTTATTTTGAAGAAAACTGGCCAGGAACAAGTATTTTACGTTGGCCATTCACAGGGCACCACAATGGGTATGTGGAGAGATGCATTTATTAGAATATATTGTATTTGAAGTGGTATCAAGTTCCAACTATGTGGTTTAGTGATTAAAGACTAGGGCTCTTGAAAACTACTGCTTTTGGTTTTTAGTGCCTTTCTGGAATATTTGGCAACATTAAAATGAAAAGACTTAATCTTTCTGTGTTTATTTGAAAGTGGAAAGCTGGTGGAATGATAAATTGAAGTCACAGGTAGCTGGCAGTACAGCTTCTATTAAAAAAATTGATGAATTACACATAATAAAATTAGACTCCTCAGACACAGAGAATAAGAATTCCCATTTCCAGAATATTTTGCTGCATGTAAGGCCTGGCTCGTGCTTTAGACCTTCTAGTAGAAAGAGCTAGGCATATGTTGAGTGAGTAAGCATTAAATTGCTTTGTGGAAGAAAGCAAGTCTTCTGAATTACTGTGTTTAATTTGGGATTTGTAGTAACTAGGTTAATTTACATTATTTAACCTAATCCTAGATACTGCAGTCAAACTATTAATCTAAAAATACTTTTGCACACTTTCTCATAGATTTTTGTAGAATTTCTGCCAGGGGAAATACCTATCTAATTTTGGTCAATGACATTTGTTAATTGTTCTTATATTATTTACAGCTTTTGTTGCTTTTTCAACTTTGCCACAGCTGGCTAAGAAAATCAAAATGTTCTTTGCCTTGGCACCAGTAGCTACAGTCAAGTTTGCCACTAGCCCTCTGGTAAAATTGGGATTGTTTCCTGACATGCTGCTCAAGGTTTGTATTTGAGTGTAAATGTTTCAAGCCGAATGAGGTATGCCCCTTTCCATCTGAAAATAGCACAGCAAAGAATGTTAATAACATATAACAAGGATTCTGGGTCAGTTTTAGCATAATGATGCTATTGAGGTCAGCGGTGTCTTCTGTAGCTTTATTACTGTCTAGTGAGACAATTTGCATCAGTTTAAAGTAGAATTTTATAATTACAGCTTAATAGATGGAGTAAAGTTGTTTTTCCATTTTCATGTTTCTAGAATTTAAGCTAGGGAAATCATATGATTAACTAGTTGCTGTGGTTTAGAAGAGTTGTGTAATATCTTTATACAGAATACAGTTCACGAATTGTCATGAGCTTTAACAGATTTGTTTCACAATCAGCCATTTAGTGTTGGAAGAGGATCCTTCAGAGGGGATTAAGAGCAACAACTTTATTTAGATGCTGTGAATCATCCTCTGGAGGATTTTACCTCTTCCCCATTAACATCAAGGGGAATGAGGCAGGCTGCAGTAAGGGCCTGAAGTCAGACATTGTGAACACCCTGCTGTGTGTCATTTTTAACCATCACTTTTCTTTCCACCACCCATGGAGATTCCCACACAGAACTGTTTGTTCTGTGACATAAACCTCCTTCTGATCTAGCTTAAAATTGATTTAAATTCTGTCTGTAGTACTAGTTCCTTGCTGTAAAGGCAGTTAACATAGAAGCAACACTAATCATTGTGATCTCCTATTCCTTGCATAATGAACTTTGTCTGAAGAGCCTAGCAGCTGATCAGTGCCTTGTGCAGATGTTCATGTTGTGCTGAGGAATTTGATTCTCATGGTGACTTGCAAAAAACTGGAGTGCAGGGAAAACCTGACAGTGACAGTCTCGTGGGTCAGGCATATCTTTAGAGAGCTGTGTCACTTATAAAGAAGTTTTCAGTGGGACACTTTAAAGTCCTTGAACATTTAAAAAATACCCATCAAGAGGAAGTGGTCACCACACCACATGCAACATGTTTTTCTCTCATGGTTTGAAGAGAGGAAGTTGCAAGTACAAAGCCACTTAAAATTAGCAGGCAGAGCTTAACATACTTTAGCCTTAAACAATCTGATGACAAAAAGCTCTACAGTACAACTGTAAATTATTGAATTTAAAATTTATTTGAATTTGAGGTTAGGTTTGAGATTCTTGCAAGGTTTTCCCAGTTCCCATGTACTTTTTGTGGGGTTAATGGACTGCACCATTTCTAGCAGAAGCACTAACCATGCCAGCACTGATAAGGAGATCAATGATTTTCATATGACAAACCTGTCACCAGTGCAAATGTAAATAACTACCTCAAGAGTGTTGTAGTGTAAAAACTGAAAATAGGTCATTCTGTGCAATTTCATGTTTGTCCTATGTGTTTGTTATTTTGTAGGACATGTTTGGAAAGAAACAATTCCTCCCTCAGAATTCCTTGCTGAAGTGGCTTGCTACCCATGTTTGCACCCACAGAATACTCGATGACCTTTGTGGAAACCTATTCTTTCTTCTATGTGGTTTTAATGAGAGAAACTTGAATATGGTGTGTTCTAGTGACTTTCTTTAATAGCTAAGTTATTGTGAACTCTAAGACAGTATTGACTGAATATATAGAAAATGCTTAAGGGATACTATTATTAGGTTTAAAATTCAGCTTGGGAGTTCTGTTGTTCAATGCAATTAATCCCCCAAATGTTTTAACTTCTTATCTCATCTGTATGTGTGGCTCCAGTTAACTTCTGTTTATAACAGTTTTAAGTGGAATGAAATAGTTTGTTAGCTGTTCAGGAAGCAACAATGGGTAGCCCTGATGCACTGTGAGGAGAAGTAAACCATGTTAATGCTTGTTGCAGAGCCGAGTGGATGTGTATTCAACACACTGCCCTGCGGGAACATCTGTGCAAAACATGATCCACTGGAGCCAGGTAGGGTTTCCAGAATCTAAAGAGCCCATGACTCTGTTTGTAGAATATTGATGTGTCTGATATTTAAATGAAATAAAATGGCAAAATGTATGTGCAGCCTAGCCCAAGTGAAATTTGGGCTGCCAAAAGTTAGAATGGCAGCTGTTCACTCAGCTGCTTTCATGATAAAGATTTATGGTGGTTCACCCATCTTCTGTATTTCTTTGAAAATATTGTAAATGGAAGTACCTCAAGCAACAAAAAATACAGCAGAATAACTTACTCTTTCCAGCATCTCTCTGAGGTATTTGTTTCCCTTTCAGCAAACCCTGTTTTGATTACAAGTTGTATTTTTAGCCAGTAAAAAGCAGGAGATTTTCTGTTCTGTTTGGCTTCATTCTATACTTTATTAGTATATTTTGATGTTCATCTCAATGCATAATTTCATGCCTGTGATGCTGTTGTGACTGAAGCTTGGTCAGCAGGCTGACAAATGAGACCGTCACCATGGAATCAGTGGTCAGTGCTACTTGTGATCTCGTAGCTGGATTTGGTCAGCTAATCAGAGCCAATGTGTTCTACTGTACACAGCTGTTCAAGGGTTGGCTCAGAAAGAAACTTGTGAAGATTTTTTTTTTCTCCCAGATCCCTGTTACATAAACTTCTGTTTCTGGAAAAAATAGCAGGTGGTAAATGATGCAGAGTAGGTTTGTTAGAAAAGCTCCCTGCTTTATTCATACACATTTAGATATCAAGGTAAATATTTCAGAAGTAAACATGGAGCTGCCACATCCTGGCTTTGGATACACGAAGCTGTTTTCCTTAAACTTTTCTACCATTGCTATGAGAGAGTCTGAAATCTTAAGGGACAAAGTCTGATGGTATTGAATGTTAATGTTGTCCATTCCTGTGACACTGGGCAAAGCAGTGACACTTGTCCTTGTTAATATTTGGCATTCCACTGTTTCTTGTGTAGATTGCCATTGCCAGTTCTCCAGATGACTACACTTTTTAATTCTTGTGGTAGCAGTGTTGCAGTTCTTTGTGTGTGTATTTTTTTATTTCTAGGCTGTGAGGACTGGGGAACTCAAAGCTTACGACTGGGGAAGCAAAGCTGCAAATATGGCTCACTATAACCAGGTAGACATCATTTACTTCTATAATTCTAGAGTATCACACAAAATAGTCCTTGGGCACTTCTCTGGGTGCTGTATTTATGCTGCATGATAAAGAGCTGTTAGTGTTACCCAATAACCAGACTGGAGAGCTGCTTTTTTCAAAACAACAGAAAAAGAAACCAGCTGGGACTGTAGAGCTCAGAGGTAGTCCTGAGTCAGTGTGGGGCTCACATTTGGATATGAAGCTGTGGTGGCCCACACTTTCTTGAGGGGAAGTCCTGCAGCCTAGATCATGGGATCCCCCTGCACTTCCCATCATAAGGCACAGGCTGTCAGTTCATTTGTATTGTTTATCTTTAGTCTGCTTAGTCTCCATGCATTTTTGTGTCTAAATTGCTGTGTACAATGCCAAAAATATTTTACCCCTTGTCTCTTAGTGACTGTGAAATACTGCAGTATCATACTTTCAGAGTAGCAGTCGCTTTTGGCCTTAGATTAGAGTTGAAATACCTTCAATGAGATGCATTCTCTGAGATCCTGCTACCCTGCTGTCTTTGTAGACTCCTCAAACCACATGTTTACTGCTTCACATGCTATAATATTGCAGGACTCTTGCAGTTAGATTTTTGGTTGAGCCAGGACTCCATCTCTAGCTGCCCAAGAGAGAAAATGAGTATCTGACACATTCTTGCAGTTGCTTGGATGTTACACTGGCAGTGTAGGATCATACTGAAGATTTTTTTTTTCCTAATGCTTTGTTTTCACTTTCCCTCTCCTCAGTCTACACCCCCTTTCTACAAAATAAAAGAGATGACTGTACCAACTGCAGTGTGGACTGGTGGACAGGACTGGCTGGCAGACCCAAAGGATGTTGCTATGCTGCTCACTCAGATCACCAATTTGGTTTACCACAAAAACATTCCAGAGTGGGAACATTTGGATTTTATCTGGGGCCTTGATGCACCTTACCGGATGTATAATGAAATAATTAACATGATTAGGAAGTTATCTCTAAACTGACATGGTATTTCAGAGTACTGGTTCACCAGGAATTTGTCAGATTTTGGAAAGTACACTTTTCTGGCAGTAATGCTACATTGCTTAGATGATGCATTTTTAAAATGCCAGCAATGACTAATGAATTGGATTAATATTTGGTTGTTTTTTCTCAGTATTAATTCTCTCTCTCCACAGTATTTTGCTGATTTTGCACACAGTGGCATGGTACTCAACACACAGCAGTATGACTTAGCACAAAAGGAGTATGTCATGTGCACATAAGTTTAGTCACCTGTCTGAAAGACAAATTAGACAAGTTAGTCCTTTCAGCATCTCAGGTGCTTGACACTTATAACAAGTATTTCACTGTGCATAAAACACAGCCATTTCTCAGTATGTGGCCATTTCCAAGTACCTTTGAGAAGTACTTCTTGTACTGCAGTGACCTATTTGGTGCTGGCACTTTACAAAGCACTTAGTGACTTTTTGCTGTGGTATTATTTTAGCCATCATGTTAAATCAGATTACTTCCCTTTTCAATATTGCCCAGAAGAACTGTGATGAAGCCAGAGAAACCACTGTCAGTTAAAATCTCTGATTTTGGGACTGATTCACTGCTGCATTTTCTTGCTTTGATGGTGTCCCTGAAGCCTTTAATGTTTCATGTTCCAGCACTGGACGGAGGTAGCAATTCCCCCTGGCAGATGGCTGGAACAAGAGTAATGTTCAAACAAAACCACACACGGTTAGCTTTGTCAATAGGTTGTGGCTTTCAAGGAGAGTGATGTAACATACTTGTATTTTGCACTGACCACTAACTGGAAAACAAGCTCCCCCAGTCTGTTGCTGGTGAGAGAAGAGCCAAAGCATTAATTCTACAGCTTGAGCGACTTAATTTCTGTGGACTTTTCCCCTTAATTGTCTGCTGCATTGAAGATCTGTTTACTTCTTAACTGCTTATAGAGTGCTCCTCACCACTGTGTTCAGGAACTGAATAACAGCCTGGAGAAGCCTGACAGTATTACAGCAGCTCAGTTTGTCTGTTTCTACTTCAAACTGGGGCTAAGACCCCATTTAATGGGGAAGAGGATTCATCTGCCTCAGAGGTCTGACTTTGGAGCTCTTTCCATTGACTGTGCAGAGGACTTTGGTTTCTCTGAAATGCATAAAAGTTCTGTGCCAAATGAACAATCTCCAGAGTCAGTTGCCTCAGTCCAGATGATAATTTCTGTGCCATGGTTGGATTCAACCCAGATTTCTTCAGTAATCCCAACAGGATAAAGAGCCTTTCTACATGTCATAGGAAATAGTGAATTTTAAATTGAGACAAACTTATTTTGTAAAAAAATAATAAAAAAAAAAGAAATAAAAAACGTTTGCAGAAATAGACACAGGTTGTAAATTAGGACTTGTTTGGTTTCTTTTTCTTTCTTTCTTTTTTTTTTTTTCTTTTTGATTCCTAATTCAGACTCAGGGAATTCTCAGGTGTTGTTTAGGGACAAAGTGGTTCATTGGTTCATGAGACTTTGGTTGTGATTCCTACCAGGACCTGTAAGTCTGCTTTACATTTGTATCAGCCAGATGTGCTTTACTTTGCTGTGCTGAAAGGAAGCTTCTGTAGGAATCCAGGGTGGCTAATTTAGCAGTTGTGAAGGTGTGTGGTATGGCAAGAGCCATTTGCATCATGTTTATTAAGCTTGACCTATTTCAATAAACATGAGACCTGCCTGGAGTTTGGAGTGGTGTGGTGTTTCACTTCTTGTTTCATGAATGCATGGGAATCTTTGGGACAGAATTCAGAAAGCCAAGTCTATTTTTCACAACTATTAATCCATAGAACAAGTACAGAAAAAAAGTAAAATAGCTAAGCAAAGTTCCATTTTACTTTTTCCCTGAAAGAAGTTTTTCCCAAGCTTAAAAGTCCCTTCTTACTTAGGTGGACTTCTGTGAGACTTTTAAGTAAGGCACTAATTGTAAATAATTACTCACAACTCGGAGTCATTTTCTAAGCCTTCAGGTGAGGCTTCTTTTGAACTACTGATGTGGTGGAAAGCTTCTTGTATCATATTCTTAAACCTTGGGTAATTGGATTGCTTAACAGACTGTCTGGTAATCTCATAAATGGCATTTAATCACATAGTAAGGCAGGGAGCTAATCTTTGCCACAGTACACATGAACCAGCTTTTGACCTTTGTTACCTTCAATAATAAATGTGCTCAGGCTATACCATTCTTATATTCTGAATACTGTAGTTGTGCAGTTGAGACAGAGTGTATTAAATCCTATGTGTTGCCACCTTTGTTCAGCTGATGAATACCCCATGTGCCTGGAAATAAAGCTAGAATACTGGAAGCTTTACACAAAAGCCATTATGGAGCTTCTCTGCTTCACTGGAGTAAGGATATTTATGGAAATTGTGAGCTGCTTTAGTTGTCTCTGACTCACTGAAGTTGCACGCCCTGTGTGACAGAAAATTACAGAGGTGTCAGTGGAAAGAACTGTGCAAAATAAGACACCCCAAACATAGAGGAGACAAGTGAGAAGCTTGGTCTATTTAGAATCACCTGTGATGAATTAAGAGTTTAGTGATGAATAGTACATTTTTCTAAGCAGATCTTAAATACTGAGTGCCTGTTCTACAGACCTCTGTGTTACAGGTATGTATATATGTGCTACTGAAGGCTGGCTGAACATCAGCTTTGGACAGTATAAAACTGCACTGGCTTAACAGAGGGCATGGGATACTTTCTGCTGGCTTGGTCTCAGCATTTAGTGACTGCTAAAAAGCCAGAAGAAAGTAGTCCCTGTTCAGCTGATGGACCTGTGTGCAGCTGAAGAGAGTACACGGTCCAGGGCTTTGACACTTGTTAATATTTGAGAGATGTACAACAATCAGACATGTGAGGGATAACACAGACATAAAGAGGTGGTTTTGTCCTCATGTTGTGCTTGGAACTTGACAAGGATTTTTTTGTAGTCATCTGCAAGTGTATTTACAGTGTCCATTTCATGCAGAAGGCCTAAGGATGGTGGAGTGTGTGTTTGTTAGTGGAGTGTACTGAATGATGCACTAGCTCCACGCAGAGCATTTTTGCACTGTTTGGTGATTCCATGGCTAGTGATAACACTGATAGAAGTTTATACATCAACTCAAGCAGTGTACAAATGCCTCAGCGTAGGAGGAGGTGGTAAAACAGACCTCCTACTTGGGCCCTGTAAGAGAAACAGTTTTGTCAGCTTGGGAACAAATTTTTTCTATAATTTATTTATAGTGAATGTGCAAAAAACAAACAAACCCCAAAGCCCTGCAAAACAAACAAAACCCTCCAAATGAAACAGAAATGCCTTCATATCATAAAAAGTTACAGATGGATTTAGTCTGTAAGATGTGAGAGAGAAACCTTGATGGCTGGATAGGTTTTTGTATATCTAATAAAATGGCTCTTGGTGGAAGATATTCTGGTAATGAAAACATTCATAATTACTTCTCTCTTCATTGTCTTATAAAATACAAGCTCATGCTGCAGCATTGCCCATCAAGATCTTGCCTTTCTTCCTGGCAGCCTATTTTCATAAAACTTTATATGATCAAAATAATTAAAATTGTCAATGAAATAAAAAATTATGAAGGTTGGATGGACTCTAGCCACACCTGTAACATGATCACCTAATTCTTATTATCTGATTGGAAGCGTCTGCACTGTATTCTGACTCGTCCAGAAATTACGTCTGTAAGTTGCTGAGAATGCAAATCAATTTCTTATTCCTGAGTTATGAATTCTGAATGAAAGAATTTTATGATCATTTCCTGATGGTTTTTATTTTGAAAACTGATCCTGTTAAGGTAAAGCTTGAGAATTAGCAATTTACTTCACTGGCAGTTTTCCATCATCAGCCATTGTTCAAAATTAATTAAAATGACCTTTGATTATGCTTATTACTGGCTGGAGAGGTTTTCAGTGAAGCTTGGTTGGGGAGGTGGAGATTAAAATTTGGTAAAGAAAATGCGTTGGTTCTGTTAAGAAAGGTATTTTGTGTATATGCTAGTTTTAATCAAAATTGAAGAGGAACGTGTGTTCTTCGTCCTGAAATTCTCAGCATCCCTGCGGGCTCAGCGTTCAAGCTGTTTACCAGGGATGCGAGGAGGAGAGTTTAATCTCGCTTATTTGTATCCAGATCCTTCATTTGAATATGCAAATTAACTAAACAGAAGGGGACTGTAGGTCAGAATCGCAGAATCATTTAGGGTTGGAAAAGACCTCTAAGATGGAGTCCAAGCGCCCTCCTTCCCTCCGAACCCATTACACCTGTACAGCCCGTGACAGACTCATGCCTACCAACTTTGCGCGCTGCTGCAAAGCGGTGTGTAGTTTGTTACCCCTGGAGCTTCCAGCCGTGGAGCATTTCCCGGTGCCGTTATCCTCCAGCCGGCGGCGGCGCGGCTGGGCGCTGGGCGGCGCTGCCGCTCGCGGGGAGCCCGCGCGGGCCGGGGCTGGGCCGGCACCNCTGTGGGCGGGGCTGTGGGCGGGGCTGGGCCTGGACCGGGCGGGACTGCGGGCGGGGCTCGGGCGGGGCGGCTCCTCACCGGCTTGGCGGGCAGGTGAGTCCGGGCGTGAGCAGCGCGTTGTGGCAGCATGGTAACAGCTTCCTTTAAAACGAGAGCAGGCATTACCACTGCTTTCCGCTGCTCCTGGTGCCTGTCCTGCTTCCCTGGTGCTGGTCCTGAGCAAGTCTCCAGCCCTCTTCTCCAGCACACTTTTCCCGGTAGAAGGCTCAGCGTGTTCTGGGATGTTGCCTTATCTCTGGTACAACAATAATACTGCCATGCAGAGGGGGAGAAGAGGAGGATGGAAAAAGAATTTTTCCCTCTAATGCTGCATTAGTTTCAGTATCTTGATTCTAATTTTCCCTCCCGCTACCTTTCCCTCATTTTCCTACCCACTGTAGTGTTGAGCTGTTTACGTTATAGCTTGTACAGTGCAGCCTGGGGTAGGTGCTTGCATCTTGTGCTCATGTGGAATCTATTTAAGACCCTTTGTGGGGCCTCATTCCAAACTATGTGCCCTTCAACCTAAACTCTGTAGCAGGAGTGAGTTTTTGAGAGAGCCATTTAGATTCTTGTAACACATGGGAAACTTTGGCAGCATTGCAAGTTAAGTGAAAAAAGCTGGGGTTGTGTTGCTGCGTTAGGTACAGAAAGGGTTTGTGTGTACTTTTTGTGTGTGTGTGTGTGTGTGTGTGTGTGTGTGTGATACCTTGTGCTGACAAGGCAAGTGAAGTTAGCAGAGCGGAGATATGTGGTAAATGCTACTTGGTGGCTGAGCCAGACGGCTTGGACTCGGATTCTGGAGGATGAGGGTCTGTCCTCTCTGTCTGTCCCCTCCCTGAGGATGAGTTCTCCCGGGCCGGGCTCCGTGCGGACGAAGCCGTGCGGCGGAGCGGTCTCGGGGCGGCGCCAGCCTCCCAGGTAAGTGCTGCTCGCTTGCGCCTCGCTTGGGCTTTACGCTGCAGGATATCCTAGAAATAGCACTGCAGAATGCTGTTATTTTTCCTTAAGGGACTTAAGGATATTATTCTATGACCTAATCTGCAGGCAAAATGCCTATTCTTTAAAATTTAGCTTGTGGGCAGCAATGGCTCTAAAACTTTTTGAGACTTCATGTATCTGTAGGGATTAGCCAGAGGAGTGTCTTTAAGGCAGCTGAGCAGTTTATGTCAATCTCCCTTTAATGAGATTTGGAATATGTTATAGAATAAATTGATTCCTTGCATAATTCTAATAAAAGAGAGGATCACTTATGCCATCTGGGAGACTTAATTTCTGATTGTGACTGGACAAATCAACAGAAATCACGTGAATATTCTTGGACCCAGGTGGTGATCATGTTATAAATGCCTTATTGTGGAATAGAGGTTAGAATAAATGCAATCAGAAGATTGAAATTAAACTCTTGGATATAGATACTCATCTGTTTGATTAATGTCTTGCACCAGGTTTTAAATTACAACAGTTAATGGTCTAAATAAATTAATTCAATAGAACAGTCTCATAACAGCAAGGAACCTGAATTCCAAAATATATGTGGAACAGGTAGAAACCCATCTCCAACAAGGACCTACTGATTGCCTGAATAATAGCACAGATATATGTTACAGTTTAAGTAAAATTCTTGAAGCCTGAGGAGAGAACAGAATCTATTGAAAAGAAAACAGTTGAAACTGAAAGCAAACTTAAGTGTTACAAGTTCATGCATATTCAGAAAAGGTCTGCTAATTAATCATTCTTAATTATTCAGAAGCAAGGAAATACAGTCTCACATTTGCCCCATCAGATTTATTTTCTGATTAGCAAAGAAGTAAAATCATCTGAACAAGGTAATAAAGTCATCCAGGAAATTGACCTCATTTCCAATATTAGAATAAATGCTTTACTGACAATAGAGGTGAGTTCATAGGAAGCTTATGGCAAGCTTTGTTTCCCTAAATGTTCAAAGCTTTATTTTCCTTTTTCTAAAAGCACAAAAGAAGTGATGTCTTAGTGGTTAAATAAAAACTTCCATCATTTACCTCTAAATGTTTTTAGAAAATTAGGAATGTTGGAGTCAAGCCTGCTGGCTTCTGCCTGTGGTGTGCTTGCCTGTGGTCAGAGGTAGACCCTTTAAAGGACATAAGTCTAACTGGTGCATCTTTTAAGTGTATATATTAGTTTGATACATGGATAAAGGAGGATTTTCATATCAACTTTCTAATAGAGCTGTTGAGATATGGAGAGAATATTGCAATAATGTATAATATGGGTCACTAAGTATCTGTCTGGAAGCATAATGAGATTTTATCCTGTAATCTTCTCTGCAACTGGGGGATCTGATCTTCTTCAAGAGTGATTGGCTCAATTTTGCATCTAGTCAGGTCAGGTGAATTTTTCCACGTCAAGTAGATTCAGGTACATAAAGGAGAACATGACCTCAGATGTCATTTCAGATGGAGATAAGTCACAGTCACCACATCCAGACTAGATTGGTATAGTAGGTCTCCTTAAGGTTTTAACTAAGGCTATTTTATAATCAAGGGCTCATTAGAAAAAATATGTGTTTGCACACAGTCTTTACCCACAGATATCCATAGGTCAGACCTGGAGTTTAGGCAGCAGTCACATTAAAAAAAAAAGTCACTTTTATTGCCTTTTCTATAAAGGCAAAAAGATAACAAAGGATGACGCAATTAAAAATTAGTAAGAAACAGCAACTTTTTAATTGTCTGCACTAAGTGGAGTGGAAGATATTCCAACTCTTTCTCTGAATTCCAGCATTAGAGTTCTGGACTTCTGCTTGTTTTTCCTCCTGTGCAAGCCTCTTGTAGAGCTCTGCTGAAAACCTTGGCCAGCTAATTCTGTTCCGCGATTGTAATGCATTCTCTCACGTTCTGTATGACAGGAAAGGGAGCGTCGCCTTTAACGGTACACATCGGTAGGCATTTCTGGGGGTGGAGTCTCTGCCTGAGCAGGCTGATAAAAGCGTGCAGGATTCCCAGCTGCCTCAGACTGCGATCAGCATGAACTGCAGCCTGCCGCACCGAGTGCTGCTCAGCTCTCTGATGGAGGGACAGCGGGACAGGTTGTGCCTGCAGTCTCTTTGGGACTTTGTCACCGCGAGGGAGCCATTGATCAAGTCACCGTTTTTCCCAGTGCTGTTTTCTTTTACAGCATACATGGCTTTCTGTCTTCCATATATTGCACTGGACTTTTTAAGCATTAGACTACCAGACTTGAGAAAATACAAAATCCAGCCACAGAACTCTCCAAGTCTGGGAATGATGGTGCCTTGCATTATTCAAAGTGTGTATCACCACGTTGTTTTGATCTTCCCGGTGACATTTCTACACTGGTACTGGAGACCCACGAATCTACCAGTGATAGCTCCAGAGCTGCCTGAAGTCCTGCTGCAAGTAGCAGTTTGTCTGCTGCTATTTGATTTTGAGTATTTCCTGTGGCATTTGCTTCATCACAAGGTGCCTTGGCTCTACAAGACCTTCCACAAGGTGCATCACAAGCACGTGTCGACGTTTGCCCTTACTACACAGTATTCCAGCATATGGGAGTTGCTCTCACTGGGATTTTTTGCTGCTATAAACCCACTTCTCCTTGGATGCCACCCTTTGACAGAAATGATTTTCTTCCTTGTAAACATTGGTTTGTCAGTGGAGGACCATTCTGGATATGACCTCCCATGGTCAACTCACCGACTTGTGCCTTTTGGATTGTATGGAGGAGCACCACATCATGATCTCCACCATCTGAAATTCAAATCAAACTATGCTCCTTACTTCACACACTGGGACAAACTCTTCGGGACATTCACGGAGTCACATTCTAACTAAGAATATTTACCTGTGGATGAACTCTTATTTTTTATAGACTGAACTGGGACATTATTTTTTTAAAGACATACAGAAGACTGTATATTTGAAGCTGCCTATAAAAGTAATAGCTATTTATAACAAATCCTCTTAATATATGTGTATTTGTGTGTGTACTTGGAACTGCCTGTGTTAAGGGACTGCAAATGGGAAGGTGAATATCTGTTGCTTAAATTTGAGTGAAAGATTTAAGGGAAGCATTAAGAGACATTCTCTCTCCTTCTTTTCAGCTTTCATAAAGCATGTATCATGTTGCTGTATGATGTTTTATACATACGCCAGAACATTATCTTACTGTTGTAGGATGATTTATGATGTAAACAGAAAAGGTACACATCATGGATTTTGTGGAGTTTAATCTGCCAGAGCAAATTATTGCGCAATTATTTGGCAAAATATTGCTGCCAAGTCAGGGTGGTTGGCTAACTGTTAAATGATTTTGATATTTATATTTTTTACCTTGATGTACTGTCTCTTTTAAATAGAGAATAAATATGTTCATTCTTTAAAAATTGTATCATGTTTCATTTTATTAATTTCTCTATTCATATTAGGAACAGGTATGGTTCCTTGTGCATAGGGGTCATTTGTTTGAATTATAAAATCATATAATTGTTTAGGTTGGAAAAGACCTCTAAGATAGAGTCCAACCATTACCATAACACTGCCAAGTCCACCACTAAACTCTGTCCCTGAGTGCCACATTTACACATCTTTTAAATACCTCCAGGGATGGTGAGTCAGCCACTTCCCTGGGCAGCCTGTTCCTGTGCTTGACAACCCTCAGTGAAGAATTTTTTCTTAATGTCCAATGTAAACCTGCCCTGCCACAACTTGAGGCCATTCCCTCTTGTCTTTTCCCTTGTTACCTGGGAAAAGAGACTGACATCCCTTTTAATTTCAGAGTTGCAGACTTTTATTATTAAAATATTGTGATATTATTTCAGAAGTGAATAATTTACTTTTTCTCCAGTCATATGTTACTTAAAAAGAGTTCTTAATTTTGTAAAAACATAGCATTGAAGAATGCAGTTTAAAAAGTCATAGTGAAATTTTATTAATATATTTTTGAGAAGCTTGAATGATTTTTACTAAGCAGTCCCTTAAACGGTAGCATTGGTCATTCACAATCATATCCAATAATTGTTACTTTCATGCAAAATCCTGTCAAGGAATATAAACAAGGTTTCTGCAAAGTAGATGGTTCTTTCAAGAATATTTCAGGGGAATAGAATCAAACCTTTCAGGATCCTAAGACAGAACAAAATGGCAATGGGTTGCCAGAAGAACAATTACATACAGAAGATCAAAATGTATCTCACAAAAGTCACACTGAAAAAATCAGACATGAAGAGATAAGCAAGTCCTTGATGTCTCATTCGGCAAAGATCCACATAGATGTCTAATGTCCACTACAAAACATTTGAATGCTCGTAATCATCTATCCTGTATTACTAATAAACTTCCCAGAATAATGATGGAAACAGAGAAAGGGCAAATAATGTAGAAAGTGTGGAATGAACACTTAAACATCATCATCCAAAAATGTCTTTGTCCTTATGTTATGTCTAGAGGGTTGTGTGACCTTACAGAGGCTGTTTGTCCAGTAGAAGAGAGAACCCCTGGTATTTCCAACAACATGAATTGATGAAGGGAACAGCACTTTGAGACACTGTGTCTTTTTGATAACAGGAAATATTTTCCATCAATATCTTCATAAACAATACAAAATGCTGCAATCTTAGTACTTAAATACTCTCTCTGCTCTCTGGATATCACAGAAGAGCAACCCTTCTTTTCCTTGTTAAGAACATGATGCATACAGAGCAAAAACTGAGGCTTAAAATAATACTGGAATCTGCCATTCATCTATTAAGCTGTGAGAAAGGATCCCCAGTCTTTCTGATAGTTGTAATCTTAGGTATTTTGGTGTGTTCTTGAAAGAGAGGGAAATATTCTTTCTTTTCTGCTGAATGCAGGAGGCAAAAAACATTTTCTGATTTCTTTGAGCTGTTTAGCCATTTTGAGATGTCCCAAAGTTATCCCTTCTGTTCTAGAAATCCCCCTTAATTCAGCTTGGCAAATTGTGAGCATCTGGCAAGGATAATCCGTGGTTTCAACGAGTTATACCTTACACTATATTTTGTAACTGTACACTGTAACAATCTGTTTCATGTACTATTGGCTCTCTGAGTAAGCAAGGGTAAGGCTAACTGGTACTTGCATATGTTGCTGTAGGAAACCTATGAGCAAAACCCACAAGAAAGGTTGTAACTAAACTCATGGGGATTATTCTGCTTTTTGTATGAAGCTTAGGAATTGCAATAATATTTTACTTCTGGAGAGAGTTCTAGTGAGCTTCAGGCAAAACTATGCTTGCTGTTGTCAGGTCAAGTGAGATGATTGTCTGATTTGGCACTGGCGATGTAGCCTGACAGCTACTGAGGGTGATCAAACTGGAGATAGAAGGAAGCAACATGCTGCACAGTGATCCTGCCTACTCCCCACATCCTCAACATTTGCATCACTTCAGCCACACACCAAGAATGTGTTTCCTCAAATATGGAATTTCCCCCAGGGTGTATCTGTACCTACCCTGTAGCAAATCAGACGTGGAACCTCACCAATCGGACCTGGAACTTCATTCGAAAGGCTCATTATTGCAAGAACTTGGAATACCCAAAAAAAAAAAAAAGTTCTTAAATGAATATTTGACTAATACATGTCTGGAATGGCTTTTTTGAATCCCATACTAGAAATATCTGTGTTTCATCCTCATGACATAATCCGAGCATACCTTTTCCCTATTTCTCCAATGCTTAGGAAGGTAACTTGGGTTCTAAACTCTGAGGGATTGAATCCATTTCTGTGTTGTGTGTACTTTGAAGTGCTTTCTGTAGCAGTTTACTTTAGTCTAAGTTTAGTTGTTCATGTGAGAAAAATTCATGAGCAGAAGACCCAAACAAACATATAACTTCAGGCCTTTGCAATTCAATAAAAACATATACTGGAGATAAAGCAAATAAGGGTTGGTTTTTTGTGCTGTTTTCATTGAAAGCTCAGCATATACTGTACCACTGAGTGTGAGAGGACAATAAGTTCTGTGTATTGATAGTGGTGAGATTTTAAAACAGGATTTTATAGATGTTACTTCCTATATTTGCATTTCCCCATGGTCTTTACCACAAATCTGTACCAGACAAAAGGAAAGGCATGACACTAACTTGTAAGGGTTTATGTAAGAAACCCAAACCCAACTTTCTCTCTTCTGTTCCAAAATTCTCCTAACTTCCTTCCTCTTTGTAACTTGGTGTTCACAGTCTTCCTATCTAATCTGCTGAAAGCTAAAGTGTGGTCATTTGTGAGTAAATAGAGGATGTTTGCAAAAACCTCTGAAGCTATACAATGAATTTTTTTGGTGCTGCTATTGTCCACTTTATATCTTCAAAATTTAATAAAGCTCAAAAAATAAGATTTTATGCATTTCTCCATCTTAATTCTTAAGAACACATTAAATATTGAACTCTCTCTGCTCTTGTGAATTGCAGGAGTTCCCAAATTCTCACTGGCAAGTTAGTCCTATACTTCTCTTGAAATTTAGTCTGAGTCTTTCAAATGATACCTGTGTGGCAATTTTGAGATATGAGTATAAGACTGCAGAGGGACAGGTTTCTACTTAGTGGATGTGTTTTCAGTGCTGCTGTAAAGTGGACTCCTCGTGTGCTTTGGAGTGAGCCTATGATGCTCAGAGCCATGCTGAGTCACAATTCAGTGCTGGAGAAGGCTTGGTCCTCCCTCATGTTGATCAAGTGCAAGCACTTTACAGGGAAAAACCTACATGGTTCTGGTCTATAACTATGATTTCTTATGATTTATTGTTATGAAAAATAATCTGTATCAATAATGGATTTCGTGTCTTGGTTAATCTAGTGTGTTGTCTGGATTAAATGAAAAACTAGCATCTCTTTGGGTAGTTTATCTCTAAATCAGTTTTGAAGCAATTTGTGATGACAGAACATTTAATTGTCATCTGTTGCCTCTCAATATCATTAGAAGGAATGAATCACTCTGATGTGGCTTTATCTTAGTGGCCTCAGCAGTCACTTCAGTTTCACTTATTCTCGCTTTCATGTACAAGTGTTAAGCTTCCACTATTACCTGGCCAAATCCATGCAAGTCTTTTTGAACTAGTAATGGATCTGTATCTGAAAAAATCATGTCTTGGACTCTGAAAATACAACCCCCCACTGGATTTATTCACAGATTTCTTCGGGGGAGAGACCGACTGGAGTGTGAACCCATCATCACATTTGCACATGAAACACGTCAAAGCCCTGGCTTTGCATGCTCAAATATTGATGCTGGTCCTGCATTGCTCAGTACAACCCAACCTGAAAGGCCTTTGTAGCACAGTCTGGAGCTGTGTTTGCAGCATGGTTTTCTTGTAAAAGCAACTGCCAAACAATTGTTTTCCAAACTTGAATGTGTTTCCAATTTAGCGAAATTTGAAGTTGTTTACTGAAAAAAGTCCCATACTCTCCCCCAAACTAACCAGTGTAAGCATTCCAGGCTTTAAAGGGAACAGAACCAATGCAGAGGGCCCTTCAGTTGTGAAAAATGATGCTGAGTTTTTAATCCTTCTTTTCAAACTGTTTTCTTCTCAAAGAGAAGATTTGAAAAGCTTACTAATCACCTTGTCTCCCAATCTGGAATGATTACTGTGATCAAGGCTATGGGTGTGCAGACAAGAAGAAGAGAAAGGAGGATGGGAAAGCACTTTTATTTCTGTCCCTTGGTGCAGAGTGCAGTGCTGTCAGGTATGGATGGGGTGTTGCACTGATATATCCTTCCCACCAGAGCACAGATGGCTTCAGCCCTCAGGTTCTTACTGCTGGAATGGTTCAGACTCCACATCCACACAACAGCCTTTCCTTACTGGTATCTCTCTCTTTCTGGAAATTCCCACAGCAGCAGAACACAGTGACCTGCAAGAGAGAGCTCCACCTTTGGTCAGCATAAATGCAAATATATTTTTGTGTCACCAAGGATAAGACTAAGTTGAAAAGATCTACAGGCACATGGACTGGAGTGCCTCTTCCATGCTCAGATTTTAGATAGTAGGTTTTACTTGTGGGAAATAAAAAAGCCAGCAATCTAAAGGGGATGGTTAGTAGGCCAGGCAGGCAGAAACATGACTACTTTGGTTTCAGTCTATTGAGAGAGAGTTGAATACTACAGATATGTGATTTAAAGGGATGGGAAAGGATGGGCTACCTGTACTTACAGGGAGAATTTAGATGGCACATATTTTTATTTGTCCTCAGAACTAAGCAGCAAACAATTCAGGGGATTAAGTAGTCCAAAATTTAGGATGTGCTACAGAAGAGTTGTTTTTAAGGTGAGGAAGATGCATCCTCTTTATCAAAGGATATGAAAAAGCACTGCTGGAAATTTTGTTGGTGTCTGTTTACACACCTTTTCAGCCATTCACAGCAGCTGTGAAAAATTACACCTCTAAGAAGCAACACACATGGGTAGTTTCACAGCCCCTTTAAGGGATTTATTTACAAAACTTCCGCAACTCGTCTAAATAGCTGAGACAGTGGAATTTGTCAAGCTCTCTAGACAAATGAACTTGGGAAATGGAATGATTTAAAACTGCACAAGCAACTCCCCTGACACTTGCAATTTACAAAACCTGTAAGATCAGAAGTGTCCTTCTCAGTTGAGCTTACAGAAAATGCAAATGCCCACCAGCTGCCTTCCCCCCTGTTTTTATCCTGGCAATCTCCACTGGTGTTCTCCTTTCCTGGTAATGCCAAAATGCCTCTCCTAAGCAGCTGCTGACAACCTTCCCTCATCCTCTAAGGAAACCGGCTGTGTCCTCCCAGCTGCTTTGCCAGGTTTGCCATGTTTTATCCCTTGGGCAGTCAGATGATCACTCCCAGGTGCCTGCATCACTTGAGAATCTGGAATACATTGCATGCACAAGTCCTGCTGCAAATAGATGCTTACCCCTCACAACCTATCCTGAAAACTATGTCTGAGAGGCCTAGCTCTTGGTCTGACCCTTTTCCTCTTCTATTCAGCTCCAGGTAGGCTGGCTTCCATTTCTGGTGTTTACCCTGAAAGTCTTTCCCCCTGGGGGTGGAACAGCCTCTGTTACCTCCCCACCTGCCTCTCTAGAGCCTATTTGAGCCCAGCTCAGCTCAGAGTAGGAGAGAAGATTTTTCTCTCCTCTAGTCCATGGGAGGTCTTGATTTGGCTCCCTGGGCCGACTGAAGTGCCCTGAGCTCACGCTGGACTTTGCTGCTGTGGTGGTGGGAAGCGCAAAGCCTCCTGTGCTCTCCTGGCTGGTGTAAGTCAGGGCAGGGTGCTGTGGTGAGGAACTGGGCAGACATGGGTGGTGTGTGAGGGGAAGGGGATGGCTGGGTCAGTAGGGCCATGCTGATGTAGAGCTGCAGGATGGAGCCCTTGAGGGTGTCAGATTTTCTTGTCAACACCAATTCCTGTGCCATCAGGCATTACCCAAAGTTAGAGCCTCAGGAAAGTTAATAATGGCTTATTAGCTTTGGTACTATTGTGGTGAGCAGAACAAAAGATTATGTAATTATTTGTTCTGTGGGTTTGATGGTTTTTCCAGCGTCCTTTCTCTGTTCCCATAGCTGTGGGTCATCATTGATTCAGCTTATCTGATGTTTCTTGTGACTCACCTGTGGAGAATTGGTTTCCCAGTTTATGGTATCTCCACATTCTGTAGCAGGCCTATTTCCTAAACCAGAAAGCTGAAGCAAAATTGCTAGCTTGGACCTTGCAACTGGCTAGTGGGTAACAAGTCTATGTAGCAACAGTCTTTTGGAAGTACCATGACTGAGAGTTTACTATTTTATTTGCTTTCTTGCAAATCCTGATGCTATACTCCTAACTAACCCCCCTTCCCACCCTGTTAAACCTGGGCTCTATGCCTACTTCTCTGCATCCTTTTCTTTCTGGAGATTAATTGCATAGTTTAGCCAGTATGCTGTATGCTTTTCTTTTTTCTCTTTTTGTGACTCAGATTTGTATCTTGAGTAATTGAACCATTTTTCAGAAGAAGGAATTTAATTTCCCTCTGCACTTGGCACAGCTTGCAGAAGAGCACTGTTAAACTCTGAAAGCTATGGACAGATAACAAAAGAGCAGAGCATGTAAAACGTGGGAAGGCATATGCACTCAGCCATGGCAGCACAACAAGCTGATTCTCTGTTTTATTTCCTTTGTCTATTGAACTTCAGCTTACTGCTTCACTGCTTTTCTTTTAGACCTCTTAATCATAGGGTAGTGGGATAAATTAGTGCTTATGTACTAGCATCAGTCCTGTTTCTAGAAGTTAGTCATCCTGCTAGATCCTAGTATTTGCAGTTAGCACTAATTCAATTACTATTATTTATTTATAAAATTATTTTGAAACTCTGGCAAAAATCTAGGTGGCAGGAGCTATATAAAAAGAGGAAAAAACCTGTCTCCCAAGAGGTTAAAGTCACAGCGTGGGCCTTCTTCATTCAGAAATTATTTAGTCGTGGTAGCTAGAGTGAAGTTTTAAACCAAGACTGAAGAAATCTATAATTTGTATTTTGTGGAAGCTGTATTTACTTTTTTGTTACAAGAATTTAATCAGAATTTTCTTACTCCAGACATCTAAGTTTGACTTGGCAGTAACTGATCGTTTCAGATACCTGAAAAGCTGATGTGTGTCTGATTTCTACAAAGGACTAATACTTAAAACTAGTAATGGGACTTCTTCATTTTTTTTAAAATTTCCTAGTGCTGTTATTACAAATCTTGATTCTTTAATGTAGATGTAGCACCTACTAAGCTTCTAACTGGCTGTGGCAAGGAGCAGGATTTAGAAGTTTGTTTTGCTTCTGGCAGTGTACCTGAGATCCACTGTTGTAAGAGATTTCTAATAATTCTGCTGTTACAGCTGTATGCTTAGGGTACTTCTGCCTTTTAAGGTAAAAGTTCCAGACAGTGGCATAAGAAAAACAGCAAGACTCTAGTTTGGACTTAAGTCACACAAAGGTAGCTGGTGTCTGTCCAACCACCTTTGATAGTGGCTCTCAGGTTACAATTGCATTTTCATTCTGCTTGAGTGGGAATTCCAGGATGAGATTATTAGAAATGGATGTGTGGCACTTCTGGTGATTTCCACCCATACATTTGGTGATTGTCCAGCTCTTGAAAGTGCACATATATCTCCATTTTATTTCTCTATGCAAACATATACACATAAATATTACTTTTATATATATATGTGATTTCCCCATTGCTTTTTTCTTTTGGTATTTACATATATATATAAGAAACTATGGCATATAAAGCGTGGTGTGGTGTGGTGTGGTGTAAGCCTGCTGGAGATGACATCAAACCAGAGTCATGGCTGGTAGTTAGAGACAAACATCTGCAGAAAGGACCATGAGAGACCAGTGATGGGGAGATATGGGCATGCATGCTCACTCTCAGGGGAAACCTAAGGGTTCTCCCCCCAGGTAAAGACTGCTGGCAGAGAACAAGACAGCTGAAACCGTGTGGTAGTGATAGTGTCATTTTTCACTCAGTTTCAGACGGAAACAAGTTATGCAGCTGGAGCTTATGTCAGTCTTCCAGTAATTTGTGGGCTTGTTACACAACTCAGCACAGTTGGACAGAGCACGAGAGGTCCCAAGATATTAAGTGCTCTCACATTTTGTGGAAATCACTAGCTGGGCAGGGGCAAGAGGTATTTGCACCATTTTAACTACCCATTCAGGAGAGGAAGTGACCCTGGTTCACTCTGTGTGAAAGTAGTGTGCCAGCCCTGCACAAACATTAACAGCAGCCTATACTGTCTGTTCCTCAGCTTAAGGCCAAGCAAGATACAAGAGAGATGTTCTGGGGTGTCTATGTGTGGGGTGAGCTCTGGGGACATGGGAAAGGAATAAGGATTTTGTGGGGCAGTATAATAAGCCTGGAGGTAGCTGGAGATACTGCTGTGTCAAGGAGGATCTGGCAGAGGTTCTGTGGTTTTTGTGGTTGTAGTAATTAACTCACAAAGTCAATAATGCACAGGAAACAAGGATTTACAGCTCACAAGCAGTTTTTTTGATTTGAACCATGCCCCTTATTGTTCACTGAAAAGAGTGACAAAACCAAGAGGCACTTCATGATCCCACTGAGCAGTTCTGCAGAAGACACCTCATGACGAACTCATCAGTACCACACTTCTCAGGAAGGTGGACTCCAGGCCATGACTCCTACTTGTGAAAAGGGAAAGCAGCTCTTGCTCAGTGCTGTAGGAGAGGCAGTGGTGGCAGACTGATCACAGGGAAAATTGAGTGGTAGGAAGCATGGGACGAATCCTAGGAGGTAGCTGGCTTCAGAGCCCACATTACTTTACTACTGATAATTGTAGATTATCGATAATTCATAATAAATGAAGCATTCCCACAGAATGTCAGCAATTCTAAGTGAAGGCACAGAAATCATGTGATTTAATTGCATGGATGTGTAACTTTCTGTATTCTTAATAATTTCTTACCAGAAACCTGTTTCTGATATCATTATTTTAAATCTTTCTCTTAGCGCAAACAATTATTTTTAATTTTACTAGTTTAGATGGGTTTAACACACAAGACTGCAGGATAATGATGTAAGCCAATATAAATTTTGGGAGCAGAGACATTAATTATCAAATTATGTAATCTTTTGTGAGAAGAAAGGTACTCCACATTAACTGGATATGAAATCAATGTGAAGAATTTTCTTAGAAATTGCAAATTACTTTTATTTGTCTTTGAAAATTACCAGCCCTCACCTCATATAACTCAACCCTCCCAGTTCTGCATCTCCACCTGCAGAAAGCCTTCTTGCACAGGGTGGTTCCAGTGCCTTCCCCATACTCCCTTTCCCTTTCTCCTGCTTCTACATCTCCTAGTACTTTCTCAGAGGGGGAACAAATTCCGTAGCACATCAGAAAACGAAAACTCCAGCTGTTTTTCTTTCTTCCTTTTTTTTTTTTTTTTTTTTAATACAGTTTCTCATTAGAATTTTGGTATCATCTTGACCAAGCAACAGCTGGCTAAAGCATTGTGTTACTGACTCCAGAAATCTTTTTTGGAGATTGGTTGGAACAAGCTGCGCTGACTTTGTTTGAGCAATACTGTGAAAGCATTCTGTGCTGCCCGCAGGTATTGCATTGATCTGAGTCATGTCATCCTGGTATCCTGATATGAGTGATTTGGCATCTGGAATAGAAAGTTTTGGGGATTCCCCCCCTCATTTTGAGTGGGCCCTAATCCCTTCCACCAGGTAGAAGCTTGGTTTTGGCTTGCAGCATGTCAAGATGAAGTTAAACCTCCACATGAAAAAGGAAGTGCTGATGAAGACTTCAGCAATGTTTCCCATGAGCCAAAATTAGCAACTGAATCTGGAAGGGTGGGGGGAAAAAGCTTACTCAAAAATACAAGGATCTGAAATGTTCTCTGGGGTTTTCTCCACTTTGTAATGCAAAAGGGGAATAACAGTCTTTAAGGACAGAGAGAGCAAAATTTTTCTTGTGGCAAAGTGGGAGTTTCCTGTTCACGTGAAATCCTGGGTTAGACCTCAAGCAACATTTAAGAGGTAGTAGAACAAAATCTGTGGAAATAACTACTGCAGGAACTGGCTGAGGTTAACTATCTCTGCCTTTGCAGCAAGGAGAATCGCTCTCTGTTGAATATTGATATTTTTGTGCTTACAGTTTCCTTTCTCTTGGATGTTTTTCCTCTCCAGCCTGCTTTGATTCCTAATGCCATGCCACCCTGCAATGCTAATTTTGCCTCCAAAAGCTTTCTGATTCGTGGTCAACTTTACTTTCAGGCCTCTTTTTGAGGAAATTAAAATTGAGAGGAGTCAGAAGTGATGCTAGTTCACAACTCTTCTAATCACACACCAAGGAAAAAAGACAATGTCTGTCAAAGCCTTTCATCTCTTGTGATTTTGAGAATCATATTGTTAGCCACTGTCAGTCTTTTATTACCAAAAAAAGGCTCACTCATGAAATTATACTTTTAAAAATTTTTGGATGGGTTATAACACTCACTAATGAATTTATACTTTTTAAAAATTTTTGTATATAACATTTTGGAACATTCTTTTTTTTTCCTGGAAATAGGGATAATTGAAATATTTCCTTGGTGATAGGCACAGCTGTAATCAGTTCCAAACTTTACTGTGTCTGCTGGGTGATTAGACTTAATTTGATTGAAAATGTTAATTACTGGTTCCACAGGAAGCAATGAGCAACACACATGCTTAATCTTTGCCATAGATTTGTGCAGAATATGTTCAGCTGGTATTGCCTTCATCTGCTTTATAGCTTTATAGGATGCAGGTTGGCCAAGGTGGAAAAGAAAGGATGCAGCTTTCAAGAGGGTTGAGCAATGCTAATGATATGACAGTCCAGAATAGTAATGAAGAATGTGTGACTTGTGTAGGAAAACTTAGTGGTGGAGACAAAAGATTGAGAAGAAAGAAGCTCACAAGTGTTTCACCTAGTGATGGGCCTGCTTTCTGAATAGACAGTGAAGCTGCAAATTTATCACAAAATGTGCCTAGCATCCACTGTGACCTCTTTCTCTATGGATTGCAGAAATAGAGAACCAGTCTCCTTGCTCCTTTCCTGGTCAAGTGAGCCGAGGGCTAAGCAATTAAAACTGCTCAATACTGGGACGTATCAGCTTTGTGGCATGCAAATAATCCGCAAGGAATTACATAGACTACATTTGTCTAGTATAAGAATGTAGATTAAATTACAGTTATCTAAAACTCATTCTGAAGTGAAAACAGAAATTGAAAACAGAGACTTATTGTGATTTCACTGGAATGCAAAGCTCTGGCACTGTGTTTCAAAAGTGCTTGTTAAAATGTCTTGATGGGTTTTGTTTTGATTTTTCTTTTTTTCCCCACCTCTACCTTTCGATCTTATTCCGTCCTGTAAAGTTTTCCTTTCCATCTGCATATGGCTCCCAATGAGTTCCACAGACTGTTACTCCTCTGCCCTCACACTGTTCTCCCTGAGCTGTTGCTGTTTACGGCTGGCGCTCCTGAGGGCGCGGTGCCAGCGGCCCGAGGAGCCCCGGCCCGTCCGAGGAGCGGCCCGGGAGGCCGGCTCGGGGCTGAGGCACGGCGCGGTGCTCCGGTGTCCGCACGGGCACGGCCCGGCCCCAGGAGCGGCCCGGGAGGCACGCTCGGGGCTGAGGCACGGCGCGGTGCTCCTGTGTCGGCACGGGCACGGCCTCGGCCCCCGGGAGCCCGGCCCGTCCCAGGAGCGGCCCGGGAGGCCGGCTCGGGGCTGAGGCACGGCGCGGTGCTCCGGTGTCCGCACGGGCACGTCCTCGGCTCCGAGGAGCCCAGCCCGGCCCCAGGAGCGGCCCGGGAGGCCGGCTCGGGGCTGAGGCACGGCGCGGCGCGCCGGTGTCCGCACGGGCACGGCCTCGGCCCCCAGCAGCCCGGCCCGGCCCGAGGAGCGGCCCGAGAGGCCGGCTCGGGGCCGGGGCACGGCACTGTGCTCCGGTGCCCGCACCTGCCTCCGCACGGGCACGGCCTCGGGCCCCGCTCTGCCGGGGACCGCATGGGAACGGTGCCCAGATGTGCAGAGCTGTGTAGAAACAGCTGCACGCACCATAACGCTCAAATCGGAGCTTTCTGTGACGTTAGTGGCCTCACTTGGAAAAACAGTCGTGTGGAATCAAGCCAAGCGGGACATTTTAAGTTCCATTTTTAAGAAGGAATGTTACGTGATCTGTTTCTTGACATTGGAAATTTTTCTAATAATTCAAAATTCTAGGTTTAATTTGAAAACAAAATTAAAAGCGTTTGATTTTGAAAAATGGAAATGAATCTTATGTAATTGTTGCTTTAAAAATTTGATCTTTCACTCAAGCAGGAATAATAGAGATTTCCAAATAGTTTTTAATAGTCCAAATATGCATCTTTTCAACAAAAATTTAGTTTTATTCTAAAAATATCAACTAGCTTCTATGTGATCATTTAATGCCTGACATCATCTCTGGAGGATATGTTCTTGTATTTCAACTAAAAAGGAGGTGTTTTCCTTCCTTTCTTTACATTTCTTTACTCTGACTTACCTTTTGGTATGGTATAACAACTAGGAATGCACACAAAACATCTATTTTTTGCATATTATGATGCATACTTCATCTAAACCTTGTAAGCTCTTCCTAGTTGCACTACTGACAGTGTCTGTTATGGTTTATTGGCTATTTTAATCCTTTAATTTATTTGAATGGATGATTTGATGTCAGGAGGGAATGAAGATGCAGTGGACTCTGAAGGTGCTATGCAAAATCTGTACACTGAATTTACATAAAGCAGATGCTGATAATAATGACATTTCTGCTACTGGGTGCTCATTCTACTTGAGACATATTTTGGCTTTGTGGATTATCTGGAAGCAAAGCCTGTAAATGCAGCTTCTGTTTTCTAACAGCGTGAGCAGAACCCGACATCTCACCACTCCTGGAAGCAGTTGGCAGTTCTGCAGCTTGCAGCTGAATCATTCCTGTGTGTTTGTTTTACAGACACTCTGAGGTTTTTTCACCCTAATTGCTGTGGGTTATTTCATACCTCAGAATTATTTTGCCACATACGAAGCAATTTAATTCCTGCTTGCTTAAATGGCTTAAATCCTGTTCTGATTGCATGTCTTCTATCTTGACAGGAGTCATAGCTATAGGTGCTAGATCTTATAGAAAATATCACGTAATTCAGAATTGGGCTAATCATTAGTTCTTTACTGAAGAGGTCACTAAAGCTTGTATGAGTTTGGTCTACAAAGCTCTTTTGTTGATCTCTGTTCTTTGCTGAAGGGCAGTGTAATCCCTAATTGTGTATCCCACAAACAAGAATGAGACTGAGCAAAGAATCCCTCAGTAACATGCTGGGCAGGGCTCTATTAAAGACATGCAGGACTTCAGCCTGTTGGAAACGGGCTGAAGTGGAGGGTGGCCTCTATTTCAGAGGACTTAAAAGTCACGTAGAGTTCAGCCGCCTGGGACACTGCTTTCTGCAAAACGCACAGTCAGAAACAGAGCAGAGATTCCTAATCGTGTTCTGCAAGTTTAAAGGCGATTTTGAATGTGAGATTGAAGAAAGATAGTGTATTCTGGCATAATTTTCTTTTCTTTACAAACAAAAAAACCCTTGTCCAAAAATAAAACAAAGGGGGGAAAAATGGAAGAAAAGCAAACTTCTGTGAAGGCAGATAGAGTAGCTTTAGATATTACTGTTTTCCTTAAAGAGGAAAGAGACAAAAATCCTGGTGGATTTTTCTAGCTGGGAAACCAACTGAATCATGGGGAATGTGGAGTTAAAGGAAACTAGGAACAGGGAGTAGAACTGAGCACAGTGCAGAAGAAAAGAGGCTGGAATAGCAGAGTTGTCAGATGTGATTTATGCGGGAGGAAGATGGTTTAAGGTGAGCTGCTGGATCCCCAGAGAGGCTGGTGAGGAGGCTTGTAACAGTTGATTAGAATCACTTAATGCTAAATTGCCTAAGATAAACTTGTCTTTATGACATGGATACCTACACAGAGGAAAATGAAAGTGTATTGCAACAGTGAGTACTTTTTGACTGCTTATACAAGCATTTTCTCACTTCGGGGTTAGAGATGCATTCCCTACCAACTCACCTCAGTTGGAAACATTCCTCTTATATATTAAAAACTTAAAGGAGGATACTAAAGTTGTTAAATAAAAGAGATCAGCACCATCAGTTTATTTGTCCTCTCGGCTAAAACCTCTGTGTTCCTTTCCACCATGAAACTCTGAATCATTGCTTCCTGGAGAAAGATTTGATAACTTTCATATTAGAAGAAATATGGCTCTTTATGGCTCCACAGTAATGTATTGTTCCATAAATCATTGTAGGACAACAGTAGATCTCTGAGTGGACCTGACACGAGGCCCAAGTGTGCCAGTATCGTCCCAAAAGAAGCAATAGAAGACTCCTGCAAGGTTTCCACTGTACTCTGCTTTTGAGATGAACTTAGAAATAATGACAAAGAAAAACAACATATTACTGATAATAAGTTTGAGACGGCTCATTTCCCAAACATTGGTAGACATTGGCTAATAACAAACCTAGCAGCAGGACCAGGAAATTAACTGACTTTCTTGGGTCAACTGGCTTATAACATTCCCGCTAATATTCAAACTGTGATATAAAATATAAATACCCAGATTTTCTGTGGAAAAAGAAAAAAATCTACTGCTCCCACTCCCTACTCAGATTCTTTCCATCCTCACCCAAAGCCCAGCTCTCAGCTCACTGTCTTTGTGTTGACTTTTAATACTGACTATATTTTTTAACAATTAAAACAGCATCTCAGTATGTATCTGTGAAAGTGGATTGGGATAACTGTCTTTATGGGCTTCTGAAAATCTAGGTCAGAGTGTATTGAAATTCTGACTGATGTAATCGTTTCTAGTGGCAGAAAGTCTAATAGAGTAAAGCAATTTTGACTTGAATGTCAACTCAAATGCTTCCCATACTGAGGGGTTTGATCTCGTTCCTTCACAAGCAGCACAGATAATGAAGAAATCTGTGACACAATGTCTTCATTGTACAAATGACTCTTGGCACTGTCTTTTTATTCTTGCACACAGATGAAAAGCCTGCTTGGCTTTCCAGCAGAGAGTGAACTGCATCTTGCCAAAGATGCAGAGAAAGCAGAAAGGTGGAGTCATAAATGTGTGTGTATGGTGGAGGTCCCTTTGATTATGGCACTGTGAACATCCATGTGGTGTGTTCAGCCTGGTTAATGACACCTTCTGTTTCAGTTACTACAAACTTTTGACTTCAGCTCAGGCCCTGAAACCCATCAACTCTCTGAGGCTGGCACAGAGACAAGAGTTCCCAGAGGTCTATAAGTGCTATTTGAAACAAGCCCTGCTGTGAGCAGAGGGCTGGACTAGGTGATCTCTGCAATTTTCCGCCAGCCTTCAGAACCACATGGTTTCCTCTGTTTCCATAGGGTCCTGAAAGGGCCAGGGTAATGATGCTTGTGCCAGGCCCTGCTGCTCCCTGAGGGAGATAGGTGGCTTCTGAATTTTCTCCAGTTCTCTGCTGCTCTCCAGTATTTTTCACTCTTACCTCTGCTCAGCCCTCACAATTGGAAGAGGAGCAATGAACCCCAGCAGAGTCCTCTCCCAAGTGCAGAGGCTTTTTTGTTACTTTCTGCTAGCAGGGAGATGAACTTTTTTTTAACCTTGACTCAGTTCTTCATGGAGTTAACAAACTGGCAGGGGTTGTTCCCCAAGGGGAGCCCTGCCCCCTCTCCCTGTCCCATCGCAGTGTGGTGCGGTGGCATCGCGCTTCCTTCTCTTCGATGACGTACTTGAAGTGGACTCTGCCAGTTCCCCCAGCATCTGCTGTGACGTCTCTGACCCTTTGAACTCGCTTCAGTCTGTCAGCAGAGTGTGGGTAGGACAGTGAGCACTGTCGTCTCAACAGGAAAGTGCTTCCTGGGAAGCTGTGAATCACTTTCTGGGGCTGTTGTCATGATTTCCCTTTTTCACCTCAAGCACTGGGGATCCAGACACCCACTCAGCTAGGAAGGGGCCCTCTTAGCAGCTGGGGTGCATCAGTGCAGGGGTTTGCTCCAAGTCCCCAGATGCCCAGGGAGCTTTGTGACAGCTTTGGCTGCTCCTGTGGGATGGGTGGGAGTGGGAACACCAGGAGCATCCTCCTCAGGGGCACCAAGCTGGAAGGAGAGCATCTGTGAAATTTGTGCTGTGCTGGGGAGGGATTCAGCATTCACAGCCTGGATCAAGCAGCCTGTCTGCTGGACCTGCTGTTAGTGTTTGTTTATTGTCAGAGTGCCCAGGAACTGCGCTGATGGATGGAGATCTCTGTTGTGGCTGGTGCTTTGTAAATTACAAACATCATTTCTTCCCCTTCTCACACCCCCTCCTATACATTCTGTGCACTGGCTGTAAAGCATGGGGCAACAGGAAGCTCCAAGCAGTTTGAAGAAGGTAGGGAAGCAGTTTCTTAACTATGTGCCATGGAAAAAGGGTTGTGTGCCCTTGGAAAAGGACAAGAAGATGCTTTTTGCTCCAGTTTAATGGGTACTCCTTGTAAGCATGAGTTTTTGCAAGAGTTGCCTTCCTGAGAAGAACAGTGGTGATGAATAGACTGAATAGTGTTGGGAGCTAATCCTTCTGTGTAGATGGACAGATAGGCAGAAATCAGGAAGGCCTTGAAAGGTAGGATTAAGAACTTCAGTTTTGTGTGGGGGCCAACAAGGAAACGATGTGATGGAGAAAAGATGAGAAAGTTGATCTTTTCAGCTGCTTTCTAGGTGAACTGGAGCAAGACAAGACTGTGCTTGATAGCTCCTGTTAAAAGGATGTTGAAATATTTGACATGATGAGAATGTGGATAGGATTTTTGGCTGGCTCTTTGGGGCAGGAAATGTCACAGAAGCAATTGCTGTGATTTATTTGTGGGCTACATGTGAAGACTCAAAGAGAAGCCAGTCTCCAAGTCTCTTCCCTTGGTTTTGGGTAGACAAAAAGCTTAGCTTCAAGTGAGGAGACAGGAGGATAAAGGGAATTAAAAGCTTTTTTGAATATTCAAATATAGTAATATTCTTTTTGCTTGCTTGGGAACACTGCAACAGACATCTGAACTTCACTATTCCTCTGGTGATGGCTCCTGCACTGTTTTTGAGCCTAAATTAGCCATTTGGTGAGCTACTTACTGAAGGTTTCTTCTTTTTGTTGTCAAAAGCAGACATCCAATAATTAACATCGTACTTCTAGTTAGCTTTACTGAAGCTGCCAGTTCGTAGTGTGGAAGCAAAAAATTTCTGTAACATCTAATGATATATGACTGGTGATCTGAAGTGTTTGCATGGGGTTAGTTGGGGAAGTGGTTACTAGCTCTAGAAAGCACAGGGGAAAAATACGGGTTTGATCCAGATTAACAGTTAAGCGTGTCTGGATAAAAGTAGAGTGGTTAGATTAGAGCTCTTATTTTACAGTTTTTATAGTTCTTTGTTAAATAGTCATGCCCCTGATCTGCACTACAGTTCATTGGCACACTTAGCATGGCACATTCCTAGGTGGTTTTATTGGGAGCTTGCCTTTTAAGTAATTTCCCTGTTACATTGTATGTTACTCCTTTTTCAGTTTTATGTACATTAGATTTCAGATTGCCAAAAAAACTGTTATCTAACTAGTTGTAAAATTATGAGAACAGATAACACTTGGAGGCAGAGGATAGAAACTGGTTATCAGGGTGTGCCTTGTACATAGAGGAAAAGGAATGGGGGATGAAAGGAATGGATATCAAAAGTCAGATAAGTTGAAAATAGACCATGGTTAAAATACTGATTCCTAGGAATACAGAAAATATCAAGAACTTGATGTGTAGGTGGATTGAGCAGGCTAATTTTGTAACAAGTGGTTCATATTTTTCCACTGAGGATAAAGTCAAAAGCAGAGGCAAGAACTAAACAGATCACAGAGTATGAGAAGAGAGTTTAAGAAAACAGTGGAAATCATAAGATTGCGAAAGTGAGTTCTGCACTACATAGGAGCATCTGCTTTCCAGTAATGAACAAAACCAAGATTCAATGTACTTCTGTGGGCCCCCAAAATTCTGAAGAAGGATGTGTAGTGTTTGAGTGCTGAGTTGCCAGTTGCAAGTCTAAAGCAGGTGAGTTTTTAATCTTTAGTTCTATCACATTTTGTTTCTCTATATTTGAACTGAACAAATATCATGAGTGAAAGTGATTAGAGTGTTAAGGTGTACCGTAGGCCATTCACAGTTTATCAGATACCAGTCAAGGCTAAGATGAATCAGTGCTGAGCGATGCAATGACTGTCTCACTGTCTTCTTAGCAGGGCTCAGTTTCCCTTCAGCAAGGGTCTGTCTCCATCAGACACACTGCTGAGAGGATGATAGTTTCTCACAGACAAACATACTGTTACAGGAAACTCAGGAGGGAAACAGTTCTGCAGGAAACGTGGAGGGAAATCTCTTATGTTAAGCAGACTGTTTGCATCTCCTGTATTGGAATACCCAGCATCATCTTCACCACATACAACACAAGGGAAAACATCAGTCCTTGATTTTTAGTTAGAGGCAATTACTGTGATTCTGTAAAACATTGAAATTGTTTTTCAATTCAAGAACCTAAGTTTTATATTTTTAAGAAGATTTGTTTTGGTCGAAGCATAGAAGTAGGTCTTGTAGCCCTGGACGTTTTTTCACTTTCATACTGGATTTGTAAGTGTGATTGTTTGCCAGATGCATTAGAGACTTCTAGAGTTTTGACAGATGGAAATGTAACCAGGGGCCTGTACAGCTGGGATGTTTACACTACAGTTTGTAAATTTTCCCATATGAGAAAATCCCTTGTAAGACCACGAGAAGCTCTGGCAATTGAAGTATGTGGTGTTGTCATAGACATATCAACTCGTGAGGTAGCAGCACATGTGAGTTGTAGTGGTGTGAAGCCAGAAACATCTGCTCAGCCACAGGCAAGCTGAAACTTTTATTTCCCCTCATCTGGTACACAGATGCCAGGCAGGCCACTAATCCCTCATGTTCCTGCCAGAGGAGATGGCTCCCATGTCTGGATGACGTGTGGGGGGGTCCAGTCACAATACAAGGAAGGATGATGACACGAGGCAGTAAGATAAGGCAGCACATTTGCTCCTTTCCTGTGCTGGAGACCAGAGCTCCTCAGAGCAATGACGTGAGCACACTTCAGCAGTCCCATGGGTGATTCTCTTGCCTTCCATTTCTAAGTGGCTGGAAAGGAGGAAGGGACAGATCCCCTCCCAGTGGCTGAGGGATCTGGCTTCCTTTAACCTTCTGAGTCTAAACCTAATTTCACAGTTGAAAATTTTGTACTGATCAGAATTAGACCCAGTGTATATATTTTTTGTCTAATGATGATGAAGGCCCATTAAGTGCAAAGCACTTAACAACAGTTGAATTTTGATCCAATCAGATATTTATGTTCATTTCTTATGCAGAATGATACACAGAAACACAAGAAGCAACTCACAGTGGTAAAGGTTAACATTAAAATATTAAAACCTCAGAGTATATCTTTAGACATGTTTAACACTGATGCCTTCATGCAAACCAGATTGTAGGTAAAGCCATTTGTTACAGAGATTGGTAAATATACCAATAGAGACTTGAACCTTTATCAGCTTAGCAACCACAAGGAACAATGGAACTTTGCATTACCTGTTTTTATAAGCTAAATGGGAGAAATTACTGAGCCAAGCTATTAGAGTAATTTTTTTCAGTTTGACTTCAAAGTGAGCTTGACTACAGAGAGAGTACTCTGTCTGGTTAGTTTCCTCTGAGGACAGTGCAGCCTCTTTACTGTGAAAGGAAAAAACACCTTTTATAGGAAAATATGAGCATAAACCCATGAAACCTGATGTGGGAATGTTGGCAGGTATAGCTCATAAAACTACATCTAAATAGTTTCTTCTTTCTTTGTTTTGTCCTGACTAAAGTGTTTACTGACTGTCCTGCTTTTATGCTATATTTCCTGCTAGGGTTTTCAGTGCACGAGCTGTAGGAGTGCTTTTTTGACAAAAAAAAAGTCCCAGTAGTTCATTTGTGTCAAAAATTCTTCTGGCCTGCACTTGAAGATACAGTATACAGAACAAAACAGTGAGAAATGGGTAATTCAGGAGCAGAATTTCACAACCTGGTGCTCCTCTCTGTTAAGCACAGCTCTACACGGTTTGTGTTTGCCCTTTGATATCAGAGAGCCCTGGGAAGCTCAGTGTGGGAAATGAGCTGCCTTGGACACAAAAGTGTTACTTGCTTCCTTGTCCTGCATTGTGGAAGGTATGTCTTGTAATCAAGCTTAATTTTCTCTCTATTTTAGTGTTATCTTTTAGTGTTAATGGGTTCTGGGTTTATGGTTTAATGGGTTACTCTAGTGTTAATAGGTTCTGGGAGGGGAGCTTGGAATCGCCTTCTGCTATGACAGTGTTGGGTGTGAGATCTATGACCACTTTCAGTGTGTGGGATTTAAAGCTCCAATCTCAGGCAAGGAGCCAAAAAGGCCTTAGCTCCTATGTACACAATTTGTATAGACAGCTCTTGGAGAGCTCCTGGTAGTTCAGGGAACTGAGATCTTAAGATCAGTGCAGTTCTTCAGAACGTGGGCTTGAACATACCTGCAAAGGACCTGAGCTTTAATCCTGATTTACATATACTTTAATCCTGATTTACGTATATTTTAATCCTGATATGTAGGCTGTTAAATTTTCTTTATACCCTGCATTGTCTAAGATTGCTATGTACTTGTATAAAAATAAAGTCTCCACTTAGGAGAGACAGGGGTGTGTCTTGTAATGGTAACCAGTGCTTGGTATATCTCAATGCCTTTCTGCTCTTAGGCCACTGGCCTCTTGGCAACCTGTGCCGTTGTTTCATCACCCTACTGTAAAAAGCTTTGTCCTTATATCTAGCCTAAAACTACCCTCTTTATTTTAAAACCATTACCCCTTGTTCTATCACTACATGCCCCTGTGAAAAGTCCCTCTCCAGCTCTCTTGAAGCTCTTTTAGGTACTGGAAGATGCTCTAAAGTCTCCCCAGAACCTTCACTTCTCCAGCATGAACAGCCTGAACTTTCTCAGCCTTTCTTCATAGCAGAGGTGTTCCAACCCTCTGAGCACCTTTGTGACCCTCCTCTGATTTGCTCCAAAAGGTCCATGTCCATCCTATGTTGGGAGCCCAGGGCTGGGCACAGTGCTCCAAGTAGGGGCATGAGATGCTCATGAGAGCAGAGGGGCCGAATCCCCTCGTCAGCCTGCTGGTCCTGCTGCTTTTGATGCAGCCCAGGACATGGTTGGACCTCTGGGCTCTGAGTGCACCTTGCCAGCCCATGTCCAGCCTCTCATCCACAAATTAATTACCACTGTGTAACTGAGTCTGAGCAGAGCACCTTGGGAAATGGAAGTGAAGCTTGACGGGTGGCATTCTTGAAGAATTCCTGCAGGAGGCGTTGCTTGTGGATCTCCTTGCTGCAACCCTGGTCTGTATCCTGGGGTTTAAAACTTTTTATCTTGTTAGAGGACACTACAGGCCAAGTGTTGTGTAGCAAAGCAAATATGACTGGTGTAATTGTACCAGTTCCCAGTCTCAAAGGAGTCCTACCAATTCCAGAGACTTCCCTTGTTTTTCAGTCTTTGTTACGTATAGCATGAAAAAATGTAACTAAAGCTGCTTTTTTCCCTTTCTAGTGTTTTCCCTATTTTGACCTGATGTATATCAGATGATTCTGGCTTTTGGTAACACATGTATTTAAAAAAAAGTAATGTACATTTTTCTTTCAAGAATACAAATTTCATGAACGTTTTATCTACATGGAATAAAAAGCAACATTCATTTGTTAGTTGCTGCAATGTTTAGCTACTATAGAACTGTAATTCATGGTAGTCAACAATTCTAGTTTTATTTCAGCTATGCCATTTCCACTTTATGATGTTGTTTTCCTTAAGTACTATGTTAGTATTGAAGATGTACCATAACATTCCTTAGTACTAAAATTTTTACAAGTGTGTCTGTCACACACGCTCATTTCCTATCTTGAAATTATTGTTCCAGAAAAGATTCCCCTGGTGTGTTATGTAAGATCTTAATTATCACCATTATCTTAGAGTTTTCTTAGGGTTTTGGAAAAAAATAAAAATAATGCAGAAATAACCCTTTTAAGCTAAAGATATAAAATTTTCCAAAACAGATTAGTAATAATGCTGTTGTTGAAACCACAGTGTCTCACAAGTAAAGTCACAGCTAAAAAATGTAAACCAAACAAGCCCTGTTCCCTAAAGGCTGTTTTCATTTAAGAGAAAATGCTCCTCACTCTTATATCAGATTTCAGATGTGTATAAAAGAGAGGATAGTGCACTCGACAACTGAATTTATTCTCCTGAATGCTTCTTGTTTTGGTGAATATCACCCATTCCAGTACCAAAATCATTTCTGTTCCATACAGATTTGTTGTTCCTTCAGCTTTGTTATCAATAATCACTTACTTGAAGAACTGTGAAGCGGGTCTTACCACACTCTCCCAGAATAGCTCCTAGAGAAATGTGGTCGCATCCTGAGTCTTCCTTTTGCATCCTATCCAACTTCTTGACAATGGAATTCAGAGAAATCTAAACAGAAAAAACACCCAGTTTGTCTCAATGCAGAGATTAACTATGACTTAATTCAAGCTCAATGAATAGAGCAATATCTTGTGGATGATTTCTTCAGCTGACTTAGTTGTTTTCTAGCTCACAAATCTTCTGGTTTACATTTTATTTGTTATTATTATTACTGCCAATATTATTGCGATGCCAGAAAAATGTAGTTGCAGAAAAAGATTCTGTTTTGTCCATAGCACAGAGTAAAAGGTTTCTGCTTCACAAAGGTTGCAATTTAAGACTAAAACAACGCAGGTGTCTGGAGGATCCATGTGCAGAGACAATAGGACAGCAGTGATCACAAAGAGGGATGAGGGTCATTGCATCCAAATTGTTTTCAATATTCAGTAAGGATCACAGCGAGGGAAAGTTTTTTAGCAGGTACCTGAAGAAGAGTAGTAATTTTCATGTGGCTGGTATTAGTGGAAAGATCCTCTATGTTTCAAGTACAAAGTGGATATAAATGCAAGGGCAGAAGTTTAAAATGTCAAATGTAACGATTAGGCAACAAGCATGGCTGGAAGCTGTAACCTCACCTTAATTTTGTATGAGAAATGGTGAACATAAATGAATTTTATTATGAAAAATCTTGAAGGGGAAGATTGATAGTCTCTGCTTGATGTGCTACAGCAAAGGAAAGATGCAAAGAGGACTAAGATGTTCTAACACGTGAAAGGAACTAATTTTGAAAAAGTATGTAGATTTTTGTATGAAAAGGTCAAGAACATCCTTTTTAGGAGAAGGACATTATAGTGATGAGATGATTACCTGAAGAAAAAGTCTTAGATACGTAAGAGAATAACACTTCTTGGTGGTGGTGTACAAAAAGAATTGACAAGGCTTAGGCCTAACCTAAATCTGAGAACTCAAGGACAATCCAGTATCAGAAATAGTGAAAGGAATGTTTTAGTGATGTCACTGCAGCTTATTCATTGTGCCTGCAAAAGGATGAAAGACATTCAGAAGGGAATAGTGAGTTCTTTTTGGATTTTGGTGGGTTTGAGGAGTAATCTTAACATCCCCAAGAAGATCATATGAAAGAAAACATATGAAAGAAACATATGAAAGAAAGTTTTGTTAGAGCAAAAGTACCTGGTGTTCAGTGGTGGACCTGTCAACTATCAGAGGAGACGTGGGAGCTGAGTTTGAATATCTTCTTATTACTGGATCTAAGGTATGAGTGGAGAAGTGGAAAGGATTGTATATTTATGATCTTGGAAAACAGCTGAAACTCAAAAAGGATAAGCATCAAATGTTGGTTTAGAGGAGAATTTAAATCCCAACCTGCTTTCACTACAGGGTTCAGGAAGGATGGAAGTGATGGATTGTTGCATGAACAACTAATTTTAGCAAGGAAGAAAGGAAGGAAGCCAAGCAGACTACACAGCAATTTAACCATTATAAAAATAAATAACAGCATTTGTAGGAAGTGTATAATGATTTGCTAAACCAGCCAAAGTTGCTGGAGAACAACACACCTATAGCCTGGTTTTATTCAGCAATATTGGATTGCCTAATAGATTAAAATACTTGAAATAATGTTTGGGTTTTTTAATTCCTATAGCATATTTAAAACCAAAAGATGTAATTTAAGATTGATAATAAATAAAGGACTTGTCCTTCAAACATAAAAATAAACATTGCTTCAAAGTAACAATTTAATATCAAAATAATATAAAAACCTAGAACCCACTATTTCACTTAGTTTTAATAGCTTTGGAACTCTTAACAGCTCTTTTTTACCTCCAAAAAGGATTCTTGCTGATTGTCTTCTTTGCTTGATACTAGTCTTGCTTTTGGTGAAATTGCTTATTGATTTCATTTGTTGCAAAAACATTATTTGGGGCATTATTTTTAGGTCTGGAACTATAGACAGCTCAAAGTGTTATTATTACAAAACTTAAGAAGCAAAGGCATCTTTGCAACATTTCTAGATGAGGCATAGTAAGAATTTCATAGTTAATTTTATTTAGACTATTACTGTATAATTTATAATATTTAATGTATTTGTATAGTATAAAATTGTGTTAATTATATTAATATAAAATTATTATACTTTATTAACATTATATATTAATATTTTACTTTATAATAGTAATATTTAAATTTATTTGAATTAAATAGTTCATTTACTGAGGTTTTACTTACTAACTGCTAAACTTGGTGAGAACAGAAAATATGAAGAGCATGTTTTACGGTTTAACTCCAGAAAACCATAAGGAGAGATTTAAAAAATTGTTCTGCTGACCTATCTATGATGGGTAAAGGAACCAAAAATAGCAAAAATCATGTAGAAAAAATATGCTCAGAAATTGTGGGTGTTATGGGTTTTGTTCATGAATGACTTGACAGGAAGTCTCCTAGCATGTATGTTCCTTCATTCAATCATTTTCTTTCAAGTGCAGCACAAAAGCTTGGCTCAGGAAATATAATGGGGAAAATGTAATCAGCAAAGTGAACCTTAATGAGGAAGTGAAATTATTGTCATACAACTTCCGAAGAGCATTTCTTTCTCCTTTTTTCCATGAACAAGACACCATTCTTACATCATTTGACTGAAGTTCTCATTAATACCGTAGTACGAGGCTATGAGGTAACCCTTTTCCTGTCCTGTTTCTTACCCCTCAAAATGCACTCCCAAAAGCTGGATCTGCTGCTGTTCCTTATGTGAGCCTCAAAGACTCTGCCCAGCCCTTGCAGGTACAGCTTGCCCCCTCCAGCCTGTCCTGCTCACATGCAGAAGGCTTTGAGCTCGTACCACAGTGGGAAAATGCCTTACTCTAACCTCGATAGCCAGCTGGGACACCTGTGTTAGAGCCAGGGGTGGTCTGCTCTTTGGCATTGGTGTTGGAGGCTGGAGATGGAGAGGAAGGTTTACTCATGGGAACTATAGAAACAGAGCTGACTGACTGCTTCAGAAAATATCTTCTCTAGGTCTGGTAGTGACTAAAATGCTTAATCTCTGGTTATGGAGATGGGTAAAATAGCGTTTTGGTTAGAGGTGGTTGAAGAAATCATCCAGAGAGGATGTTTTTCTGCTGGATTTTGTCAGGTAGAGTGGGATCCCAAGCACCCGGGAACAAATACCTTGTGCTTGCTTCTTGGAGATGTTGAAATATCTGCTATGTTTATATAAAACTGTGCTCAGGGACAGCACTTGAGACAGTAGGGCTGGGGCAGCCAAGTTTGTTATTGATTGCTATTGTAATGCCTGTGAAGAGAAAAAGGAACATTGTGATCTCCGAATGCAAGTGACATCCATTGCTTTCTCAAATGTGAATTCCAGTCCAAAAACTCGAGGTAACTTTAGCATCGTGTGGTACATCAGTCAACTGCAGAATGAAGTCTAGAAAGGGCCTTGCTCTTTCATCATGATATGGTAATGCAGCAAGAGAGCTTCTGTGGCCAGTAAAGATTGTGCTGAGTTCAGGGTCTGCTGAGGAAGGCTTAGGGTGGGGCTTTGGTTAGCAATAGCCTTCCAGCAAGCAAAGCCCACAAAAAATATTAGCTGTTAGGAACAGTAGTGACTGCAGAGATAGAAATTGAGAGCCCATGTTGCCTGCTGTATTTCAGATATTTGGAGATGGCTGCACCAGGCATAGGAGTAGGGTTTGGGAGGATCTGTTACCCTGATGGATTTGGTTGGGATGATAGCTGATCATTCCTTTTAGCAGAGTGCACCTAATATGACTCTGCTTCCATATGAGCTTTCAAAGTCCTTAGATCTCTGAGAGTTTCTGCGGGATGCAGATAACCTATAAGAGAGGAGTGATGTCTAAATGCAGATCAAACCAATCTGCTTCATGAGCATCAACCCTACAGCCTTCAGTAACTCTGGAGTATTGAGCTGCCTCAGCTTGTGCAGCTGGACAGAATTTTCTTGGTGTCCATAACTCACTTATTCTGTGGATTTCAAAGTGCAGGGTATGTTTTTTAACAAAAGAACATTTTAAACTTTAGCTTCTTCTTACTATGATGCTTGTTTCTTGTCAGCCCTGACGTTTCTTGGGCATCCCAATTTCACCAACACAAAAAGCCTCTGCATATTTATGGATATGAAAGTAGGAATATATTTTCACATGTAGAAGGATCTATGATAGTGGCAGGCTGATCCAGTGAGTGTCTGCCTGTGTGGGAGGGAAGGAAGAGGCTGGCAGTGTGTGGAAGCTGATGTAACTCCTACTGAATAAGGAAGTTTCCCAAGTTGTGCAGCTCATCGGAGATGAGGCGATTTATCATTGTAATCTCTATAGCCAAGGCTCTTGGAGGAACATCTGCTAGATAATTTTACTTCCACATTGGAAGAATAGCATTTCTGATGCTGAAGAGGGTCTCCATGGGAATTTTCTCTCATTTTGAGGATTTTCAAGAATAATTTGAATTCAAAGTAAGGTGAGAACCAGCCTGGCTAGATATAATGCAGTAGAATCTATGTCTAATTTCAAATCCATTCTTGACATTTATAATTTGTTCCTTTGAGAAATAAGTCCAGTGGATTCATTATATATGAGATGGCACGAGTAGAGTTACAAACATATTGGCAAAATATCCTTTTATTCCATTTAATAAAATAAAGCACAAATTAATTTCTGCACAGGTGAGAGAGGAACCTCCTTCTATTAATGGGTTTCTTTCTGTTGGAGAGCTTGCATCAGCCTCTGCTGACACTAACAGGGAATAGGCTGAGCAGCAATGTCTCTTCTTTCTGCATTCTAGAAAATGCTCATTTCCAATATGAAACTGACTTAATATTACTATGTCAAATTTATTTTTAAGTCATATTGTTGTTAAAATAATTGATGCTTCAGTTTTCAGAAAAAACAAGCATCTTGCTTGAAACTGCAATTTTAATCCTACCAAGAGAATGCTTCAACAAACAGTTCTATTATTCTGATTATACCCTCTCTTCGTGAGGCTTAGATATAATTATGGGAAATTAGGGAATTTTTCTGCTGTGGAAACATAATAATAACTTCTGTTAGTATTTTTAGATCAGTTTTGAAAATGTAGTTTTGAATGTTACTTTCAATCTCACATTAATCATATCCTTATATGCTGGGAAACTCCTGGCTGACAGAGACAGCCAAAATCATCTTACTAGGGTAGAATTTGCATGTCACTATGCTGAGAAAGCTGGAGGTTTTCAAAATTATTTTTTTAGTGGTAGCAAAAAGAGGTTCAGCAGAATAGGAAAAAGAAAAGGAAGGCTGGGAACAGCAAAACAGAGTTTGGAATGAAATAAAAGGAAGTAAGGGGGTTCTGAGAATGAGATAAAGGTAGAGTCAGTTTTGGATGAAGATGGTGTTATCTTTTAATTTTTTCTGCTTTCCTTTTTTCTCCTTTCACACTGTCTCAGCTGTGCCTTGGGAGCCCCTTGCTGTGTCTATCACTCACAGGGCTGTCTCCCAGCTGCCTGGTGCCACCACCATTTCAAGCAGCAGTGACCACACCTGAGTTCTCCTGTTCTCTGCACCTATTTCAATGGTTGTCTTAGATGACTGACATTCTTGGTCAGCACCAACCTGAATGAAATATATGGGTTGTGACACATAGGAGGGCAGGTTGGCTCGATGATCTCCATGGACTTAATGAGAACAAGCATCTCATGTGGTCAGGGATCAAAATGGTTGAATGTTGGATGCAAGTCCTGGATCGCTTCCCTTACAGAGAAAAGCACAGGATGACATAAATATGAATCATCTTCTTTCTGTGAGATTCAGAAGTATAAACATCATGACCTTTTGTTTGTCTAAGGACAAAAAGAAACAAGCAGAGGTTTTTAGCTTTGGAAGAAATGGGATGGGTAACTCCAGCTTTGTTTCAGACTTGAGATATGGACTGCTGACAAGTTTCTGATAAAACTGACCTTGCACATGACTGGTCATATTGCAACTAACTCTAATTCAAAGAAACCCAGACTATAAATCTCTTTCTGTACTGATAGTCTTAATCCCTTGTTTAACATAGTGTCTTTGAATAACACGGGCCTCCGTCCTGAGCAGAGACAGAGTTGTCACAAAAGTTTGTTCAGTCAAGTGCAGGTAGTAGAGCTGGGAAAAAAAAACCCACCAAAAGTTGAAGAAGGTGTATTTTTAGAATATGTTGTCAGAGCCATCTTCACCCAAATGATGAGCACACTCAGCTGGGCTTCTTAATATTTTTGAGTACATCCTTTCTTTCTTGTTAAATATCTGAATCTCTACATATATCTGCTTATCTGACTGTTTAGAAGGCTAATAACAAGCTGAGGAAAAACAAGTTTCTTTTAATCTATGAGAGACTGAAAATGTGCCTTTTGGAAGACAAGGAGAACTTTGCCCTGTGCTGCCTGACCTGTTCCTTCAGCAGAGGTCTGTACAACTTATGTCTGAGCCTATCCTTGCCAGAAAGGTATCCATCTAACTATGGATCTGTCTGACTTGTTTTCCAGAAAGAGTTGGACAGTATTTAATTTACTGTGTCAAAACATGTGCCACAAGTAATAGGTAAACACTTCCTTCACAGAAGAGAGTATTTCTAGAGCTAAACAGATTTTTGTGGAAAGCTCTACTTCCAAGGAATCCACGAACAATGAGGAATGTGTATATCTTGTTTCAGTTGGCTGCAAGCAGAACTTAGGGCTTTCCTCAGAACATACACAAGGACTCAGCCTCCAAAGTCCTTCTGACAGTGAAGACCATGAATTAGGTTGCTTGCTCTTGTAGAAGAATCATGGCTAACCCGAGCAAACAATTTCATTAATTTCTTGAGACTTCTGAAATTTAGTTCATCAGGAGATAGGCCATACAAACAACCCTTTAAATAGTTTTGAGAAGGCACTTCCAAAAATTGTTTGGGTAATGTTCTTTTCCAGCAGGACTCAGGTGTCAAAATTTTCATTGGCTTTTTGGGAGCTTGTTTTTCAGCTTCACCTCAATGCAGCAACTGTTTCAGAGAAAATAATTTTGTATGTCAAGTGTTGGGTCTTTGTTTTGGTTGAGTTTGGGTTTTTTTAAGCATTGGGGAGAACTCTCAGGCCAGAGCTTCTGGGCTGCTTTGTAGGTTATTCAAGCAGTTAACCTTCCTGGTCCACCTCTTGACCCCTCCTTTGGCCTTTCCATTCTGAGAGCCAGCTGGGGGGAATGGGAGAGAGGACAGACACTAGTTTGGGCTGTTTTAAACTCATTCCAACACGGGCAATGGAAACTACTGCAATTAGCCTCAACTAATCAGTGGTCAATTAGGAACTAGTCAGCAATCTGAGGGTTTATGTGCTCTTCTCTGTTCACACAGGGAAAAAGCACTTCAGTTCAAGCCAGGCACGGATCAAGTTCCCCAGCATCACTTATCCCTAACAATATGGAGAAGCACCTCTGCAGCTGGGTGCCAGTTTTGCCTTGCCTTGGTGGGCGTGGTGCCTGTTGCCTTTCAGCTGACTCTTACTCATTTGGACTTAGCAGTAATGCACAAAGAGGCTTTGGGACCTCATGCTGGCCTTTGATTTCTGAGAAATGTGCAGTGGGAGCTGGGTGAGTTGGGAGATGAGAGTTACTTCTCCTAACAGAGGGAAAAAAAGCATGAGTTAAATGTCATGGTAGACCTTTCTCATTTCATGAACATGTTAAAGTAACACTGATGAGCTTGATTTTGAGAGTATTAGGCAGGGGGATAAAAGGCAGGACACCACTGTTGATTTACTGTGACTACATTTGGCACCTTGTCACACAGATTGGTTCCTGCATTTTCAGTGTTTTTATTCTTGGCTCTGAGAGAAATATAACAGCTATTCCCAACACCCTACTGCCACAGATGTTTTTCTATATTGAGAGCTATTCAGAAGATTATTCAAATTGCACCTTTATGAAATAGAGGGTGAAAAATGTTTCGTTAATATATTCTTTGCAAGAAAAGGCAAGTTGTAGTAAGGGCAAAAAGCTTTTTTCCCTCTTATTTCTTGGGTAGCAATTTACTTAAAAATAATCAACTCTGCAGAGAACAGTTTATTAGCAGATTCCCCTGGACAATAAACTATTGCTTAGTTTTGCAAATTTTCTAGTGATGAATGTGTCACTACTACTGCTATCTCTATTTTATGCAAAGTTCTTCCTGAAGACTTTGTATTCATATGCTTAATATCAGTTAAAATACTATTCATGTGTATTGCTTCTTATGGAATGTCCCCTACCCTTAGACTAAGTTACCTCCTGGACACAAGGACTCTGCAGACTGCATCAGTGGCTATCAGAATAGGCAAAAGTAAGTCTTGAGGAAAACTAGAAGTGTAAGTACTGACAACAAACGTTTATTCTTAAATTTTGATCATGTTCCATTTTTTCCTACTTAGCAACATCAAAAGGATCCTATTAAGGGCCTCTCAGTAGCAGATGACACAGCTGATGTCTTTATTTGTTCTCCTGGTGATATTCTAGATATAATGACAAAGGCATGCTTTGTCAGAGGTTTACTGCCTCTACTTGCCTAAATGCAAGACCTATAGTTTTGGATTTGGGCTCGTGGTGTCAGGTGTGGTTTAGTAACGTTCTTCTTTTGGTTTTCCTCTTGACAAGATATTGATGCATAGTGTCACTTTTTCTCAGAAAAGTGTTGTGCCAGCCTATCCAGTTGTTTGATTAAGAGACTTCTCCAGAATCTTGTATTCATTGTCCTGTGGTCCCTGCAGGGCTCATTTTCTTTATGTGGTTCCCTGGTGCTAGTGTCATTGCAAGAACAATGTGTGTATTCAAAACTAATATGTGATTTTAAAGTTACACAAGATACATTATTTTAATGGTTTTAGGCAAGCCAGTAACAGCAAGTCATCTCAGTGAACACTGTTATGTAAACACAGGGAAACCTAAACTTTTTCACTTTTCTATAAAGACAATAGCTACTGACAAATTGGACATCTTTATATAAAGTATAAAGTATATGGATTGAAAATGAACATAAAATTTTTGATCAAGTACTGAAAGTAATTCATTACTGAAGTAATGAAACAATTATCTATATTGTGACATTTCAACTTACTAAATACCACAGAAGTCCCTGTTTCTGTGATGCTTTCCCCAAAGCACAGCAAGTACTTGAGGAAGCTGTAGCTGCGTCCTTGTATGAACTCCCACTGTGTACTTCAAAGAAGCTTTTTCAGAAATTTTGTTCTTTTATTATACCAGTGGATAGCACACGTTTTCCAACTTGTTGGAACAGTTGCTTCATTTCAGAACTTTCTCCTACTCATTTGACTATATGCCTCTCCGCTGCACACCGTAGAGATGATCAGTTTCAAGTGTGACATGGTCTTTTGAGTGGTTATGCTCCCTCTCAAGCCAGTTACAGGGTAAAGTCAAAAGTAAGAAAGGAGACCCAGGGAAGTATTTTAAGAAAATAATTGCTCTCTAGGTTGGTATCATCTTGCAAGGGCATCTGAAAATTGTCAGTTGTTCATTACACTGTGCTGAAAATCCATGGTGCCCTTTATGGAGCAAGTTGAGGGTGAGAATAAGGTTTTTTTTCCTGTAGTGATACTCATTGATACGAGAAGAAAAGTGGAAAGTGTGCTGTCCTGGCATGCCAATCAGTTCCACCAACAGCATTGGACATCTCATGGTGCTCTGCGTCAGCAAGGATAACAAAAATGTTAGGGTTCTCTTGTGAGAAACAGCAAAACAAGTGGGATTTAATCCCAGAAAGTACTTGATCATCCTAGCATAAACATTTGGGGCAGCTGTAAACCAAGGCCAGATTAAATTTAATTTAGGAGGCAAATTCTATGATGTCAGAGAAATTTGTATGTATTTGCTTCATTTGTATAATTGAAAGATTCAGCCTGCTCCCAGCTGCTTCTTCCATCACTTATCAAATGTTACCAGGCCTGAGCTGAGAAAATGCAATTTGGGAAGTAGTGAGATTTAGAAAAGGAGATTAATTTGGTTTCAATTTTCACTGTACAAAACCCAACACCCTTTGATTTTAAGATTAACTAATTGTGATAATGAAAAATTTCTCTATGGTATGTTTATCTCTGACAGATTCTTCGTGTTACTAACTTAATGTAATACATATATTTATTTTCTTCACCAAATATAACTAATCTGGTACTTCTTGTGAAAATTAGCCTTCCACTAAGGGTTTTGTGTACTTATAGGAAGAAGGTAGGCTTAAAAGATTATGTTTCCCAGAAACAAACAAGGTAAAAAGCCCTTGATCTGTCCAGATGTTTCCTCTAGGGACATGCCCTTCTCTCTGGGATTTCAACATTTGCAATGAGTCATTAAGTTGTGCCTTTCAGTTTTCATGCCTTTGTTAAAACACTAAAGGTTTCCTTTCTTAGTGAGAGCTGAGTAAACAGATGAGAGCTATTTTTTGTAGTCCAGATAAATGTTTATTCTTATAAGGTTATTGAGATGTTTCTTCAGGTATTAGCAATCTGGCATTTCCCTAGTTGGAGCTTTCACTATCAGTGCATTTGACACCTGCTTTCAGGAGCTCAGACTACTTCTCAGGCATCAGATTTTGTCTAACATTAAGCCTTTAGGTCTTCCTCTATTCCTCTTCTCCCAACTTTTGCAGGTAAAAATGTGTACAATCCTTACCGGTTTTATGCAAGAAATTAATCTGTGCCAGGGTTTTTTCCACCCTTAGTCTGCTTTAATTCCTCTTGTACCCTTTCCTTCAGGGCAGTTTCCCAGAGAAACAGGATTTTTCTGTTCCTTAGGCGGTCCCTATGGGTCTTTCTTCAAATGAGGAGGTTCAAAAGGTCAAAGACTTCTGCCCATGTCTGTGTTCTACCTGAGCTGGCCAGGTCTAGAGCAGGCAAACACTCTGCGTGGTCTTGAGGCTGAGTCTTCGTTTCCATATTACCTCTCCAGGTATAGGTAGTTCACACTAAGGCCATTCTTTATGTTGCAAAACATGTATTTGTGTAGCAAAGGAAAGCTGATGCATTTCTAGGAAATTTGTAGGAATGATCTGGAACTCTTTTCTATTATGTCAATCACATAACATCATTTTAATGGTAGATGAGGTAAATGGGGGCCAAACAAGACCACCTGACATAATATTAGGATATCTTTTGGGGAAAATTGAATTGCCCTGCACCTTGCCTCAAGTCACAGAACAAGAGCATAGCTCTTCCTTGACCTTGGGTTTGATCTTGTGTGTGATTGTCTGCAGCTCTGAACCAGTGGCTGAGAAAAAGAAATTGAGTTAATTATAGGATAATTTTGTGGGTGGAGCATCCACCTACCATCTTGAAATAACACTTTGGTATGACAGAAAAAAACAGTGTTGCTTTTTCAGGGGAGAAATCTTCTTTTGGTACATGATGGCAGTGAAAACATGGCACCAGGACAGTACCAGTCTCCCACAGAGCTTTAATAAATGGCAATCACTTCTAAATTGAAAACAACCCTCCCAAATTCTTCCTCATGCTCCACAGTGTGAGTGAGCCATTAGGCTGAAAGCCCCTGTAGAGACTCTCTCTGCAAATTCAAACTGAGGAGTAAGATGATTGTAACACTGTTAAGGGTAGTTTATGGATGGGGAAAGAAGTGTTCTGCCAGCCAGGAGGCACTGGCTAAGAGGTAGGAGAACTGCCTTCAAGGGTTCCAGTGTGCATCCAGCTAACTGGGCTCCTGGGAACAGTGAGAGCAAGAAGCAGACATGGATGGACATCAGCAACATCAGCCAGTTCATTTTACTCCTTAGAGGAAGTTGTGCCATGGTAAACTTGACTGGGTTAATGCATCTCATAGATTTTGGTTTCAGTAATGGCAGGAAGGTTCAATGGTGAGAACAAATTGGTTTTTTGATACAAGAAACAAAATTAACATGACTGCAAGTGGGAATTGGACAAGCTGAAGGAGGCTGTAACTCTTCTTTTTCTCCCAGAAAACAATTCCACCAGATTATTTACTTTATGATAGATCATGTTTTATTTTCAGGGTCTTCGTTTTTCAACATGGAAAGTGGTAACAGAATTAAAAAGGCAAGAAATATATTAAGAATAGGATTGTTCCTTGGAAGAGTCAACATTAAAATTGTAATTTTGAAAAGTTAATACTTCTTTTGCCATTTTCTTCCTTTTTTAGTTTAATTTAATTTGAAGGGTTTCTTTTTTGCTATGAACCTGTAGTGTATAAAAGATGCTGGCTGAAGATAGTGTTGAGATTAGAGAAGTATGTGTGAATTCATAATTTTTTTTCCCATTAAACATGTACATAAAAGCTATAAATTTTCTGGAGAAGAAATAGTTTAAATAAATTAAATCCAAGAGTAACACATAGGAAAGAATGTGAGAACATTCCTCTCTATTTATAAGGGATTCCAATTTCTTGAAGCTGAATAGATGAAGGGGCATTTTGGTAATGAGAATCATTACCTACCTAGCAGTGCCATGCCCTGCCTACCTGCAGTTGACTTGTTTCTACTAGATAATGTCAGGTGGTTGAAACTGGAGTAGGCCCATGAACTTTCACTCAGTGAAATATAAAAGTTTTGCACTCCTACGTGTTCTGTGTGTCAGCATTCTGAGGCATTCATACTTTCCATCCCACCACTGAGGTGTTCCAGATCTTACCCCTGCCCCAAGGGCAATTTGCATTGCTCCATGCAGAGTGGTAATTTCACAGACAAATTCTCCTTTCTCATTATGTAAAACTGTGAATCCTCTGAAGTACTTGCTGATGCCAAAACCCATTTCCTTTTTCTCTATTAGTCCCCCAAAGGTTTCTTCCTACATTAAATAATACCATAAATAAGGGTCAAAGCTGTAGTTCTGATAAGTTTTGGAAGGTTTTAATCGGTGATTCTGTAAGCACAAAGATATTATGGGGGACAAAATAAGTTCCTCATGTTAACTGGTTGCTACTTAACCACTTCAGTTCATGTAATACATGCTGGCAGCTCGTCTTTAGGAATGCCTAATTAATAAGAACCAAATAGTGTGTGGTACAGAGTGGTGTATTGCATCAGTGCCTTTGGCCATATCTAATGTGAGAGAACCAAAGATGGAGCACGGGCAGTATGTGTTCTAAAGCCAACCAATGTGGGAAATTGCAGCAGCACTCCCCATGAAAGGCTTTCACAGTGGACAACTTCTGGAAAATTAATATGAACCACAGATTTTCAGAACTTGATGGGACAAGGCCTTGAACAACTTGATCTGAATTCAAAGCTGGCTGTGCCCTGAGCAGGAGGTTGGAGTAGGTCTTTTCCAACTTTGTTCATTTTATCAACATGTTAAGTGATATTTTAACTGACCAGCTTCAGTGATTTCATGAGACCTAATGTATGAAAATATTCCTTTGTCATAACAGTAGGAAGCTACAGAAGTGTCTGACCTTCCGGAAGGTCCTGTGTTACTGCAGTGAACTGATCATAATGGTACTTTTAATTCCATAATAATTTTTTTCCTGTTATCTCCTCATACTGCTGAGTTCAGCAACTTCATCTGCAAAATTCTGCTGAGCTGAGCTGAATGTACACTTGTGTCTATTGCTCAGATGTTCTTTTTGTACTTTCTCTGTATCAGTGAGAAGTAGGAAAGAAGAACTGAAGGCTACGACTCATCAGCTTAGTTTAAATTTACATCATCATAAACCAGGAAAGGATTTCTAAACTGATCAGTTTATTTCCCTTCTTAGACTCCCTTTAACTGGCTTTGTGAGAATGGAGGAAGGAGTAGGTTTCAGATGTTTGTGATTTTACTCAGGCTTTTGATGCTGTTCAGATAAGCAAATGAGGGAAATGTGATGTAGATAAATCTAGTACAGGAATGATCAAGTGGAAGAATCGGTGCTTCATGAGCATGTCTTGTGTCTGATAATACTTTCAGTAAATTGAACGACCGTAGAATTCAAAATTATCTTGACAAATTGAAGAAATGGTCTGATAAAAATAGGATGTGTTTTTAAAACAAATCAAGCAGTCTGTCACAGATTTTTGTGGGGAACCAGAGTTTCAGTGGCAGAAAAAAAAGACTGAGTGGGTGAAAACATGAAAGGCATCAACAGTGCTGCTATTCAGCACACGACAAATCGTGGGTCATATAAACAAAGCTTAGGTTGCAGGGAACATCAAGGTTACCACTTGACATTAGCAAAATGTTAGTTGCAGCTCCATGTCTAGTGGTAGTAATATGGCCTTAGAAGGATGCTGACAGATTGGAGACAGTTCAGAGAAGAGCAGTGGCAATAAGGAGCCTTTTAGAATACATGATCTGTGAGAGAAGACAGAAAAAAATTGACTCTTGAGTTCCTTACTCAAAAGAGGAAGACTAAAGGGAAACATACTGGTCTTCAGATGCCTAAAGAACTGCTTCAAAGGTACAAGTTTTCTCTTTTTTCTCTATGCCTACTATAGGGAGGATAGAAATAGTGAATTTCAGCTGCAGTGAAGGATGGTTTAGTTAGTCGTTAAAGAAATGTGATGTGTTAGGGAGACATATGAGCACTGAGGATCATGAAAGTCTAGAAGATGATTCTCTGGTGAGTTTTCAGTCATCATCATCAGAAAGAGCAGTTCAGAGACATCCATTGAGATCCACGTGGATTGGTGATTCTGCCCTAAAACAGGGAGTGCTGGTTAGCAGATATATATTAACAGAGTTCTCCTGTTGCTCAATTCTGTACAGTCCTTGGAAAAACCCAGAAGCACGTGGCTGGTGGAGGCCAGTGGCACAGATCTGTCAAATGTTGTGTAGGGGATCTTTCTGCCCTGTCAGCAGCTCACTGTTAACTTACACTGTGAACCTGTGCATGAACTCCCACTCCCCACTGTGTTCACGTGTTCACCTCTCCTCCTCCGGGCACTTTCAGTCCAGTTCCTGGTGAACTGCTCATTCTGTGCCTCAGAGTAAAAGGAAAGCATGTCTAAACTATAAATAGAATTGTTAGTAAACCAGGGAAGTTAGTATTTCAGATAAGGGCAGCTCAAGTGGGCTGGAATAAGGCCCAACTGTGTTCCATGGGTGCTAATGTGATCTCAGCAAACAGATTTGATAAAACTTGGAAAGACTGAAGCAATAGTCTCTGGTGAGTTTAAGTTACTTTCTCTACTGGCTGGACTTTGCAGGCTTCTTGTGCTGTGTCTCTGCATTTATAATCTCATATTCAGCTAGAAATTAACTGCTAGCTAATGATATATATCATAGTTGTCTCCCTTCTGTTACACAATGTGTGTTTGCTTTTAAATATGAACAACAGGCAACAAGTCCTGAAACCTTGGGAAATTCCCTGTGCTCTTTTGTGACTGTTTCTGAAACCTCAGTTATTACCAATGTGATAAAGAAATGGGAATTTTTCAGCTCCTTTATTTTAAGTGACCTTTCTTGGTTTTCCTCAAAAACTTTTCCAGTTCTCAGCAGTGTCAAGTGTAGTGTTTGACCTTCCTTGTATTCAAATACTGTAAACAGTCTGTGCTGAAAGCTGGAAATGCCTTCAGATTTAAGAAAATTATTAGGGTTTTTATGCTTTGATGCCAAAAAGGACTGTGTGGTTGACCATCTACTATCATAGTTGCTATCTGACATGAAGCTTTTACGTTTTCATTGAGGCCAAATTTCAACAGTTTATCTCTGCAGACCACACACCAAAACCAATTCTACTTCAGCAGGAGTATATCCATGGAATGTACACAAATCTCTGCAAATGTGGATGACATATTATTAACTAAGGAGAGCAAGAGTCTGGTCAGAAATGACATCCAAAATCCTCTATCTTTACATGCATGTTTACATGGGATACACGATCTCTTATCAACTGTGCAACGCTGCAAAGGGCAGCTTTGGTTTTGGTAGAAACCATAAAAAGGAAAAATTCTGAGCCCCATGAAAGTTCCCCATGAAAGTCACTGCACAAAATCTGCTTTGAATACTTCAATGTCAATCATTCTGTAAGATAAGGAGGATAAAACTGAGAACAGTTAAAGACAGGAGGATAAAACTGAGAACAGTTAAAGACAGTGGATTAAGTCCCATAATATACAAATAAAAAGGGCTAAGTTCACATTAGGGATTGAGATTCATTTTGTCTGCAGTGCTAAAACTATTCTGATGATACCGTCTTTCAGGTGGTCTCTTGCCGCTGTATGTCAGCCTCAAATATCAACAGAGGGTGGTGACCTTTGAATCTGTAACAAACACATCGCTTTCTAAGGAAAAATGTCCCAGACATGGCTTACTGACAAGTAGATCAGCACTAGTGTCTTAAAATAGGAGATCAAATTTTTCTGAAGGTGTCTCATAGCAGAACATGCTCAGTCCTTTCTGACTCATGAGGGCAAGGGTCTGTGAGATGATTCCACACTCTTGACTTGGTTGTGAGGAGTCAAGAGCCAGACCAGATGGTGGGGAGGGAAAAGACACAGGAGTGGCATGAAGAGTGTAAGGCTGCAATTGGTGGGAAGAAGAGAAAACTTTTTTTTTGGCTGCACTTCTTTAACCTTCTCTGTCTCTGAAAGGTACCTCAGTGCATCTTGAGAGCGCCTGTGTGTTTTCTACAAATCCGTGAAAAGTATGGTGTGGAGCTTATATCAAAAACACAGTTGTGGAAGTGTGGTATAGCGTGCTTTAAAAATTGTGGGGGGCAGTCATCCCAAACTAAACATCATCCTGAACTGGTTGGTTTTATCTGGTCTCAGTCAAGGCCAATACACTTCAAACCCATTTGAAAAACAAAATATCTGGAATCAGGACAAGAATTTTCTGCTTCCCTCAGTAATTTCTGTAAAAGCTACCGATTTCTGTCTACCTTGGCCATGATGAACAAATGGTGTTTTATCTGCATTTTATCTTTAGTCTTCATTATTGTTTAAAAGTGACTCAGAATTTAAGGTTTTATCCAATAGGGAGGCTTTTCCCATCCCTCTGTTTAGCACACTGATGGGCTGGGACGTGGCCTTGTCTCAACAACCCCTTTCTCCAGTGCAATCTCCAGCCTTTGAGCAGTGAACTCCTGTAAGCCTTGTGAATAAGGGCTGGGATACCCTGGAAGCTCCTCAGGGAGTCCAGCTCCTCAGGGCTGGTGTCCATGCTTGAACAGCAAGGATTGGAAAGCCCTTCCTGCTGCCCACATGCAGATGGGCCAGACTGATAAAATCTAAACTTTTAAGTTCTTGATTTAACAATCACGTATTTCTTTTAGATCCATGTGCCACATTCTAAGTTATCTTGGCTTTGGTAAGACTAGTCAGTTATAAATTTTGCACTCTCTTCTCTCATTGCCTTTCCTTCTTGTTCTCCCCTGTCACATGATTTGTCCCCTTATTCTCCTACTTTTGGTAAAATAATAACTTTGTCTTAAAAAGCTTAACTGAGTCACAAAGAGGAGTTTGAGCACTTGTACCCTCATTGAAATCACTTAAATGTTTAGCAGCTAAATAGTAATTTGTTGTTCACCTCTCTTAAACTGGCACTTGAATTCCAAAGTGGAATATATTTTCACTAACTCTTCCCTCTACCTAGATCCTCTTATTGCCCCCAAATGATGTAAAAATATAAAAGATTATTTTTGGGGCAACTACCACAGGTCACCCAACTCTGCATGGCAAAATGGGCCTGTGGCAGAGGATGGGCAAAAATGCTGTGGCAATGCTCTGGTGACAACTTAAGGAGAGGTACTGACCCATTCATTGCTTAAATACCCTGGGTTTGGTCATCTGGCTGTTTTGTTGTGTTGTATCAGAGACAAGACAATACAGATACCTTTCTAAATGTGGCTGAGGTAGAAGAACAAGCCCTTCTACTTGACTGAGAGGGCATCCAGCAGGAACATTGAGGCTCCATGGCCTTGAAGGGCAGAAGAATTCCAGTAGGAGGTCAGTGACTGTCTGATGCCTGTGATAGTATTCCTAGCAAACCCAGACATTCTCTTTTGGAACTCCTGCCTGTTAATGCAGGTTTAACCAGCATAAAATACCCTGATCTGATCTGATCTGCAACTCAGTTCCTGGAGGGATAAACAGAACACTCACTGAATGGTTGATTGTCTTGCCAAATTGAGAAAGGGTAGCTGGAAGAAGATGTGATAGGATCTGCACACCATGTGGAAGCCCAGAAATCAGTGAGCTGTGTTTTGGGGAGTACTTAAAATGTGGGCATGGCAGATCTTTCTAGTGAAAAAGTTTTGAGACAGTTTAAGTCATAGTTCTAGTTGAACCAGTTGTACTGACTCTAGTAAGATTATAAGAAAATGATGATTTTGTGCTGGCATGAGCTAGCAATGTGGTGTATCACAAATTTTCTGACGTATAGTCTGTTCTCTTGTGGGGATTTTGGAGCAGTTTAGTGGTTCAGCCTTCTGTTTCTTGGATCGTTTATTGTCTGGGAAAGTAGTTTTTCTAAGCAATGTCAGAGCTAGTCATTACTTGGATCTTGTCATTGTGAAAGTAGTGTTCTTTAGCCTGCTACCAAGAATTAGCAAGGAATGCTGCAGCAACCCTTGCAGCATGGATTTTGGCTTGACTAAGCTTCTGTAGCCTCTGTGCAGAGAAGGATGTTGCTGTCTTTGAGCTTCCTTCAGTGCTAGGCAGTATGCAAGACAGAGATTGCAGAGTGACAGTATTGGATAAAATCACTGACAGAGTCTTGCTGATGATCAGACACCAGGTGTATTTTGCAGCCTGCTCTTGACCCCCCAGATCATGGCTCCTGTTATGCTGCAGTGTGTGCTGGAGGGGTTGGGTGCCTGGAGCAGAGATAAGTGCAGGTCTTGCAGAGGTGAAGAGCTGACTGCTGCAGGGGTGGCCTTATCACTGCACTGCATCAGCCTTCAGCATGGTCTTGCCTGTACTGCTTCCATGAGATGCTTTTGTGCAAGACCCCGGGGCACTTGTGTGGTTCTGATTCCTGTCAGTCACATCATGGTCCAAGAAAGTGGCTTCCAGTCACTTCTCTGTGTGGCACTGCTCCAGAGGTGCAGAAGGCACAAAAGGCAGAGTCTCAGGCCAGAGCAGGGTAGGAGATGGGAGCAGCAGCACTTTGTGTGAGTTGTTTCCAGCTATAAAGCTAGAAAGTAATGAGAAGCTTAAATAGGTGGGAAGGACAAGCTCTTTACTAGCCAGGTGGAAGCTTACAATGCCCTACGATTATCTCCTAGAATTACTGGGGAGCTGAAGTTATTCTGACTCCCAAGAGTCCTGTTTTTATGAGGGGTTTCTTCCTCCTTCTCTGTTCTCCCCCATAAATCCTTTCTGCTTCTCTTGGGTAGACAAACTATTTCAGAGTGCAGGAAAGCACCACCTGCAAAGTTCTTGGGGCCAGGTCTTCAGGACATACAGTCCTGCCCAGGATAAGCTCCCAGGAGCATGGGCAGGACACCTTTCCCTCCATGCTGCTGTCTCTGGCTGTCCTTCAGGCCAGCCCCACCCTGGGCTCTGCTCTCTGCCAGCCCCCTTTGGAGCACACACAAAGCCAGCTGTGTGACATTACATCTCCCTGAGGCCCTCAGCCACCACGAGGTGTCCTGACAGTGCTCACAGGCCTGTCAGCTCCCCTGGGTTCCCAAGCAGAGATTGTGGTGTGGGATGAGATCCAGCAGAAAGATATGAAGCTGTCACACAGTGTGACAGACAAAACAAGGGGGAGGAGAGGGACTGAGGCAAATAACTCATAAAGTCACAGTTGAAGATGAAATCTGAGGGCAAGATCAGGTTGTAATGACTAGAAATTGGTTGAGAATTTGAAAATAAAACCATCAGACATAAACCTGTGTTTAAAGAAGAGCAGAAGGCAGCAGGGAGAAAGAATGTGTGGATGGAAACACATGCAGGGCAGCCCCATGGCAGCACGTGTTAGCATCAACACTGTGGGCACCACTGCAAACAGGCAGAACTGTTTGGAGATGCTGAGATGTTTCTAGAAAGGATCAACAGCTTGTTTGATCTGCCTGTGGTCTTCTGTTCCCAGTCTGGCAACGGAGGACCACAGCTGGGTTTTGCATATGCCCCAGTCAGAGCTGAGACTGAAGATTTACAGCAGGAAGTCCTAGATGTTGTATCAGCAAAGATGTTCTTGCTCCAGCTCCAGACCCCAGGCACCTGTGGCATGCTGCTGCTCTTTTAAGAGTACTGATGCAAGTGTTTGCCCAGCTTTCCTGTGAGCTGCCTCAGGAAGTGGTCTGCCCTGAGAAAATAGTGCTGGGGGAAAAAGAGAAATGGTCATCTTTGGTTTATTTTATAAAGTCAGATCTTTTCCTTGATTCCATGGCCTGGCATGGTGGGGAAGGTCAGTGAGCCAGAATTTAATACGTAGCAGACACTGCTTTAAGGCACTATTGCTACATAATTTTTGTGTGATGAAACCATAACCAAAATATGAATTTTCTTACAGATGCCAGAATGGCTGTGATGTGGTGGTGGATAACCACACTGCTTTTCTGTTTCTTCTACATCACTATATTTATACTTCTCCTTCACATAGAATGCCTTACAGGCACAAAAGAACTGATTCTATGTTTGATAAGTTATTGACTGGTAGAGCAGAAAATGCAGAGGAAGACAGAAGTCTAACAAACAAAATTTCTATAGAATGCAATGCAAGATTTCTCTAATCTTGTATTAGTTTTTCCCAAAGTCTTTCTCTAATGCTGTCATGCTTAAAATAGAGAACTCTTGAACAATCTTTGCTTGCATAACACACTTGTACTGCCCTGAAAATTAAATGATCATTATTATGTTCAGGTTTGAGAAAGTCCTGTGTTTATGGAAGCTGCTTCATAAGTAAACACTTACAGAAGCAGCTTTAGTTTTTGTTATATTTTGGTAATCTTTGTGTAAACAGATTTATGTTAGTGACTAATACAATCGTCAGCTATCCACTCATTTCCTTTTCCCAAGAGCGTCCTACCCAGCCTCTGGCTGCCTTCAAGCAAACCTGATGGTGGCATAACAACCTTAAGGACAGCAAGTTTCTCCAGGTGTGAAAACACAGAGCAGTTAAGAAGCGATGTTGCCTTCCTGAACTGATGACATACCCACTTTCCCCAGATGAATACCCGAAGGTCTGAGTGTCCCTGCGGGCATGACTGATGGAGTGTTGCACAAGCACAGAGCTCATGCCGTGCTGCTCTTGTAGAGTCATGGCTTGTGCCTGGATTCCTCAGTGTCTAATCTAGGGGGCATCCCCACTCTGCCCCTTTCTTCACTATAAAATCTGTATCCTCCTTATCTGTTCCTCTGCAAGCTGGAGAACACCTTTTCTGTGGCTGGTATCTTGTTGTCAGATTTGCTTGAGATGGGGCAGAGCTTGTAAAGCCATTGGGAAAAGGAGGCAGCAGCATGAAAAACTGACCTCCACACACAGTTAGAGCGATCACAGGGAAGTTGGGGTTGAACGTGGCTGTTTTACTGCTTTTGATGGCAGGAAAAGGAGGCAGAGTGGAGCAGAGAGAATGGTGCTGGGGGATTCTCTAGTCCATGCTCAGCCTGCTAAGCACAGCTTTCCTTGCCCAAGGCAGACAGTGCCTTTGTGAGCTGCCTGCCTGTGGCAGTGACTCAGTTGTCCATGCCATAAACCCCTGGAGCAGGTCACTGCTGTGGGCTGCAGGAGCAGGTGCCCCAGCCATACAAAGAGCACAGAGTATTCTGTCATTCTGCTTCTGAGGAGGCCTCCAAGTACTGCAGAGCCCTCATCTGAAGGACAGCAGGAGCCCTTAAACCTTTGTTGTTTGTTATAAAGAGGAAAACTGGTGTCGGAAGAGTCTGCTGACTTTTCCCTCTACATCTCTCCAGAAATACACAATCTAAAGGTCACTTCATGGAATTTCTTCATCCCCAGAAGCCCTTGCCTTGGGAATGCAGCCACAAGATCAGTTCCTTCAGGAGCAGTCTTTCTGAATGTCTGTTCTTCCTTAATTCTTGATCTTTTCCTTTGAGACTAAAGAATATGTTGCTAGTATCTGGCTGGATTTAATTTGAGTAAAGTGGAAAAAGCCAAACAACATCCTTTTATGTAACTCTACCCTAGCCCTAGGGACAACTCTGAATCTGTAGGACTCTATTGGCTTGTCTTAATATCTGGTTTCTATCCTTTGCCTTGCTTCACTTGCATGAGATTAGTAAAAATTAAATACTTATTGGAAGTTTTCTGATGGCAGTAATTGAAAAGGCAATGTGATATGTAGAAATTGTTTCTTATTCCACAAATCTTTTGAGGGACATAATAGTATCTGTTTGCTTCTCTGCCATACAGGCTATAGTTCCTTGCCTTGTAAATATCCATTTACATGCACAACAGATTCATGGAGAGCTCCGTGGACCAGGAACAGCACCTGCCAAGACTACAGGCAGTTTCTCTTTGGAGTGGCTGGATAGAAATTGAGAAGTTCCACCTTTTGGTGTCAGAACAATATCTGATGTCTAATGAATCTTCTGTTGGCAAATAGGAAGCTTTATCAGTCTTATGTAACACTATTGATGTTGTTGCCAGCTAAGCTAGATGGCATTAAGAGGATCTTTGAAGAAAAATACTTGTGGCTCTTTTTATAATTTGAATGTTATGTCCAGAGCAACTTGCTGAGGCACAGTTTTGAAAAGAAAAGTATGCAAGTTTAAGGACCTTGCCAAGTATGGGCACCCTATTACCTGCAGGGGCATTTCCAGCCTGTTAGCTGATGTTGGCTGCACAACAGCTTCAGGAAGGTCTAAAGGTGAAGTTCTGGGCTGTGCCTCTCAGGGGTGCAGCTAGAAAAGTTAGGGCTTGGTGAGCTGTGGGCTGTGTAACCCCAGTCATTTCTTCTGGGAGCTGGAAGCGACTTGTGTGTAACTCAGTAAAACTGGGTGTTTATGTAAGTGGTGACTGATTGATGGTTCAGAAGTAAACCTGGGCATTTCATGGTATTGTCTCTTGTGCAAATGGACTTCTCTACCCTACAGCTGTGCTCTAAGCAGTCAGCACCAAGGGAATCCTCATGGATGCCAAACTGGTTTTTTTTTCATTTTGATGAGGGGAGATAAAAATTTCTTTTCTACAGGCTTTTGAATGTTTTTTGAAAATTAGTAAAACTTAAGGCATCCCAGTCAATGATTTGTCATTAAAAAGGTTTCATTTTTAATTATACTTAGTCAAGGTAGACTTGATCTACTTCCAGGGAACCTACTGGAACTGTTCCCACTGAATTCAGTGTATGCAAGATCAGACTCGCTTGGCTGGCTGTTGCAGAGTGCAGAACACTTCTGTTTCTGATGAGACTTCCTGGTCAGGTGATTTTATTTGAGATAAAAACTGTAATTTCCAGTCAAGTTTCCATGTGGATCTATTCATTTGCTGTGGCAAAGTTCCTGAGTAACCTCTGCTGACTGACTGACCCTCTGACTTTTGACCAAATGTTCTAATAGTTTTCCTATTAGCAATAGCCAGACACAGAGTTTTGGATGGGACTAACTTTGTAATGAGGATTATGTTTTGGCTTTTTGTTGTTTGCGTGGTTTAATTTTTCCCCCTCAGAGAGTGTTTTTAATTCTCTTGAGAGTTTTCTCTTATGAGAAAAAAATATAGCACAGAAGATGAATTGCCACAATGATCAACAAAACATTTTGGCTGTAATATGCTACCAGAAGTTCTTCTTGAGTCTCTGAGGTAGGAAAACATCTCTACATTGTGAAAGTCCAAGCTCCAGTGACTTCTTGTTGCAAATTTTATAGGGATCACTGGGTTTGCTCTGTTGAGAGTTGTTGAGAACTAGAATGTTCTCAGCAGCGGCTGGGGGAAAGATTTATATTTAGATTTTGATGATTTAGATGAGTGCTACCACACAGGTTTAAGCAATGTGAGCAACAAGTTTTCATAGGCATCAGTGTGGATGTATTGAATTCAGCCCTTCTCCTACTTACCCAGCTGAGAACTTAGATTCTTCTGAATCTTGAAAACTTTGAATTGGTTTTGGGCTTACTACTGCCCTTGACTGCTAGAAAAATCTTAATGATTTCACTGAGAAGCTCAAACCACACATGAGAATAACATTTGCATATAAGTAATTGCTTCTGTAGTTTCCAAATTTGATGGGTTTCTTCTCTACATAGTTTTGTTCTTCTGTGTGTACAGGTGTAAGCCCCCTAGCCCATTGGCAGCCAGAGTTCCTCTGGGTCTGTGAGGTGAGAAGCTGCTTTGAGGCACACAGCTTCTGTCAATGACCTTGGGGAGGTGTTAGTACCCCAGTTTCTGGTGGGAGGGTAAGGAAAGCCAGAGGGACTTGGAAATGGCATCAGTTCTGTTGGCAGCTGCTTCCTGAGTCACTGAGCCAGAGCTATCTGGGTGTGGCAGCGCCAGGCTGCCAGGGCCTTCGTGCCATGCCAGGGGCTCTGGTGGCATCTCCAGGTGCACGGTGCCCTGAGGGAGCTGGCACACCCTGCAGGAAAATGAAATGAGAAATCTCACTTGGCGTGTGGTAGGAGGAAGTAAAGCAAATGTTCCCTGTTTCTGAATGTCCTCATGCAAGGTCAGTTAAAAAAACCCCAACAAAACAAACAACCCCCAAACAAACAAGCAAAGCAAAGCAAACAACTTCCTGTAGCATTGAGATGACACTTACACACAGTGCTAATGTTCCTATTGGCACCTGACTTTGAGAGCCCAGACTAGGGAGGAAGAGGTTGCAGCATGTGCATGGTTTTTATAGTGGCCAGAAAAGGATTTTCCTACCACTACAATAAAACTTTTGCTGAGGATGAGAATTTAGAGTGGAGAAAACAGACAAGCAGAGGAAGCAAATGACAAGTAAGCAGCCAGACAAAACCAAACCACTTCCATGTAAACACTCTGGAAACTGCAGGCACTATGCCATCCCGAGTTCGGAGGAAGAGGCAGATCACGAGATTTTCGTATGCTGATTCCATGTGGGACATGTTCTTGTTCCTTTTTGCTCATGTCAAGTGCAATATCTAGGGGTGGATGAGCCTTTACCAACAGCACCGTGGAACAGAGACTGTTGTAAAACCCTGTTCCAGGAGGGGAAGTGAGAAACAGTGGAGTGGGAAGATGGAGGGGCTCAGCTAACTCTGGTTAGACTGACCAGATGTTGGGTTTTTTAAGGGACAGAGGCAGAAGATTGTTCTTGCATCTTTTAAGGAAGAGGAAGATGAGCTGGATCAGATGAGCAGTGAAGGAGCTTGGGCTGAGATCCATGTCTTCCTCCATCATGAAATAATGATGAAAGCAGAATAAACATGTCTGGTGCTGCTGCTTAATGGGGGAACACTCTGCATCTTGTTGGCAAAATGAGAACACAGAACACCCCGGAGCTGTTAGTCAGGATGGCAGAGATGTCTACATACTCTGAAATTGTTTCCATCAAGGAGTATTGCTGATTCTCCTTCCTGCAGTGGCATATCCCTCTCTACAGCATCTCTGTTAGCTACTGACACAGAAACAGGACACAATCAGGCAGCTTTTGCTGTCCACTTAACTCATTTTCTCCCCATCTCTGAACCCAAATTCCTTTCTCAGTCCATGTTTCAGTTGATGCCATAAACTTCAGCTGCTTCAGACATATCCTGGATATGTCTATTTCTTCTCAGTGATGTTAGCCTTCTTGTTCCTACTTAGTAAAGCAGTCTTAAGAGGTCTGCATTAAGAAGGCAGGAAACAAAACCATTCTGACACTGTGGAAACAGCCTATTTTTAATTTCCCAGGAAACTCACTCTGGACACCAGTACTGGGAATAAGCTCTTTTTGTGAATTTTTTGGGAGATGCATTGTGGTGTGTGCCATGGTGAATTTGCCAGGCACAGAGAGTCACTGCCTTTCCCTGAGGGAAGAGAGCAAAGACTCACCCTAAGTTTGTCACAGTGGAAAAGCAAATATTTAGAAATTCTTCACAAAGGTGCTTGAAATGCAGACTATTTCCCTTGGTAAGGGTGGATGCCATGATAGGAGTCAAGTGCTGGAAGCAATGTGTCCTGAAAGGCAGGATTTCTGATCCCGTCTGCTAATTAGGACAGAAGAGCTGTGGGTTTGGAAGAAAATTCACTTCTACTAAGCCTACAGGTCTTCTGTCCCTGTCACTGTCTAGAATGTACCTGTGACAGAGGAGAGAAAATGAAAAAGCTCAAGGAAAGACTCATAAAGTTCCTCTTCTTCCAGGGTCAGTCTTGCACATGGAAAGTTTCTGTGCAGAACAGGATCCTTGGCAAGAATGCACCTCTGCCAGGTGAGAAGCAGATGCCCTCAAGACCAGGCAAAGCATCCAGTGTTTTTCTTCCTGTTTGCTCCAGGAATATATTATCAGGTTATGTCTCTTTGCCTGCCATCCTGGAGTGCACATGGTGGTTTCCAAGCTAGAAAAGGATGAGCAAATATCAGATAGGAAGGGCTGAGGAGCTCAAGGTGCTCAGGTACAAGGTATTTCTCTTGCCAGAACAATTCTTTGGCTCAGTCCCTGTGTGCTCTCAGGTTACACCTGAGGAGGAAGGTGGCTGGCAGCAGCTTGCACAAAATATTCTGGCAATGGCAACTTGTTCCTTGCTGGTGTCCTCCCTAAGCATGCACACACCTCACTGAGGGAGTGTGCCATGCCTGAACAGTAGCTCCACTGTTTTCAAGGAGCACCACACTGACAGTCTGTGCATTTCACACAGAGTTTGTGTGTGTGCAACAAAACCGGATTTTTTTGCAATAACAGCCAATGCATTCTTCTTCAGTCTATGGAAACAGGCTGACCAAAAAAAAAAAATTATATATTCTGGTGCATTTCTGTCCTTAACACTGGAGATGCTAGAGGCCATTACAAGAATTAAAGTGCAACCCAAGAAAAGAGATAGCTTTAAGAGGTTTAAAAATAGGTAAGTGATAGATGGGAAGAAATGTATATGGCCATTTATGCAGTTTGGCTATTATTTTTTGACTCCTTCATTTAACAGTGAAGAAGGAAAACCAAACTTTTGCAGATGGAGCCTATGTGAAGCCACTGTAACATTGTTTGTCATGCAAAAGTTTTATCTTGCACTTGAAGTGGTATGGCTGCCGCTGCTGAATCAATCTAGCTTTCTGAAAATAAGTAAAATATTTATGTTGTTTCACTTCTTTTAACTTGAAAATGGCAAAACTGAATATTGACATTTTTCCAGCTAATAAAAGCCAAAGCCAAGTTTCTATTTCTATTTAAATTTAGGTCCTGGAATTATTTTGGAGCAACATTTCATTAAGTATCGAGCATATACGTATCATAGTTCCTTTTCCTTTCTTCTTGCATATTAGGTAATAGGAAATCCTTTTACTGTGATGTATCATAATGCAACACATCACAGCCCTTGGTTTGGGCTTTTTCCTACACATCTCAAAACCCAGCTCTTCTTCAGTTCTCTATTTTGATTCTTTCCACACATAGAATGGAACTGAAAGTTTCTGCAACCATTGCACAATGTGACAGACAGCCTTCCAGACCAGCTGTCTGGAAGGTCTGGTCTGAGTCCTGTGGTAAGGAGACATCATCCTGTTGCAATTCCAGTATAACTTACACTGGTAGAAGTTAAAAATAATTCTATAGAAATGAATGAATTATGTCAGCCATCTGTAATGTAAGGAAAATTCAATCTATTAATTTCTAAGGGGTTCTTCTAATAGGCCTAGGTTTGATTAGTGCCAATAGTCAACAAGAAAACTCTTCCTTTGACTGTAGCTACATAACCAATATTAGATGTGTTTAGGTATGTTACCTACAGCAATGACATGAGAAACACCTAATATTCACATTGGTCAGGCCAAGGCAGAAAAATGTCAAACAAATATAAAGGCAGCTGTTGTTGTATGCTGTTGTTTTGTGCTTTGGTAGTATCCCTTATCTTCTTCCTTTTATTTACCATTGTTTTTTTTAAATGGAAATAATTTACCTGTTGTTTTCTTCCCATACAGTCTCCATATTACTGTGTCTGTCTTCTTCTCAGCTTGGTTTCTTGCAAGGTCCTTTCCTGCTTCATCTTATGTTCCTGTGTACATCCCATATGCAATCAGCTGTGATTGCTGGTTGGGTTCCTACCATGTATTTACAGTTCTTCCTATTTATTTGGGCTGTTTGCCTACAATCTATCCTGTATCTGCCCTGTGATAATGCAATTTTGAATACCCACAGAGAAACCTGCTGTGTGTCTGTCTGGCTGTCAGCAGTGCTGCTAATCCCTGGGGGAGGCAGGAAGGCATTATGTTGGTGTTGTGGTACCAGGGGAGGTGTTGGCCTCTGTGATGAACCATTGTCTTTGCTTTCATTCTGGAAGTCCCAGTAGCTTTTTGTTACCTGACATAACTAAAATTAACAGATGTGCAGATGTAAGAAGAAAATCAGATTTTTAGAAGAAGAAAGTGAATTTTGACACCTGTTGCTTATATTCTGAACATCTGTACCACTGCATCCACTAAAAAGATTGCATGGAAAGGACAAAATACCACATATCTACATGTCTGCAATTACAGTGCATTTGCAAGTAGTGCTCTGCGTATTTTAACATGGATATTCAAGTGCTGCTACAAATGTAGAGCTTTGGCAGGTTGGTGGGAGTGCAGAGAGGCTGATGAGATGAACTGCTGTCAGATGCCACCATACCTCTAACTGCAACAAACCTGAGCTGTAAAAAGTCAGAATGACTTTTTACATACTGCTCAGTGCTTGACTGGTTTGCTGAGCTGGGCTGTGTTTTGGCTTATGGTAAACATTGTGACTGATGTCCCAAATCCTGGAGCTGTTTCAGCTGAGTGACCGCTGGCAGCCCTCTAGCACTCTGTTCTTCCAAACATTTATCTGTTGCTGTGGCACATGCTGTTTACTTTATTTGCATTCAAATGGGCTTTCTGTTAAACATTTTCCATATTTCTTTTTCTTTTCCTTCTCACTTCATCAGAATGCAGCAAGTCTGACTGCTTGTGTAGGGAAAGGCGCCAAAGGAGCCAGTGCACAGCTTGGGTCGCAGAGCTTCCCTCCAAGCTGGTAAGTCATGGAGCATCTCTAGGGATGTAGATCCAAAGGGATGATTAGATGTCTGCCTAGAGCTCCAGAAATTATCTGGAATCCACAGTTACACTGGTAATAAACTGGTTCACCATTGTCATCTGACAAGGGGTCTCCTTCAGGGTAGTGATGGATACAGTGAAAACAAAATAATTGCATCTGTAGGATCTTAGCTGTGTGATATATACACTAAAGATGCTGACAACCCCTGGTGTGAAAGGAATCCCACCAGTAATGAATAGCATGCAGGACACATGGGTATGTGAGATTTAGGACACATGATGGCTGCTTCTCAGTGTTCTTCAGTGTTTTGTTCATCTAGATTACTGCATGTGTTCTCATAACCCATTATATATTTATGAATAAAGTTATGCCTTTGAATTAGGGACAGAAGTGCCTATTTGCCTTGCTTGGTTTCATGCATTTAGTATTACTGATATTCAATTATTTAATTTATTTCAGATCTTGTTTTAGCAATAGCTTATTTTAAAAAGAGTTTCCTCTGGCACCGAGCAGTGCTCTCAATGAAGTTCTTATCTACACACATCCTAAAACCTTCTCTGAACGAGTACCTGAATTTCTGTATTTAAGGAAGGTGTTGTTTCCTAGGAGGTTGGCCATTTGCTACTGATATTCAAGAGAAAACTCTAATTTTGAATCTCAAGATATTTGTATTCACTTCATTTGTTCTTCTGTCTCATTCACTGTTACTTTCCACAGCCCCTGTTGCCGTGTTGTTGCTGCAGAGCCATGATGGGTGGTGGAGCACGGTGTCTTGGCTGCCTGTGGGGACAGCAGCCCAGGTGGGGCACACCAAGGGTCACATCTGAAAAGTCAGCACCTTCTTTGACTGCCTGCAATGTCCCAACAGTGGGGAAGGAGTTGATTAATTATAATGATTCAGAAAGAGCTGCAGTCATAAAGAGCGTGAGAGCTATGTTGAAATTATATTTTAAAGACTAATTCCAGGAAGGAGCTGGTTTTTGACTGGTCACAATTCCTGGTACTGGCCTGGCTGTATCTTGTAACTAAATAGTGAAAAGATGGGTAAAGCAGCAAAGCTATAATAGCAAAGGGCAGGGGTTAAAGGTCTCTGGTTAGCATAAAATGTTGAAGTATTTTTCTTGTAATTTTGATCTGATAACTCCTAACATTTCTAGTGATTTAATGATTCCATAGAAAGTTAAGAAATGTATTTAAGACCTGACACAGTAATAGAAAATCATCCATTTAAAGACAAACTGCATATTTGTGGCCTGCTTACAATAAGGATGAGGCAGAAAAGAGAGAATTCCTCAGCAGACCCTTAGCATGACAGCAGAAAAAAGGAAACAGATACACAGAGTTCTTTTAGATTATTTCTCTAAACTAGGTGAATACAGACTTCATCCTGATGAAAACAACGTTTCCCCTGGAAATGAAATCCAAAGCATAGTAATACCCAATATTTTTGTACAGAGCCCAACTCCATGGGACTTCTCCCAGAGGATATGTGAAAAAAGGGGCAGACTAAGCCAAGGTTTGGTTGTGACAGCAAACTTGGTCCTGTGTAAAATACCTTCACACTTGCAAAGCGTGCCTGGTTATGAGCCAAGGAAATTAATTTCAGATGTTATATTTTTGACAAGTATTTGTGCCATTAAAACACTAACTGCATAATTTCTGCTTCTTTTGCTGGGGTGGCAATGAATACAGGAGATTCAGCAGAATTAGATTGAAATAATTGAGCATTAGATTTTCGAAAATAATCCTGAATTAGACATGGTATATCCCTAAGCATACCTACTGCCACGTGAGGGAAAATCAGAAGTCCCTACTTGTTGAATTGTGGATTGCAATGTACACAGAAATGTATACATCTAAAAGTGCACTCTTGCTTTGGAGACTAATCAATAAGTTTCAGAGATGGGCAACCATAGGGAAATTTAAGGGTGACTGAATTAGCCTGCTTAGTCCTGCTAATGTCATCATGCAAAAAAGGAGAAAAACAATGTTCCTTTCATTTTTGTGTGCTTGTCATTGTGATACAAGACATGCCCCTCAGAGAAATGCTGGACAAACTGGTGCTGTGTAACATAAAGGTGCAAGAAAAAAAAGTAGGAGAGCCAAAAAGCATGACAATTATGTTCAAATATGCAAAAGGCTGTTGTTAAAAGTGGGGAAGCCACCTCTTCTCCGTGTTGTAGTGAGTATGTCAGGGTTGGAAATACACTAAGGGTTCATTTTGATATTAAGACATAGTTTTGAAGAGTAGAGGCTGTGAAATATCAGCATGGGGAGTTTAGGAGTCTCCATCTCTGAGATAGGACAAAAACATGTAGTTAACCTTTCCTCAGGGCAAAAGACTGGCATAAATGAACTTCAGTCTCAGAAAGTACCAGTAGCTTTTGGAGCAGAAGGACTTTTGTTCATCTATTTTAAGGTGGCTGGAATTTCCAGTTTTTTCTTATCTAAATAGGAACTCTCTCTGGAGTCCATTGTTCAACAGGAAAAATTCCTGGGTTTCACCTTAGCTGGAAGACTTAATTTCCTGTTTGATATTATAAACAGAGTCATGTTCTCAAAGAAGAAAGTCCCAGACACCTTATTAGGAAAAAAGAACAATACAAAAGGAAAATCCCAAAGGACAGTGTAGTGTGACCAAGTAAGGAACTTTACAATGTAACACTGTCTTCACAGCATGTTTTTTATTCTTGCTAATTCCTGCAATCTAACCCAGAATATTTCCACAGAAAAACTTAAGTACCTAATGTCTCAGTAGATGCCAGTGTCAACAAGTGAGTTCTCAGAGCTGAGCCCCTGAGCATTTGTTGGGTTTACAAATGATGATTCCTTGGCTGCCTTTCCCATGACATGTGGCCAACCTGATAGCTAATGTGGCCAGCCTAATCATTTAGGATACCCTGGGACAGAGAGAATCCATCTCAAACATGCAGCAATGAATATTTCAGTACACCTAGCAGAACAGGCTCAACGAGAGTGATGAGGAAAGAGATGTCCTCAAATAGCCCAGACTAATGCTCTGAAAGGTGGGGGACTTGCTTGCAATTTTCTACTCCAGAGCAGAGAAGGTTATTCCAGCCAAGTGCTGCTACAACTCGTGTCAGTGTTGACATCTCCAGCACCAATTAATGTGAGGTTAGAGAAGAAGGAGGAAGAACTTGCATTTCTGTGTTTGATAGTGTGTCAAGCCACCAGAAAGGTTGGCATCATTGCATTTTCAGTAATGCCTTTAGTTCCAAGAGTGCTGTTCTAGTAGTTTTAGATTTTAAAATCTGTTTTGCTTTTTGACTCTGTCATGGATGGCCCTGTGGACTTATCTGTACTAAGGTTTTCTGTAAGTCTGCCTAGGTTTGTTAAGTAGTGAGTGTAAGCTGATGACTGATTAGATCCTCAGGTGGAATGCTGCCTAGAAAAGAAAAATTCTGCTTGCTTTCTAGTGATAATAGTCTGCAATCCTAAGAGCTAACTTGAAACCAAATAGAGCAGGACTGCACTTGAAGTCCTGTTTTGAACTACTTACAGCTTCTAACACTTGCTTTGCTAAAATTTTCTGCAGCTGGTTGCTGTCCAAACATAATGTATTGATTTAATTCGAATTAGTTACATTTGGAAGAACCATTTCCTGCATTTTAGGGAACCAATCTATACATGACTATCTTGCTTTGAAATACATCCACAGCTGAGAGAAAAAAGTAGGAAAACAGTATTTCTTTTTGAGAAATGTTTTTCGATGTTCTGTTGGTGGTTTGTTTATAGCTGGATGAGTTAGGGGATGTTGAAAACAGCAGTTCCTGGAAGATCTGTGCATTTTTATTGTGATTGTGTAGGAATGTCTTTGGGATGAGGGAGGATGAAGCTGGTCTCTGAAAGACTGTTGACTTATGCAGAACAGATCTTTTATCTTGTGTCCAACCCCCATATTCCAGCTCATTACTTTACTCATCTGTTCTCACTTACAAATAAGAAGAGACCTTAAAAAGTTGCATTGACAGCAGGTTAATAGCCTTACAGTTGTAAAGGCAAGCAAAGATAAGAGGACATATAACCCCACAAGTTTTCCAGGCATGTTGCTGTTCCCTGCAGTGGGAACATATTCCCTGGGTCACCTGGTTCGTGTAACTGAACAGCAGTCACTGGCCCCAGGGACCTTGCAGTGGGGCCACAGCTCAGGAATCCTTGGAAGCACTTGCTGGTGTAACTGTTCATCAGACTGCTTGTCCTGGGCTCCCCAAAGGCTGCCTGTGAGTACCTGTCCACGTAACCTATTATTATGACTTGGGTGGCATTGCATAATATTGCTCATTGCTTTCCTTATAGCAGCTTTATGGGCTGCTCTTACCACTATGGGTTCCTGATACCGGTGTGTCTGATGGCAGAGAGAGGCTTTGGAGTGCTGCTGGGAGATCTGAATAAAGCTCCTACTAGGAGGTGCTTTCTCAGGAGGCATCTCAGCAAAGGAGCTGTGTACCTTGCACAGGTCCTTGCTGATTTGCTGTTTCCCAAAGATACATAAATAGACCTAACAAAAAAGACACAAGACATAGAGTACTTTGCAACCTCTGTCTGATGTCTCCTGGTACATGATTATATATTTTCAAGCAGTCATAGTTGTTCCAGTTTTTCTGATGGAAGCAACAGCCATAGACTTTGTAAGATTTAAAAAAAAAAATCTGGGCAACAAACTTCATGAGGTGGTTATTCTCAACATTGTGTAGCTAGAACAGAAGTCAAGACTGCATTTAATGTATAGTTATTTAAAATGATAGGCTAACTTATGAGCCTGGAAAAGAAAGAAGACAAGACCATTTACAATAGCCTGTTGCAGTAATTAAGGGTATTATTCATAAGCCAGTTCCTCCAAAAAGCCTCTAAACTGTTACCACCCACTCCTTCTCCTCCCTCAGCTCCACCAGTTGTTTTTTCACTTGATTATGGTGATACAAAGACTACCCTTCAGAAGGCCAAATTTTAGGACAGCCATCCTGTCTTCCCTAGGCTTTTACACGCATTGCTAACACCTACCTTTGATTGTATTTTGGCAGTTGTGTAAGTTAGAATCAAAGTGAATGTCTAAGACTGAGCTGATTTAATTTATTAGTGAATATTTATTAAGGCAATGCACATTCAGGTTGGCACAGGTACCGCAGCACGTACTTCAGTCCCAGTGCCAATTGCCGATTTCAGCGAGCTCAGTTTGCAGCCTGGCTGTGTTGTTATGACACGGCTTTTCCATGCGGTATTACATGTAAAACCAGCCGTGCCAAGTGTTCTGCCGCGCTGCAGCGCAGTTTGGCCTCGCAGCGCGGGATCTCCCTGAGCCGCCTAATCCCAGGGCTGCTTCAAGGGAGTCAGGCTGTGCTCGTCCTCACATCTGGGGACTGCCACAAAAGCTGTCACACGGAGTTTTTATGACACTGTAGGTGTCATTTTAAGTCCTGTGGAACGTGTTCTGAGGGATCCCATGGAAAAGCGGAGCTGGCGCTGGCTCGGCACAATGACAGGCCGGGCTCTGCCGCAGAGAGGCTTGGTGCCCTCGCCAAGCCCGTCTGCGGCTGGCTTGGTGTGCGAGCTCGTTTCCCCGTGGGAGTCATTCATCCCCGAGCTGCTGCCAGCCCCAGGGCCGGCGAGCAGCCGCGCAGGCAGCGAGGGAGGCGGCGCCGGCTGTCCGCGCCAAGCCAGCCCGGGGACAGCGGGGACAGCGGGGACACAGGCTGCCACCTGCCCGCGGGGACAGCGCGGACACAGGCTGCCACCTGCCCGCGGGGACAGCGCGGACACAGGCTGCCACCTGCCCGCGGGGACAGGCAAGGACGGCCGGCAGCGCCTCTGGGCTCCGCCAACGCCACCGCCACCCCCCGGGCAACCCGCTCGTTTCAGCGTGGTTGGTCAAACAAGTTTAAAGGAATTAAAGCCTGAAGAGATGGGATTGGGAAGTTTAAAAATACTGAGTTATTTAGCGATCACTATTCATTCTTGGATGAATGAGGGAACACTGTCTGGTATGAAGTTAGTTGCTCCCCCCACTCCCTCAAAGTACAGGAATAGGTGTTGTCCTGGTATTTTAGAGACAGACCTGGAACCTCAAGACCCTTTGAGACAGCCCAGATGATGGCCACCCTTCCCACGAGCTGCAGTGACAGCCGTGGTCCTCACCCAGCAGAACCAGGTGCCAGGGCACAGCCAGCCCCAACAGGGACAGAGAGTGGCATGCCAGGGGCCTCACTGTGCTTCACAGCAATTTGAGGAGTATCATAAAACGTTCCCTCTAGCTTCAGCTGTCCCAGAGATAAGTCTGGAGAGGGATCTTCATGTAGTTTTAAGGAAGGACTAGGAAAAGACCAAGAAACATAAACCTTCAGATATTGATAATCTGGAGAATGTCTCAATCCTGTCACTGACTGTAGGATAAATATGCAGGAAATGAACCTGGGTACTTCTGTTTCTTCAGTTTCTTGTTCATATCCCAAAACACACACACACAGGTAGATCTATCCTGTCCTACAGACAGCCAGTCCTGTGGACATCGCTGTGGGAAGATGGGGGAGGCAGGGTCAGTGATCTCTGTGCCCTGCATGCCCCTGGGGTGTGGGATGCTCAGTGCTCTCTCCAAGGTCTGTGCTTTTGGTTTCCTCCTGCCATTGCTTTCCGTCACTTTCTCCTCACCTGTATTTGTTCAGGACCTATTTTTCCAACATCCTTTTGGTCACAGACATTTTTTGCTGATTCCCCACTAGGTTGAAAACAAATTGCACTTTATCACAGTTGCTGGTACATCGGGGGAGTGAGAGACCATTATGTAAATTGATGGGAAAGGGTTCTCTAGCACTCTGAAAGCTTTAAAAATCGTGCTTTCAGTTTGGAAGGGAATTTCAGCTAAAACCACTGAAAAGCTCTTCAGAAAACTCTGACTGTACATTGTTCTGTGATTCTTCCCACATCCCTCAGAATTCCCAACCACAGCTCTGTGCTAGAGGCTAGATACACATGGTGGGTATTTTTGTTCTTGCTAGCAGTGGGATAGCAGGAATGCAAGCTTCCCTTTGATGTCCAGAACCAAAGTATTGACAAACAGTAAGAAAGGGATGTGAGTTTTGAGGTTGAATCTTCCCTCAAAACAGGAAAACTGCCTATGTCCAAGGCTTCTCCCAATACTCTTTTATTCTTCTCCCAAATTTGTTGGCATTGCTTTCCTTCTCTCTCCTTCATGCAGGAAATAAGCCTGAGCTCTCTCACACTTTAATATGCTTGTCATGCTATCTGTGCAGAAACATTTCACACTCTTTGTACTGAGCACTTCATTTCTCAGCCACATCTTTTCAAGAACTGGCAGCCTGCAGAATAGCTTTGAAAATAATTTATTTCATATTGCAGCTGTCCTGTATACTGGAGCTGTCTTTAACCATTCCTGTGTTCTTCTGCTACCACAATGTAATATTGATTTCGTTTCTGTCATCTTCAGGTGTTTGGTTTGCTTGCAGAGCAGCTGTAACTGCAGTACATTTTGCAGTATGAAGGAGCAGCTGGTGTGGGTGTGCACAGCAAAACAGCCCTTGGAATTTCTGAACAAACATCTCACACATGGTCACCTTCAATTTGCTTAAGGGAACTTAAGTAAGATCATCCCTCTGGCTTTTTATTTCTACGTTCCTGTTCTTCTATTGTAGTTACTTTAAAATAACAATTGTTTTGGGTGTGCTATTTGCATAACAAATGCGATTGTTTTGCAAAGTGTTGGCTTCCTGAAGAGACAACTTTTCCTTTATAATCTTCTTTTCAAAAAGTGACAAGTCATTCCCTGCGCAAGTTTCTGTTTCAGTTTTCACTTGCTTTTCTGATGCTGTGCTTCCACAATACAGGGGAGTTTGGGCTTCAGTTTCTTTTTTCTTATACAACCCTAGCTTGAAAATTATGTCAGAAGCAGGAGGCAATGGAAATCTGGATGTGCTACTGCAGGTCAGCAGAACGAAATCACTTTCAGTCCCTGGTCCAGGTACTCTAAGCTTCAGCTCTACTCTGCACTGCTGTCTGCAATGTAGACACATACTGACTCCTTTGGAAAACTAACTGCACAGTATAATCAATCCTCCTCGTTGATGCACAGTGTTCCAGTAGAGAAAAAATTATGATATCTACTAACCACCAGAGTTAACGGCAGTCTGAGTTGAGACCTCTCCTAAAGAAAACGTGACTCATTGCCCAGGGACTTTTTAAAACCATCCTTTTTATACTGAGGTTGGGGAATTCCAGTGTGATGAAAGAAAAAATTATCATTTTATTTCACTGTCAGAAATTTATGAAGTTTGGTGGCTCCATCTTGTGATCAGTGTAGTTCAGATTGCTTATACTCCCTGCTCCACTGAAACCCTGACAGGTGGACTACCTTCATTTCAGCTGGTCAGATGCTCCACTCGGAGAGACAAAGCCAGAAGCCAAGGGAGGAAAAAGCTGAAGTCAAGCATCTGCCAACACAGCTTTAAGCTACACTCATGCCTTCCTGGATGGGACATGGTATAGGGAGCAGCCTGTCTACCAGGGCTTGTGAGAGCATGGAGCTCTCCTTCCTTCCTGTCTTGGCCGTGCTTCTACACAACTGCATCCATAAAAATGGCACAGCCAACATCACTGCTGTGCTGCTTTTCTGAAAGGCAGATATTTTATTCTCTTGTATATGTGGACCCTGGCCAAAACAGGACAAGGAGCAGCACGTTGTCACAGTGTGTCAGAGCTGTGTACAGATAGCAGACACAGGCCATTTATACAATGCCAGGTGTTAATCAGTCCAAGGGTGCACGATTTGGCCCATGGCTATTAAACCATCTGACTGCAGCAGCCTGAAGGTTTTCCTTCAAAAAGCAGCACAGTGTGGGGATTTGGGCAATATAGTAGTGGATTATCACTTAGAAAATGCAGTTAGATTAGAGGCTTCAAAGTGGGGTGGAAGGTTTTTCTGAGTGCTTAGCATGGATGGTGCTTAAGAGCTGTACAACATAACCTGGGCCTGGGCAAAACATGCTCTGTGTCATTGAGACCTTTGAAAACAGACTTTGGTCAAGCCTATGAAACATGTAATGAGTTCAAAGCTACATCTTGCCTTTCCTTTCAGGCTCCTGCTTGATGCCATACACAGATTTTTAGCTGTTTCCAAAGGCCATGTATTGCCTTCCCAGGTACCTCACTTCCAGCTACAGGGCATTTTGGAGGAACTCCACATGGCTGCAGGCACTCAGCATCGGCAGGGCTTGACTGCCAGCCTCTGGCACCCTGTGGCCAGTCCTACCTGGCCCTTTCAGGTCCCGTGGTCAGGTGGCAGCCTTGGGACCCCACCCCACACACCCACACACCGGTGGGCAGGCGAGAGCCAGCCCAGGTAGGTCTCCTCCTGCTTTGGCTGAGTCCTGATACTGGGTGGAGATTTTCTCTAGGGAACTGATGACAGAGCCAAAGAAAGTCGTCTTTCTTACTGTGTAATCTGGAAAAACCAAACCTTTCCAGCAAAGTCTCCCTTCTCTTGAAAGACTTTGTGAGATTTGCACAAATGGGTGTGTGAGAGGGAAAGGCCTCACAGCAAAGCTTCCAGCACTATACTGGTCCTTTGAATTTAGGAGCTGAGTCCTCTGCACGCTGTGATGGAAAAAAGGTAAGGTGTTTTTTCATGAGAATGATCTCCTTTATTCTGATTTGCTAACCCGAGTAAAAGCAAACCTAAACATGATATCTATATACTGCACGATAAGAAAGACAAAAGTCATGTATTATGCAGATATTTTTAATGAAAAAGATGCTTTCATTGTATCAGTTTCTGCATTAGAAAAGCTTCATACACTCTGAAGGTTGCCTTTCAGAAATGATGGTTCTGCTGTGCTGCTAACCCTTCAGCTCCTATTTCTTTGAAAGGTTCTAACATTAGAAGAGGCTTACAAACATTGCTGAGAACAACAGAGACAAAAATTTTTACCTAGAACTGGGAGCTTTTTGTATAGAAAACTTGCACACACATACAAAACTGCATATACACACAGAAGTGCTTTTATGAAAGGTAGAAACTGTATTTGCAGCAGAGTAGAATCTATACAGCAACACCTGTATTTCAAATTAATCAGGTGTAAGGCAGGAAACTTTTTTTTCAAGTACTCTTCCTGGTACACTTTGTAGACTCATCTAGAGTCTAGAACACCAGAGTCCTCCCGTCAAAAAAAAGGAACATCCTGCATTTTTCATGTAAGCAGAACCTTCCATTGGTTAAATAATGCAGGACCATGCATTTAAACCATACATTTTCTTCAAATAATTGTAACTTTTCTTCTCTTGAAATGAATCCTATAGCTGGAGTCATATATTGCACCGTTTAGTAAACAAGTTATAAAACTTCCTCCAGTCCTTAACAACCAAAAAAGGTTAAAACTTTTTTTAAAGGAAAGATATTGCTACAAAATTTGTAATTGTTCCTTTTGCATATAATAACTCACTTGAGTTCAATCAGGACTGGAAGTGCAAATGCAAGTTTAAAGCTCTGTTATTTATATTAGAAAAATACTCATTCAGAAACAATTTTCAAACTACTCTGCTAGGTCTCTTCCAAAGTACCAGTATAGGCTTTACTTAGCTCAGCACTATCATTGTAAGAATTTCTACCCTCTTGAGTGCAAGTTTTGCTTTGCTCAGTGTCAGGATTATGAGACTGTTCCCCCTCCTGAGAGCTGGAAATAGCTGCCTTCAGTTTCTTCTCAATTCTATCAGCTGCAGCACACATTTTTAACTCTCTCAGGCTGCTTATTAAGGTTCCATAGGCTCCCTTCATCCCATGGCTTTGATACCAGACTTGAAACAGCCTAATCTTCTGTTCAGATGAATCACCAGGATAATCCTGAATGCTTTGGTCTATGGTAGGTTCTGATATATGGTGGTGACGAACAAATTTCTTGACATCTGCGAGTGTCATCTCTTCCACAATACCAGGAACGTGGCTGCTCAGGTCAGCATCTAGGAGTGTGGAAGGAAGTGAATGCACCTGGCACTCTTATCTTACTGGGTTTTATCACCTTCATTCAGATTTGATACTTCTATCCAAACCAGATTAAGTTTCAGGTATTTGTGACTCAGTATGGTTTATGTGTGATTTTTTACAATACATGGCAGGTCTGTTTTTACAGGTTCCTACCAAATGCTATGTATTTCAAAGATTTAGGCTTGCATCCATACTGCTTTCTACCACCTAACACAGGGTATCAGTTCCCTCTGTAACCTATCCTGTCCTTCTCTGTCACTGAAGTGTGGTCACCTCTCATGTACCCGTTTTTCACAAAATAGTGCTGGGAGAGGTCCTGAAACAGGACAGGTCTTCTCTAGTGATACAGTCTTGGAGCTTTTATTTTTTCCTGTTGGGTATCAGTCCTGTGCATTTGCCCCTGAACATAATGTAGGTCTGTGAATCTTCAATCCCACTGTGGGACTGCTCCCTTATCACAATTATCCATGGTTATAGAAACACAGTTTGCTGTTTCCTAGCGTCTGTACCACATGCAGAACTGAAATTGCTTGTAGACAATGAGTAATTGCTCCCTATACAACAGAAATTCCTCCTGAGGCAAGACTTCCATGATGCCACTAAGTGCCTTGATGAGCATTATATGAACTGGCACTTGTTTAGTAAGTGTTCACTTTTGTGCTGGAATGACAGGTCTGGATAGTGGCATAATCTACACAAAAATACTCTTTTTTTTTTTTCGTTTAAGACTTATGTATCTGTATCTGTGTTTTTTCTTTCTACTGAATTTTGAGAAATTACTTGTCTCTTACCTGGGTCTATGAGAGGTATATTCTCCTGAAAAAATAAACAAACAAACAAGAGAGAAATAAGCAGAAACAAGTGGATATATAAGAGGATAAATACATTTCGTGATACTTTAAAATTTTCCTTTTAGTTTTCTCCATGATTCCTGTTCTATGAGTGAGAGAGCCAGACCAGACAGACAGCCCTCTTTTGACTTGGGTAAGTTTTGGGAATCACCTCACAATTGCTATTGCCTAAAATTATGCATGAGGACAGGAATATCCTGGGCTGGTGGAGGCCTGATGATTTATGAAGCTTTGATCATGGTCATGTGACTTAGGAAGCATTCCAGCAATCCTGAAGAAGTAATACAGGGTTTCTCTTACTTCTCCCAAAAGAGTCCTTGTGGTGAAATTTACTTAATTCATGTCATAGAAGAGAGGCACACAAATGTTTGGGGAGACCCAGTGCAATTTAAATAGAAAGATTCTTTGCATAAAGCTGAGTTTTTTATGATCAAAGCAAGAGTACTTACGTAAGGCTCTGGTTTGTAAACTCTGTTACTTAGGTGCTCATTGATTGTAAGAGCCTTCTGTTTTCTCTTGTCTGAAACAAAAAAAAACCATTTTTAAAATCCGGGGCAGGATATCTCTCCTTTGGACTCCAAGAATATAAAATTGTATTTCAATAAGCATCTGAATCTCATTCACAGTGTAATAGGAGTAAGTAGGGAATCACTTACACCAGTATATTGCTCCAGCCACTGCTAGTAGTGCTACCGAAAGTACCAAAGCAACGACCCACCACGGCGTTTCTGTCGGAACATTGGAAAATTTACATGGAAGTTAACTCAAGAAATGCAATACAGCAGCACACCAAATTTTAAACAAGATGTGTCAGAATTTAAAAGCCCTCCTGTTGTTTCCTAACGACAAAAGCCAAATCTGATAAAGACATTCCTATCATAAGTTGTCCCTCAAAAGGAGCACAGTGATCAGGGGAAAATCATACTCTGCAGGTCAGCAAAGGGCCCAGCAGGACTAATGCCCTGAGCTGTCAGGAATCACTGTGGCCAGTGTGTAGAACAGGACAATTGCAATTGCCTCTCAAAATGCAGCATGTGATGGACCTTGTTACATTTTAAAACGGTACCTTTCGTTCCACATACAGTGTCTGAAGCTGAAGTGCATGGTTTTTCAATTACACCACTTTCACATCTGCAGAAAATATGAACACAAATTATTTGGGGATTTTTTTCTCTCTTAAGCTGTTAAGAGAGCAAATCGAAATCTTCTAGGATGTTTTATCAGCAAAACATGAAATATTTTGTTAGTAAATATGCTGGTTTCATATCCAAACCCCTCACCTTGGGGTTTGGAATTAAATAGGTATGAAAATGGCATGGAAATGTGTGGCAGCAGGAAAACATACGAAATTATTTTTCAGTGTAACAGTAGATCACACAAAGCCAACAGGAAAGCTCAGATACTTTATTACACTTTTTGAAAAGCATATACAGACTCAGTGGATCTATAAGTTTTTCTGCATGCCTTTGGAAGGCCTTCATGGCTGCAAATTGAGTTGACTGAACTCAGTCAGCTCAGGTGCAAAGGAAAATTAGTATGCTTTCCCTGAGGTTATAGATCACCTTAGCCTCTGTCTTGAAATCCGCTGGAAAAAAAAAGTGATTACATATTAATGATTTCATATGTAGTGATGGAGGCATAAACTTACGTGGTACATTGGTGGCAATTGTCACATCCTACAGAACTGCAAAAATAGTTCTTTGCACAGGCACATTGTGTGTTCTCTTTTGAGGTACAGTTCTTCACAACCTCCCAACCTAAAAATAGATTTCTTAAAGTGTATTAGTTTGAAAAAGCAGGCTTCTGCCCGCGAAGCCTTGTCTCTAGAGTTGCTGCTAGCTCCACCTCTGCTGGCACTGGCAAGGCTTAACTTTATAATACACACAGGGCTTTTCTAAGGAGCCGGGCTGACAGCGCTGGGGATACAGAGCTGTCAGAGAGACCTCTGCTGGAGGAGAGCTCAGATAACTCCTCACACAATACAGTTCTTGCCAGAAGAGGACTCATTCAGCCAAATCCCAACTTCTTTTTCCCATTCAGAAGTGTAAAGCCAGAAGGAAACTCAGATGATCACAAAGCCAATCTCCCCACTCAATAATGGAGATGGGTTCTTTGCACTCCCTGACAGACAACAAGTTTTACTTTTATGTGAAGACGTCCACTGATGAGGAATTCCACTCTCTCTTTTTTGGCTAACATACCCATGTTACGTACTCCTCTTAAGAATCAAAACATATTATTAATTTTCTCCTATCCTCAGTTTATATGTTGATACTATCTCCATCTATGATAAAAATACTTCTGCATTAAAAATTATCTACCTACTATGAAAGCTATTTTCATAGGCATATAAAAATAGAACAAACTTTTGAGTTACTACATTCAGTGCCCTGCTGTAATTTGAAACTGCCTTATGTTTCAGAATTTGATGAAGCTCTACTGTGAAACCAGTGCTGAAGTAACTCACGGAAATAGCGAACATGAATGATCATAAGAATGGTTCACATGGAACTCCAGTGGTAATTTTCCTCTTGCCTATTGTCAGTCTACTGACTTCTCTTCAACTACATTACTATCTGTGGAACATTTGACTAGCCATCCCATTACCCTTTTCCTCCCTTCAGTTTAAATAATTGTGACATTAATATATAAAATTCTGAATTGTTTCGCTCTTACCAATTTCATCATCCATGCAAAAATGCTTATTATAGTAGCAATTGAGAGGAAAGTTTTCTATGCATACTGAGGTCCTAAAGGAAGGGGAGTGCACTAGAGATTGATATTCCAACAGGTGATCTGAGTACAACCATACTGGAGTTGAGAACTGTCTCTCCATTCACTACACTTGATTTTGTGTGTGAGGAATGAAGAACTATCATTCCCTAAATCCGAGTAGAGCAGATCCACAGAACACGTGGTGGAACTGGTAGGAAGTAAGTTTAATGGATTAAAAAAAAAAAAAAATCTGTGATGGGTATTTATGCAACAAATAGTGAATTTCTGCTGTCACCCAGCAGGTTCATGAACAAAGAGCTCATAAACAGACACTGAAATCTCTAGGTAGGGATAGATCATCTAATGTCCTTTCCCTCAGCTGTGGATGCTGATAGACTGCAGGGAACAGACCACAGGAAGCAGACAGGTTTGTTTGTGTTATCTCTAAGCAGCACCTCCTGCCTCCACTGCTGAATGCAGAATATTGGGGTAGGTGGGCCACTGGCCACCCAGCAGGGCTTGCCTTATAGTCTTACACATGTATCCCACACAGCATCCTGAGTGTTTCAAAAGACAACAATCAATTTTAAATATTGTTATCAATTACGTGAAAGACTACAAAAGAAACCACTTCTTACACCCCTCTTTTAAACAGAGGGTGAAGAAGAGGGAGAACTTGCCTTCCTTGACTCTAACCAGTTTGTACAGTGTCTGCTTTGCAAGGACTTTGGCTAAGCAAAGGCAGATATAAGGAGAAATAATGGACCAACTATTTTTCTTCCTACTTCATGCTTGATGAAAGGGAACTGGAGGATAAACTTACTACTTTCTCACAAATCCATTCATGTTCTACCACTAAAAGTTTTGAATCTACATGCTAACCACGATTAAGGTATTGTGGAGACTTTTCAGTGAAATCCTGTATGAAAGGAGAGTCATTGCTACAGTTGCTCTTTCTGTAGACATACCAAATGTGCTGTCACACAGTTTGCATCTCCTACACTTGTCCAAGTTGTTGAGGTGATCCATGAATTCCTTTCCTTCCTCACATGGAGCACAGTGTTTGTTAACATCTGTTGGGCAGGTGACATTTTTAACAAAACCTGTAGAGACAGAAAACCAACAACTTAGAGAGAAGCCACCAGCCCTAAGACTAACATCAGATTTTCATTTTTGATACTAATACTTTTTGATTCCAAATATGGAATGTATATTCTTTGTGCATGTGTAGATGCACTTCAGGAATGTAGAATACATAACATTTGATTATCCCCACTCTTTCTCCAATTTAATACTGAAGGAGAATACACCAAACAAAACTGTATATGAAGAACTGGAAAACCCATGAATGTATGGAATCTTGTAGGCAAAAGCATGTGTTTTCACTTTTTCAACCTCTTTCAAATATGTGTATGTTAATTCTTGGCTCTTTTGTAGCGAGCAGGAGATGAGAGGACTACTCTCTGTAGTGAGATGTTATTGGTGCACTGAGCTTCAGAAATATCTTTGAAGTGGCTTATGTCCTGTGACAAAAAAGATGCAGCTGGAATGAAGCACTGCATCCAGGAAACCACCTCATGCCACTTCAGTATCCCAGCACAAAGCAATTGTGCATGCTGTGGTGTCCCCTGTTAATGACTTCTCAACACAGTCTTACAATCATACTCACCTCTTTCACATTTCTTGCAACACTGAGTATCTAAACTGTATTCATCCTCTTTGCAGTTAACTTCCCTCCTGGAAATTATCCTCCTATTGTATGTTATTAGAGCTTCAGTATCATTTTTGCACTGTGTTTCAATAATTAGGACAGCCACCTAGGAGAGAACAGAAAATTAGACAAAAAAAACTGTTTAGGACTGTAGGTGTGCTTTAGTACTAGCAGAATCACATTAATTGTGTTACTCTATAACTAAACACACTGATATTCACTTCCTTACTAAAACTGTTCATTACTTTAAATTTAAGGGACAATAAGGGCCCATATTAAAGCCATGAACCCTACCACTACAGACATTCTCCTTTCAAATAATTTACAACAGATCCATTTCTTTGAATTTTTTTCACTGTCAAGTTAAATTGCATAGTGCTTGGGGTTTTTTGTTTGTTTGTTTTTATTTCTGTCATTAGGCAGTAGAGCTTTACTAGTGGTCTCTGCCCTGTCTCTCTTTATGATAATAATAAAGCACTGTAGCCCAGAGGCCAAACCATTTTTTTTTTAATTTGGAAGAAGGAGGAAGAAGGATAAATCTGTTACAGTTTGCCTTCTTCTCAGCAACATTTTCTGGGGAATTCTATATTTACTGTACATGCACTAAATATGAGATATTTATATAATGGAGCTATGGATGCTGACCATAATTTCAGCTGGATGCAGAAAACTCTTTATGTTAAATTACTGAAAAATCATTTTGGATATCAAACTGGGCTCTCAAGTGAAGGAATTATCTGTTGCTAACTAGCTGATGTAACCAACAAGACTGTTTCCTTCTACAGGTAGCCAATTCTTTTGATCTTCTAGTCTATTCACAAGTGAGCAGGTGGAAAGAATTTATTTCCTTAGCATCTATCTGTTTAAAATGTATACAATATTAGTTACTGGACTGAAATTAAGAAGGCCTTTCTTTGCACCTGGAGGTGAAGCTCCAGCAGCTGAAAGACCACAATTAGCATTGCAGGAACTGTGGGTATGGATGCTCAGCCCACCACTTCCCCTGTTTGGTGCTCTCTCTTTCTTTGCTGCCAAAGCTCTCAGGGTGCTCTCCTCTGAATCCCAGTGTAATGATGTTAAAAAATTAAAGTCTCCACAGAAGCTTTCAAATGGATGTGTCAAATTAGTGTGATTTTTTTTTCCTTTTTCCTAGAACTGTCTCACTAAACATTGGATTAGAATTTAAAAATAATTACTAAAGTATAGTCAGGGATGTACAACCAGTCTGGTTTGGTTTTTCCTAAAGCAGTATGAAGAAAATGTCCAGAGAGCCATGCAGAAAATAGGATATAAACAAAGGAAACAGATTTCTAAGTTACTAATACCAGTAAAACTGAGCTGATTTTTCCAAATGCGTGCATACATGGTCTGTGCAGAGACATGTTCCCTCACAGGAACAAAGCTCTCTGCCTCTTGCTTATGCTTTTATAAAAATGAGCTGTGCTGGAATGAGGGGCTACAGAAACATGACATTTTTAGATGGAAGCCCTCTGCTCCTGCTCACAGAGATGAACTTCCTGGTACACTTACAAGAACTGAGGGTCACTTCTCAGAATTTGACACTTAAGCAGCACCAAACACCTACACTGGTTCTGCTTGCAGGGATGTCTTACATCTTTCTGCAGAAGGAATAATGATAAAACTGTGAAGGCTTTTTTTCACAGCAACACCCTAATTTGTTCAAACTTTTTTTTTCCTTCTAGATTTGCACCCTCTTAAAAGCAATCCATTTGCTATTTGCAAATTTTGGTGTGCCTTATTGGGAAAAAAACAAACCCAGAAAAGAGCCAATAGTCATTTAGCTTCCTGTGCACACCTTAGTTGCTTTTTCTGTTGTCACTTGGCAGTAAACACTAATATTGGAAAGGAAGCAGTTTAGGGGTTTTTATACAGGCAGGGATGATAGGTGCTTTTTTATGACGTGTACACTCAAGCAGTGGTTGTATGTTTTCAGCCCAGAATGACTCACAGAAGCTCTCTTTTAACTTTCTCAACCTAAAAAAAATAGTTTTCATATCTAAACTGAAGACTTAGATTGCACTAAGCAGTCAATGGGAATAAGATCACTCGGGGACACCTACCCTTAGCAGAATCCATAAAAATTATCCTATGAGCCCAAATTTTCTGGTTTCTCTGCATTTGCATTGCCCAGACAATGAAAAAGGTTTTCTACCTGCTCACTCTCCTTCATTCCAACAGTCCTCCAAAATGCTTTCACCAACAGGTATTTGCTAAGGACACTTTTATGAAACCTGTTTTCATCCGTATTTCCAGGGCACAGAGACAAGAACTTCAGTTTCTTTGAATACTTGTGTCATTTTGGGATTCTCAGGCCTCCAGTTCTTCCTCTAAGTGTTCTTCATATCATGTCAATCTATTTCAACTGAAAAGCTTCTTTAAGACACATCTTACAGGTATGCAATCTCAGCTTTGGAAGTGTGTGAATGTGTAATTTGCATACAGGACTTTTTAAAACTTTACAGTGTTAACTGTGAGGGGGAAAAAAAGTCTCTGTTTTCTCCTGTTATTTTTATAATACATTTTATTTTTAGCAAGCCACTTCTTTCATTTCTAATCTATAAATGCTGATGAATGAGAAGACTGATGGCCACAGAACGTGGCCTTTTTTTTCCACTCTACATTTGTTACATGGACCAAGGTGTATGAGCTCATCAGGGGCTTTCTAATTGTTAAAAATGGAGGAGGGGGGGTTTCTTGCCTTTTTTGCCTTGTGGAAATTGGTTTGCTAGAACTAGCTCCATTTTAATATGCTTCTCTCTGTAATTAATCTCCCTAGTATTAACTCTGTCAGGATGGCCTTTTCAAACAGTAATTTCACTCAAAAAGTAATCTTAAGAGGATTCTCTACTCCAATTCTTTCAATATGACAGGAAATTTCTGCTTCCAAAACCTCCAGTATCATTTTTCCTCCAACTCTTTTTTCTCCCACCCACCAGGGCTGAATCTCGTAGTTAGCACCAAAATAACCTCTAAAAATAATATTTCACATTCTAAAATCTTTCATTAAAAGAACAAAAAGAATCCAGTTCCATTTTTTAAAGCCCAACAATGGGCTTGGTATTTCCCCACAACTACAAGCACCCTGAGCTTCTTAAATTCCAAGGGAAATGCATGTGTTTAGTGCCTGTGAGAGCAAATAGGCTCAGACTGTCCAGCACCTTAAAACACTCACAGTTCAAATTCAATCCACTACCCTTTCAAATTTCAGCTGACTCACATGCAAATTGCAACAACATATTGGGGCTGGGAGTTGTATGATTAGTTATTTTGTTGGGTTTTGCTTTTTAGAAATACTGTACTACTGAGCACCTAGTAAATACAACACTATTTGGGTAGTTGGGAGCGATAATAACAGCTCTCACCTCACTTTGTTGAGGCTAAGCATGAATTAGAGCTTGACAGACAGAAATCTTGCAACTCTCCCCCTTTTCCTTTTGCAACACAAAATGGTTTTCTTATGACTTTCTCTTTGTTCAGTGAGTTACTGCAAAGATAAAGGTGGTTACTGTGGAAACATGCACAGACATGTTTCCAGAATTGGGGCCCTTACACTTTCCACTTGAGTCTTGGGTCATCCCATCATTTTATGGCTGTTTATGCATGTACATGTAAATGTGTGTATTCGTTTCCCATGATATGAGGAAGAAAGGTCAATTGCAGTAATGTAGGAGCCCTGTTTTCAAAGGTGTGTCTTCTGAGCTTCCAGAAAACTGCCTGCTCTGTAGTCATATCATAATTACAAAATATTTACATAACAGTTCACTCTCTGGCCTATTCCTTTAGAGTGTTGCCTTGAGGTGATTTTATTATGGGACTTTATTCCCTGATTGCCTGCTGTATGCCCAGAAATGGTTTAAGATGAACCAGGAGGTGGGGCTGGAGCCTGGGAACCCGGGAGTGGGCTCAGTTCAAACTCTCTCTGGTGTGCTTGGGCTGCCACTGGGATTGTTGGTTCATTGTCTTTAGTAGACTTGTGTTCTTGCCTGCTTAGGCAAGAAGCTTTTCTTTATCTTTCCCCACCTTTTTCCCTGGACTCCAGCAGAGATCCTTCAGTTGTTTCTTTTTGGTTTTTTTTTTCCACTTAAAACTGTTTCGGCTTGCAGTCCAGGGAGCCTACAGGGGCAGTGGGAAAGACCCAGGCCAGCAAACGGAAGGACACTACAACCCACCAGTTTTGCCTGCTGTGAGGAGCACACCAACACCAGAAGCTCAACAGGTTCCTATCTGCTTTTTGCTTGAGCTGCTGTGTGGATTTTTCCTTCCCTTCCCTGAGACAAAGGGAGCAGCCACCATCCTTGGCTCCTGGCTGTGCGGCTGGGTGGGGGGTGTGGGGTATAAAGTTAAATTTCTTTCTTTCCTGTGCCTTGTGGGTATCTTGCTTTGTTAATAAACAGGGTTTTTTCCACTTTCACCACCTGGTATTAATTTCTCTCATTGGCAAAAAGGGATTATTGGAGTCCTTCTCTTTAGAGGAAATGTTCATTCCAGAGCGTTTTCTCCTAAAATTTGTCTCTAAACTGAGACAAGTGTGTCTCTCAGTGGTACACAGTTTTGTAGCTTTTTCTACTTGGAGAACTCAGGTGTTTTCTAACTTCATAGACCATTGCTATTTTTGCATGACTATGCCTAAATCTTCTTTTACTTGAGTGCAGCATGGAGTTCCTTGCAAAATTGAGGTCTCATTCAACAAACTGTTTTCATGTTCTGGTTTAACCAAATAATATGCCAAACTCTGACCAGGCTTACTATTTTATAACTAGTGACACAACATGCTAATTAAAACAAATAACTTTTTAAAAACAGATATTATGTAGGAATGCTAGAGTCTTTCTAAGGTACACTGATATTTGGAAACAATTGGAAATCAAGAACAGAAATTATATATTCTCTGAAGCAGCGTTATAAAAGAAAGTATCTTTAATCTTAATATATATTCTGAATAGTTCCAACATACTGAGCTACACCGACATTTCTGTCACTAGCTGGTTGTTCCTATACAGGAATAGGTAATACAAACTTCTGTCAGCAGATGAAAATCCTTCTTTGTATTTAATTATGCTTTGATGACTCGTGCAGGGGCATGGATAGTGCACTTTAAATAATTTACTACCTGTTACGCGGTTAATGAGATCACAATTTGTGTGGTTTATACATTAAGACTTGATTTTAACCTGACAAATCACAGAACAAACTGCGTTTGTTAGCACTAAAACCACACTGTGATGAGCCTTCCAAGGTCAGCTCCAGCGAGTTGTCTCTGAAACGGGAGAATTTGGGCTGGGGAAGCAATGTGTACTGCATCCACACTGCCATGCGGGTGGCGGCTCTGCTGTACAGCAGGGCTCACTGCCACCTGCCTCATGTCCCCTCCCCAGCCCTGGGCTCGGGCAGCAGGGCTGCCTCGGGCAGCTCTACCAGAGCGCAGGACGAGCCAGGGCATCCACACGTCCCCAGACCTCCCTAGGTCTCCTGCCCTGGAGCTTCCTGCCACTGCACCTCTTTGGCTTCATGCACCTGGACAGCGGAGATCTCTGTGCTGGCCACTGACACACCAGTGGAGATCCCTGTGCTGGCCACTGACACACTTCCTTACTTTTCCTATTGACAGCAGCGGTTCAAAATGGATCTTTGTGAAGGTGACGTTACTGGTGAGAGCGAGCCACGAGACCGAAGCTCTCAGAAGCTGCAGGGACTCAGTGTGTGCACAGGGCATGGTTCAGGCGAGAAGGGAAGGCCCTGCCCTATGGCTTCCAGTAAATGCTGCACACTGACGCCAGGCTTGGACTATTCCTCCAGCTTCTCCTGGGTCACTGTCAGAGTGGTTCAAACTCCTCCCCCACAGGTATTTGCTCTTCTGTTGCTTTCCCAGCTGGCTGTGTTAGGGATCCGCTCTGGTGCAGTGCAGGTCGGCTCCCACCGAGCTGGGTTTTAGCCCGGGCAGGTCCCGCAGCTCCCCGCTGGCAGAGCCGGGACGCTCCACCTGCCTCGCCCGCGTCGCCGGCCGCCGTGAGTGGCTGCGGACCGTGGTCCCTGGGTCCCCCCACCTACAGCTCACGATCCGAGCGCCACCTGCATCCATCCCCCTTTTCTTCCGTCTGCTTTTACACAACACCCTTTAGAAGTGCCTGAACTTGAAGGTGAGTTTTTTCCACTTAAAACATCGCCTGACGAATTGACTGACATGTCGGTAACAAGTTTGTCACGGCCGGTGGCGAGCAGCAACCGGGCAGCGCTCCTCGCCCGGCGGCGCCGCACTCCCCGTCCCCGCCCGGCCCCGCTGCCCCGGCCGGGCTGGCCCCGCCGCCCGCCCGCTGCTCCTCTCGGGCCCCACGGACACTTACGAGGAGCAGGAGAAGGAGCTCCCGGGCCACGCCGCCGCTGTCCCGCACCTTCCCCATGCCGCCGCTGCCCAGCGCTGCCCGGCACCTTCCGGCGAGAAGTGGCCCTTCCCTGCGGAGAGCCGGAGCTGCCCGCGCCCTTCGCAGCCGGCTCCTCCCATGTTGGCGAACACGGCCCGCCCCGGCCCGCCCCCGGCACGGCACGGCCCAGCACNCCGCGGGAGCCCGGGCGCGGTGGTCCGGCCCCGGGCAGGGGCTCCGGCCGCCGGGCGAGCCGCAGACAGCGGCGGGACAGCCCCGTGCTCAGCACCGGGCGGTGACAGGGAGCGAGGGCACGGAGCTTCCTCTCGGGTGTCCCGGGCGTCGCAGAGATCGCGGATGCTTGGTGGGGGACACCCACTCGGCAGCTCGTGGATGCCAGACACGGCCCCGAGGCCACCAAGCCGACAGCCTTAGTGCTGGGAATGAGTAATTCGATTCTTGTGCTTCAAGTGCTGGGCGGAGCAATTGCCTCCCCACCGAGGGCAGAAACTCTTCTTTGACAGCACTGCCAAGAATAGACTTGGGACAGGCAGTCCCAAATGGGTAGAATGGAGCAGACACTCAGAACAGGCTAAACTCACTGCAGCAGGCAGTACTGCCCTTTGTTGTCTTATTGAAAGCACTGCTCAAGCTTGTGACTTCAATTTTTTAGCTATTTCCAGTCACTTCTTGTGTTTCTCCTGCAAGCTTTCAGTGGTTTGAAATACTGGTAGTCTGGCCTCCTTTGTAGAGTTAGAAATGACGTGACGGTGTTAGTTACTGATAGATGTTTTGAACTTTCAGGTTTTGACATGATTCCATTGCCTTGGGAGGACCATGGTTGCAATCGAGCTGGCATTTTCATTTTAAACACCATTTTTCAGCGGTTTATGACTCAGATTTTCAAAAACCCTTCAGCTTTTCTACTGGTATGGCTCTTAGTTGCAGTACATAACATCAACAAAAAATAGCTACTGTTTTAAATATGTCAGGCTTTTTAACCACTTCCGGATAAACCAAAAGGTACTGCTGACATGTTTTTAGAGATGCTGCCTTTGGAGTACCCTTGAACGATCAACTTTTTGCCTTCCCACTGGCAATATGGAATATAACAAACAAGAGGCATCTCTCTTAGGTGCAGTGCCTGGGTTACACGTCTCTAGTTCCCACTGTGCAAACCCAAATCAGCGTGTCTGTGAGGCTGCTAATTTTAGCGGAAATTTGCGTGCGGGTAGGGGTGGAGTAGGGACTGCAAGCAATGTTGTCCGCATCTGGATCGTTGCTGCAGCAGAAAGCTGGGTAGAATTGTTTCCAAAATCCATCACTCGAAGGGGTTGTGGTTTGTCCTAAAATCAAAACCGTATGTGACTGGGCCCTCAGCAGGCATTGCTCAGGGTTCAGTGACACCTCAGTGTGCCTCTTGCAGTATTTATCCGATACCTCGCACTGATGTCACTCGGGTCTATTAGGTGCATGTGGTTTGCACTCCTCCCTGCCCCCCCGGGTGTGATGACTGTGTGCATGTGTGCTGCCTTGCGGTGGAGTGTTTTTGTCTTAGGGAGCTTTGAGAGACGTTTGAGAAGCCACCAGATTCATGTCAAAACAACAGTGTCTGCACGTGACTTGAAGTCATACCTAATAGTTGTAGTTGTGTGGGGTTTTTATACATGTAATGAAGAAAGAGAGATGTGTTTGGAGGACTTTTTGTTGTTTGACTATTCTGAGTTGGTATCAGTGAGGACGATAAAGCCAGTGTTTTCATCTTTGCTCTGTTCCTTGTGTTGCAGCAGCTTCTTTTTGGCTGGTAAAAGTGGCAGCGTTGACTCTTTTCTTTACTCACCCTTCATTTAAAGCTTAATTCAGGTGTCAGCAGCGGCCTGCTGAGCAGTACAGGCTCTGCAGTATGTCTCTGCCAGTAGATGGCCTTGTGCCTCGCCTAATGTGGGAACAGGGATCAGCCGGGGATGGGATGCACCTCGAGGAACTGTTAACACACACTTTTCAGCTCCTTTGCAGTTCCACCTTTAAAAAGGTTCTGGAATTAAAGTGAAATTTTTAATTTTTTTTTTTTTTTACTGTGATGATTTGATTTGTGTGTGTGTTTAATTTTTTTATCCCCTTGTAATTGTTGTCCTATATCTACACATGTGCACTTGTCGTAGGAAATTCTGTTCTGTGCAAAACCATACAAGGAATAATTTTGGACACACATGGTCAGCGTATTCTTGCATTTAGTGTTTCTGAGTTGGAATCATTATTCACACCTTAACTGGCATCAAACCTTTTCTTCCCACTCCAGAAAGCTGCTTACACCTAAAGAAGCTGACTCTCTCTTATGACATTATGAATTGCTAAGTTTTTGAGAAGGTTAAGAGGGTTAAGGTTAAGTTTAGAAGCTTAGCTAGTCTCTCCAGGTGAAGAAAAATTTGTCAAGGTGCAATAAAACATAATTGAGGGCCCAAAACCCCTTGCATTGTATTGATCTCACCTCAGAATATTGAATGCACATTTATACTCCAGAAGGAAAATAGTGGGGAAGGAAGCATAAGATCTGACTTGCTTTCTACTACATTTTTCTCTGTTAAATTATTAGATATTTAATTTTATTTTTAATATTTGGTTTACATTTTGTTTTGGCATACTGGTAATCTTTAGCAGTTCTTTTGTACAAAGATGGGGCAATTAGATTAATCGTGTGGTATAACTTGACCAAAGTAGTTCCAGCAAACTTAAATTCTCCTTTGACCTAAAATACACATTAGAAGACCACTGTTGGTTTGTTTTTTGGTTTGTTTGTTTCAGTTTCTGTCTTTTGTTTTATTTTGCTTTCCTGTTTTGCCTCTCCTTTCCTTCATGTATGTTCAAGAACAACCAACCTACTTTTGACTTTTTGTTCAAGTACTAGAGTGAGTCATCCATTACTCATGCAGCTTGATTGTATCTCCTTCATCTTTGATTCAGACCTCTTCAGTGATGTGACTCTTACCACAAGCATCAGCTAACACTATTGGGAAATGATCAGAGTGCCATCAGTCTTTAAATAATCAGCTCTTACTCAGTACAGTTTTATGATGGTTGTACTGTTTTCCAGATCTTCTGTGAAACATTAGGACAGTGACCTTGCTCCACCCCTTGCATTGTGCTCTCCTAGACCAGAGAAGATCTGTAACCATTGTAACTATTGGCTGTTTGTTGCAGCGTGGTATGGCCAGATTCTGACAACTGAAGGTTGCCCTTCTCCCTTTTTTTATAAACCACTATGTAATACTTACAATCACCTGGGTTTGTGGTGTAGTGAAAGGTTCTTTGTCAGATAATGTGGTAGCAAAGTGCTTTGTTGGCCCTGACACCCTGTTCTGCTTGTGGAGAAGCTGATATGACAGCACAGAAGAGGATGTGACCAGAGAGGTTTATGAAGACCTTGTGGGGTTTTTTCATAAGGGTGCTGCCTGGTGTTGCATCAAATCACGAATCAGGGTGTTCTGGCATGCAGTGTATTTCTTTTAGAAGTAACAGTGACCTCATATACCCACCTGTGGAGCCATAGATGCTGCTGTTTATCTGAAAAAACCCCCACACTAGCAAGAAAACAGAATGGAAACAAAAAAGCAGCCTAGAACAAAAGAGTGGAAACCGAAACTTGTAGCAAGTCACTTGTCTCCTCAAGCAGTTCTCCTCTGGAGAAGATGATAAAGGAGAACTGGGCATGGACCCTGCCATTCTAAAAGAAAATTGAAACAGACATGTGTCCTTTTTCTTGTAATTCAACTTCCTGACACAACCCTGGATCCATGCTTTTGTTCAACAGACCCAGTTTGATGACGTCAATGCATTCTTCACAGCAGGAGAAAAAAAAAACAACCAACATTTTTCAAACAAACTGAGCATTTCCTTAGACTGGAAAAGCAAATTGGCTGGATGCCTGGTGGCTCCTACAGCCAATCACTGTAACCTTACCATAAATGTAGATGTGTTTCTGTCTTAGGGTGGATTATTGACTTTATTTTAGACATGGGACCATCCTGTCCCAGTCCTCTGTGTGTGCACTGTACATGGGAGTGCTGAGATTCTAAATGCTGCATTATTTACCAAATATTTTGCACATTACATGCGCTGACATAAAATTTGACTTTGTGACTTCATAGATTGTAAATGCATCTGTTTTAATAGTTTTGCAGAGCTCTGTATCCATCCAGATCTTGCAGCAGGCAGCATTGCTTCAGAAGCTGGCTGGTGATATTTTCTTTTTTTTTTCAAGCAAATCGGTCTTCGTTGTTTTTTGAAGATGCTATTACTAAGATTATGCTTTATGCTTTCAAAGCTTGGTGTACAGCAAATACTAACTGTCAAATGTCAAAGAGATCAACTGTAAAAGCTTTTGAGATAATGTGCTAGGGATGCTAAATATTCTTCAGAGCTAAGTGAGAAAGTGCTCAAACTTTTTCCGTTCAGGTACTGCCTGGTCAGACCACTGCTGATTTAATTTGTGGGTTTCTTGCATTTGTGAGATAAATCCAAGGCTGAATCCTTGTGCTAAAGGATGAAAGAGGAAAGATCTCTAGAGAAATGTCTGGAGTTAAAAGGTAAATGTGAAGGAAAGGAGATCTTTATTTCTGCTTTTGACCTTTAATCTGAAGATGGCCTTAACAGGTGCACCAGATGGCTTCATTTCCCATGTTGAGTAAGTGATGTACAAAAAGCCACCCTTCAAGGAAGTTTTCATTATAATTTTAAAGAAGACACATTTTATCAAACATGGTAGTGAGGAGGAGAAGCTAAAGGAAACATTTTAAAGGGTCTTAGCATGCTACAGTTTCCGATATTGTAAGAAATATTACGTCTTTGGAATTCAGACTGTTTTGCTTTGCTCTGTCATGCTTCTCTTTCTGAGGTATCATCTGACAAGTGAGACTAGCAGGCTTAAATAAAAGCAGTGCCTTGTGCCTGAGACTCCAAACACCCTTGTTTTGGTTTCTTTTGATATCGCTTAACCTTTGAAATTCTTTGGGGGTGGGGAAGACACAACAGTGATGTGAAGAGTCTTATCCCTCCCACTAACATCTCAGATGCAGTTTGGCATCCACCGTGACATCAAACGTTCTTCAGAGCCAGACAGGATGCAGTGATCTTACTCTGAACGTTTGTCTCCTGGGCACGGTGTGTGCTTGTAAGCAGGACTTGTGCTTCAGGTAGATGTTCAACAGCTAAGTCCTGGTAGAGAGGGGCTGTTGTGGTAGGAACAAAGTTTGGAGGTCAGGGAGTTATCACTATTCCCTACCTTCACCTACTCCCCCACTTGTACCACACATTTGCAAAAACAGAAGAGAGGCCTGGGTAGCTGCTGAAGCTACAGGAGTGAGTCATCTCTTCTCTAGTCAGCTGCACAGCCCACTATATAGTAAGGTTTTATGAGCTGTAGCAAATGAATTGAGTATGTAGTACAGACTGATTTATATTTCTGTCAAAATGCAGTGGATTGTTTTCTGTTGGTGGTTCTCATCAGCAATTAAATGATATGCTTAGATGGCTGTGCGTCTCCAAGGGTGGTCATAACAAGAAGGAATGTAGTGATCTTAGCTGTCTGAAGCTGCCTGCTAAATTCCCAGGTAAGACATCAGTGTTATTTTTCAGCTGAATAATTTCTCCAATACTTCTTGGAAGCCAGTATTTTGAAAGAGGCATCCTTCCCACACTGCACAGTAGCTGCCTTTCCTGCTGTCAGCCAGCTCAGATGCAGGAATGGGAGACTGGATTTCTGAGCTTGGAGAAACCTCCCTGCCTGGAGGTAGCCAGCTGAGAGAACTGTTCCTCAGTCTCATATGAGAAATGAAGAGGAACTCACATGCCTCTGCTGTAAGTGTAGGAAAATGGTCTTACCTTCTGGAAGTAGAGGTCTTGGACTGAATTCTCATCTTTCAGTAATTTGCTTCAGAGAGCCATGATTTTTTGTTTGGTTTTGTTTTTTTTTGAGATCAATGCTAATTTTCATATTGCCTTGATTGAAGCTAAGATTTCAGTACCTCTTCATAAAGCATATGTAAAGATGTGTTATGTCAATATCTGGGGATTTCCCTCTCTCTGGGGTGCAGGGCTGGCCACCAAACCCTTCTCCATCAGCTCCCCAAAGGGGCAGCATGGTCTGCCCTGCACTGGGAACATGGCAGGGCCTGGAGTGTCACAGCTTGGTGCAGTGAAAGGCTGCTGGTCCATGGAGCTTAGTCCTTGCCCTCACAGCTGCTGCCCCACTATTCCTGAGTGACCTGGTACAAACGCCACGTTTTCTTTTCAGGGGGCCCACCTGAAAACAGGATCTGACAAAAACAAGTTACAAAAGGGTAACTGTAAGTTATTAAAAGGAAGGTGATAGGGAGGGTTTAGCTCTCATGAAAACAGTAGCTTGTATTTTATGCAGAGTAAAAGAATACAGATGTTAGCCCTTTTTCCCAAGTGTGGTTGTCCCCTGTTCCTTCCCCCCTGTTTTCCTGAGAAGGCCTGGCCATTTGCAGTGTGAGTGGTGTTCAGTTTCTAATGCAATAAAACGCTGTAGCAACACCGCTTTATTTAAATGCAATTCAGAAAGGGGGACGTGTTTGTGCTGAAGATCTGCTAATTGCATCATTTTCTCCTTGTATTAAACAATGTGTTCATGCTGTGCAGTGCAGAGTAATCAATGTGCAGGGAAATTATTTATATTACATTGAAGAGGTCTGAGCATTTGACCTTGTAAATGAATTCCCAGAGGCAGCTAAATACAATGCTGTAAGTAACAGGCTCTAATTAGGCAGCTGGAAGAGTTGTACATAGTTCTGGTATCCTGATGTGGAAACTATCCAGGTATTTTCAGGATCCTTGTACAGCAGTGTTTTGCAGCAGTGAAAGGAGTTACTATGCTTTCATCAAGTTGCTAGCAAAGAACTGAAAGAAAGGGAAACTCAGGAAGTACTTACAGGACTGACAACACAGTAGAAACTATAATTCTGAGACCTTCTTTTTAAGTGATGTTGTTGGCTTACAAGAAGAACAAAAACGGATCAAAAAGCAGTTGAGTTTGCAGAAATCTCCCACTGGCAGGTTAGACCTGAGTCCTGACAGTTTTCATCCCCCTTGAGACCAGTGGTACACTAATTGTCCTGAAATGGGCTGGAATGAGGAAAAGCTTTAGAGAATTCTGAATTTTTCCATGTTTCAGGAGGATGGTTATGTTTGTTTCCAAATTATGTATCTAAGTCTTCCTTACAGTCATAAAAGGAATGGAACAAAATTTTGTTCTTTTTCCTCAAAGGGAATTTGAGCAAGCAGTTAAAACTGGGCATGTAAAACACATTTAGAGGAAGAGGAAAAGAAAGCTCTAAATTTGATTGGAAAATGCTTTTACACTTTCAGAAAACTAACCAAATCATTGAAGAAAAATATAATGTTGTCTGTACTTTTCCATGGTTCTTATGGCTGCCTGTAAGAAAGAGGAAGAAGAAACAACCTTATGTAACTACGATGCATCTGCAAAGCAAGGAGCAAAAGCCTGCCTGCTTCAGTTTTCTTGTGAGGATTTAGCAATGTTTGGGGAGCAGTTTATAAACTGAATATGCTAGAGCACAAGACACAGCTCTGTGCTAAATGACCAACCATCATCAGCTGCCTGTCGCCTGGGGCACCTCACTTTGTAACAGGAGGATCTTCCAGGGGCAAGCAGCAGCCAGGATGAGTGCAGGGAGGTGTGACAGAGCAGGTTGGCACTGCACATGGGGCACAGGAGAGTACCAGTGAAGTCCTGTGCTTCCAGCAAGCTGCAGTGAGTTAGGCACCACGTTCCTGGGTGTGTTTTCATCAACCAAAATGACATTCAGCAAAAGTGCCGTGCGCGCATGGGGTAGGATTCCTTCTGCACAGGTCACACATGCAAAGAGCCTTCTCAAAGCTTCCTATTATAAATAGGATTCTGTTGGAGAGGACTCTGTTTTATCTTAGATCTGTAACGTAGGTTGTAGCAAGTTATAAAAATACATAAAAGCCCACACACATTTTATCTGTGACCTTTTTCTGTAACTTATGTTGTCGTTCAGATCACTGATAAAGGAATTAAGGTGCATAGCCAGTGGTGGGTCCCACAGACTTCCACTCACTCAGCAGTGATTTCCCTGCACTTCTGTGCTGTAAGCCTTCAGCTTGAGAGGCAGTTCTGCTGCTACTGTGCATATGTTGGATCTGGAGTGGGGATTTTTAAAATTCTTTAGAATGTAAAGGGGTTTAGACGGCTTTTACAACTATGTTTATAATATTCCTCAAAAAAATTACAAGAAGTCATTTTTATACATCCTTATTCTCAATACTTATTATATTATCTCCTTTTATTTTTTATTACCTGAATTCTGTATTGGCAGCTGTGATAGGTTGACTTAGAGTGGTGTGTTGATCTGGCATGTTTGTAATTAGCTACTTCTTGTCATTACATGCTTGAAATTTTTGTTAGACTGCCTTTCTTCCTGGGGAAAACCCCTCAAAGATTTTTAAGGGCTAATGAAAGTAAGTGTTGATTTTTCTGGGGGCACTTTGGCCTGTTTGTAACACCTGTGTGGATGCAGGCTATTCATGCCTGCTGCAATGTCCATGCCCAGCTTTACTGATGGCTCTTTTAACATCATTTTGCACTGGAGTTGAAATCAAAAAAGCCCCAAACAGTTTTGCAAACTTTCGAATTGACTTCTGACTTCTTTTTTCTGGTACAGAACATGCACATGTATTAAATATGTTTGCATTTGCCACATTATTTTTTTACTTTTGCACATAACACCATACACTTTCATATAAAGGCCTGCCAGTTCCAAAAGTAGGTTTCCTTTTTATCCAAAGGTATTTCTAAAAGTATGTGCTTGCTTTAGTCACAAAGGTGGTAGATTTCCCTTCGTATATTTTGTACATTCTTTGCTTTACTGCCATGTAAACTCATTCCTTCACTGTTATTCAGGGGTTCTTGTGTAGGTTTTAAAAAAAAAAAGTTCAGCTGTGTTCTCAGCTGTTTGTAGGTTGTGCTGAGTGAGTCATGCAGAAGACAAGGAAGTTGCAGTGTGGCCACATGTCCTTGTCCTGCCCAGCAGTGACACTTAACCTCTGAGTGCTCTAAACCCAGTGCCAGGAGAAAGGAAGGGAGACCAGGGCTGGGCCTTTGGGAGAGGTGGGTACCAGCTTGGTTACATTTGTGGTGAGAGTGGCTCCACAGTTTGCCATCATCTAGAGCCAAAAAGTGAAACTCTGGTGCTACAGCAAATTATTAAATTTGCTGGTGAAAGAAATTACCTTGTAGAGGTCCTTTTTGTCACAGTTTGCTGGAGAGCCAGCCATATTGGCTCATACAGGAGCTGAGCTGTGATATAACCAAGCATTCAGAGCCCACAGGTTTAATCTGTACCTAAGAGCTCCATGAAACTCACTTCCAGCAAGTTTCTCTCATGGCAACAGTTGATTTCTTACAATGTGCAAGCTCCCATTGAAATCTTGCTCATGGTGAGATGATAACAGGACAACCATTTGCAAAAATGTGAGGGGAACAGGTGTCCTTGTTGCTGTCAGTCTGGGAAGGTGTTGGTTGTGGAGCTGGGAAGTTTTGTGGAGGAAGGACCCCTGTGCTCTCCCTGTCCCACACACAAGCTGTGTACGTCTGACTTCCCTGGAAGTACAGCACTTGGTTTCCCCAGTGATGCGGTGGGAAGGCGTCATTTACATTTTGGCATGTTTGGATAGCTTGTTGCTGCAGAGCTTCTAATTGTCATGGGCAGTCTGGCTCCTGAGAGACCTTCCAATGTAACATTGTGGTGAGGCCTTATCTACAGTGTCATTTTGGACAGATATGTCACCATGACCTGTGACCACGCTGCTGAGGTGCTGCTGATAGTCTGCACGCAGTGGGTCAGAGCTCTGCCCTGGCTAGTGGCCTGAAGGCTTTTCCAGGATCTCTGCTGGATTTGCAGCTCTTGGTATAGACAGTGTTCCTTTGACTATCTTTTGGATATATTTGTTGTTTTTCTTGTAACATTAGGCATGTCTACACCAGTTGTGTAGGGGTGTGAGCTATGGGAGATGCCTTGCAGGCAAAATGTACAGCTTATTTCTGCCAAGAAAAAAAAAAATCGTGAAGGACATTCAAAACTATGTCTTTAAACTAGGCAAATTTATGGAGGAAAAATATGAAATATATCTGCATCTATTATGCATGAGGATATGGGTAGATACTCCTGTCTCAAGAAATCCTTCTGCTGTACATAAGGAAGGAGAAAAGATATAGGAAGAAAATTACCACTGTAGGCATCCCATTTCTTTCCAAGCATCTGCTATCAGGAAATCTCACACACAGGATACTGAGCTGTATGGATATCAGCCTGACCCAGCAGGACTTGAGCTTATGTGCTGTTTATTTATCCAAGAAGGATGATGGGGGAGACATTATCTCATTTTTGCTTTGAACGTGTTCCTTTGATTTTGAATGAAGGATAATTTTACCACATTACCATAGAGGAAGATACCTTGTTAAGAAGATGAAGGAAGGCTGTGAATTAATATTCTTCACCAGCCTACTTAAGAGGCCCAGAAGGCAAACGCTGTCTCCTCTAGCTCTTGAAGAGCACAGGCAAAACTATTCTCCAAACTTTGTAGGTTGAAAACTACTGGTTGAAAATGATTAGAGCAATTTTGTCTTAGTTGTTAGAGCGAGACCAGTGCAGGAGCCTGACAATCACAGAGAAAGCTAATCTGTGGGTCTGACAGTTTATGGTTAATCTGACACTTTACAGATGCTTACTGTGTGACAGCTGCAATGAATCAGGTTATTAGAGCGACTTTCTGCTCCCTAAAGTTTATTTATTCCTGTCTTTCTCAAAATAGGGGGTGGGGATGTGTAAATCCTATCAATGAGATAGGGGAGAGGGCCTGAAGCCAGACAAACCAAAACATTTAGAGATTCTGCTAATGTTACGAAGATGAAAGGAATCCCCAAATAAAAAGGAGCCAGAGACATATTTAGCAGAGCCTCATTCCTAAACAGCCAATTGGATGGAGCAGGAAGGTCTCCACACACATCTCAGAAGTTGTTTTCCCTTATAAAGTAAAGCAAAGGGATTACTTTATTCACAATCTTCTATAGACTGGGATAAGCCTGCAGCTTCTGTCCTCCTTTACCAAAAAAGTATGGCATCTACCCACTGGTGCTGGGCCTCTGAGCTGCCATTCTTCAGGCCAGCTGGAGCCATTTCCTAGGCATGGGTGGCTCTACAGCCCCTGCTGCTGTGGAGTCCCAGGCACACTTTGTGTCCATATGGCGATCCACACAAGATACTGGAAAGAAAGAACGTAAGGAAGGTGTAGCTAAATTTCCACTGATATGTTGAAAGATGCTTGAAGTCAATAGAAGAGTTCCCAGTGTGCACTTGAGCTTTGCTGGTAACTCTATTAAGAGATCAGAGGAAAAGATACTGAAGAGAGAGGCAAAATTAGTTTTTCCTCTTCTTTTTCTTTCTGTGATTATACTCCAGACATGCTCCTGTGATGCAGACTGCAAAAGGGTTTAGCATGGAAAACCAAAGAAGTTCTCAGGGGGAGTTAAATAAAAACCATAGATTTTGGCTATGGATACAAAGAAAGAACAAGAACCTTGAGGTATAGACACACCAGGCAAATTGTGCTGGGTAGTTTTGTACAAATGAGTGGGATAAGGACTGAAAGACAGGCAGCAGGAGCTGGTGTTGGAAGTGGCCTCCAGAGGGAAAGCCAAACTACTTTCAGGAATGGTGTTTTGTTCTTTTCCTTGAAAAACAAACAAACAAAACCAAACAAAAACCCCAAAGCCCCACAGCATATATATATATATATGTATATATATATATATATTTCAGATGAGCTCTTGTTTGTCCATACCTGCAGAGGAGGATTCAGAGGTTTGATCCCCAGCATCTAGGCTTGATTTTCAGGCTTTTTCTATGCAGTTCTCTTTAGGTTCTCATTCATGTCTCATGCCAAGTTCATTCTTCCCTCTCCCCTGCCCCTCTGGCAAGACCTAAGTTACTGAGAAGAAAGGTTTAAGCTACTAATGTAATTTTTTTCACATGAGCTTTTATGTATAGAAATATTTGTGTGATCATAACTTCAGCGTGGAGTCACTAAAAAGAAAAGAAATTCTTTTATTCTGTAATGTCCCTGGAGCTGGACTGACCTAATTTCCTTGTATAGTTCACCTGTTTGCCTTCCTTCCTTCCTGCCCTGGCATTTTCCATAATGTCCCAATGCAGAGACGAGCTGCCTGCTGAGCACTGCTCCCACTGTGCTCTGGAGCTGTGGTTGGGCAGCACCTCTGCATTTCCCTGTGCTGTTGCTGTGTATTCATGTATCCATTCCCTACTGCTCCCTCAGCCTCTGGGCTTACTTCTTCCTTCTACTCTGCCTGTGCCAGGCTCTAACAAATCCTTCATATGGCAGCTCCCTCCGAAGAACTGGTGTTTACTCTGTGTCACCATATCACCCACTCCCTGCTCAGAGTGGGACTCTGTGTCAGCTGTATCTTTCTCATGAGCACCCTGAAATCCTCGGTGCCCATGACAGGGAGGGTGATGTGTGATCTCCACCCAAATCACCACTCCTCAAAGCAGCCAAGGGGCTGCTGCTGCCATCACTGCCACCAGCAGTAATTGTGGTATGCACCAGGACAAGCTTACAGGAATCATGATGAAGCTTAACAGAGGTCCAATCTCTGGTACCTGCGTGGCCACTGTCTCCTGTATGTTCACAAAGACCTCTTGTAGAAAACTGTTGCCTATATTCCTAGCTATGCCAAGGAGCAGTGTGGATGGCATACCAGCTCTACTGAAGGGTGATTTATTTGGCACTGCAATCTCACATGTGCTGTGTCCACCATAGAGCAATCACCACTAAGTTATTTTGGGAGTGTGAACTTCTGCTCAGTAAGGCAGAAAGCTTGGATTCTTTTGAATCTTTGTCCCAGTCTAGGTATTTTCAAGGTATTTCAAGGATGATGTTTCTGAAAACTTTGGAGTATGTTTCTTCTGATCTAGAAGGTAACTGGTGTTTGTATTTAAATCAGACATGATCCTGCATTGAAGGGTTCTGCTGTGTGAAATTCCCCTTCTCTTTGACCAAGGTTCCCTGGTCTAATACCATATGTTCTATATGAGGCATGCAAGTTTTCTCAGCTATGTTGTTGAGTGTTGTTTGAAAACAAAGAATTTGGTTTTGGCTGTCCTTTGAATGTCAGTTGGAGGTATGCAAAAAAAGGGCCTGTTTAGAGCCTCAGTTTTGGGTTGCTTACCTTGGTGGGTGTTTTATTTTTCTTTTTCTTTTCCTTTTTTCTTTTTTTTTAATATCTCTATCTTCTGCCCTGATGATGGAAGTAAAATAATAAATAGCTTCTGCATGGCTCACGTTCCAACACTTGTTAGCTTCTGTTTCTGACTCTCCAAGGCAGTTACATTCCTTAAAAGTTCCTTTCCTTAAAAGTTAAATTCCTTTTGGTGTTCAATCCATAATTCTGCCAATTTTCTATCTCTGCTAGTAGCTTATTCCTTAAATTTTCACATCAGAAAAACTTTCACTGTGGTTTTCTGGGAGCTTTTCTTGCATGAAAGCTACTCAGGCAGCAAGCACTCCATAAACAAACGCACAGTGCCTCTCCCTGTTGCAACAAGATTTGCAAAGCAAAAATCTCACTTGGATTATCACATCTCTCTTGGCTTGTGTGCTTGGAGAACTTTTGAGTTTGTAAGGTTTAGTGTTGGAGTTAAGAGATGCTGTTTCTTGTCTGTCATACAAACTTAATGACAAAACATTGTTGGCTGTGAAAGGGCTGCTCTGCTAGAATTGATATGTGCAGGGAACAGTTGGCTACAGCTGTAGAAATCCAGGCCTGTGCTGAAAATAACTTGTACAATGAGAACTGTTCCTTTATTTGCTAAAAATGTGTTCAGTGGAAAAGATAGCTGAGGTTACAAAATTCAACAACTTTATCATGAACAATTTGGGATGTGAGTTTATGACAGTCCAGACTTGTGGCCATCAGTGGAGCAGCTCTAGGGCAAATTTGGCCTGCAGGTCCTAAAGTTGGAAAATAATCTTTCAGAGAAACAGAATGGATTCTAACCCATCACAGACCAGAGAGGATCATAACAATCTTAACTGAACATTTTTACAACCTTCAAAGACTTCTCTGTGAATCTTGTACAACAGCTGGTACTTTTTTTACTACCCTTAAGCCTGTGGGCAATATTTATTATACAAGCAAAATGCTAAGCTTTTAAAGAGACACTCTAGAAAAATTGAGCAGCTGTTTAGCTGGCCAAAAATATTTATTCATTTTTTAAATCAAAATCTTTAATGACAGCAAGGTGTTTGTTTAAAAAGACCTTCCCTGTTATAAATGACTGCTCTTCCAATTTCTCATTCTGCTTCTTGGATGTTACTGTGAAGTCCTGGATCTCTCTTGTTTGAACACATGATCCTCCTGCCAGAGGATGTCTATTGTGGGCACACTCTCTCTGTATTTTAGCAACTCTCCTGAAGTTTTAAAATGTTTATCTTACACAGCTGAAAGTCTCCTCCTGTTTCATGAGCTCTACACTGGAATGCAGTGGAAGAGACCCAGGGCCTGTGGCCACCCAGATTAGAGTTTTTTGTATTAAGGTCCCTATATGGTTTTGTTAGAGACTTCAGCTCTGTCTCTGTCTGTCTCTGCTCCTTGTTTGGGAGGCTAGTGGGAGGAGAAGAGCTGAAGGGGCTATATAACCTCTGAGGTTTCAGATACAGAGTGTACCACCCCAGAGCAGCCGTCCCCAGCCAAGCGCTGTCACGGTAAGTGGCACGGAACCAATGGAATGATTTACAGGTTGCTGGAGGATTTCAATTAAGTAACGTCAAGTGGAATCTATTCAGGAGGATGTACTGATGTGCTGTAATTTGCTTAAGAGACTTATTAGAATTGAATTGATAAAATACTTGTAGTATCTATACTGAGTTGTCTTTATTCTATATTCTGAAAGAGAAAGAAAAGTTCTACCCTAAGAATTTTGCTGATTCTACCAGCACTTCAGCAACTGTACAAAGAAATGGTTTGTGTAATGCCAGTGCTGGAAATGCAGATATACTCTGGTTTAAATGAGCCCGTGTGACACTGAGGTGTTAGTTTGGGACAGAGTTCCTGATGGGGTATGTAGCAGTGTTTCTTAGCAGATTTGCTTCAGTGCTTTCAGTCGAGTGTGCGGTGAAATTGTGTTTCATGGAATGTGACTACAAGGAGAGCTGGAAGTATGCAAATCAGCAGTGTCTAACAGGATAAAATGAGAATGCATGTGTATTCATCCTTGTCTCTATGTATATGAAACTACTGTTATGTGAAATGCCAAACATTAATTAACAAATAGGCTACATGCAGCACTTGTGGAGCTGGAGCTCTCTTTATAATTTCTTGTGGAGATTGGTGAGGTGATTGATTATATTTTCATGTAAAAAAAAGGAGAAGAAAGAGGCTAAAGCCTGTGCTGCTTACTTGGGAGAAAAATTTCCTGTCTTCCACAGTACTCAGTGACATTTGCTGTTCTAAGATCTTGCAACTGCCTGCCATGGCAGTCCTGAGCTGTAACTCATTGGTTGGTAGCAGACCCCTCTGTCTGATTTTTCAACTTTTTGTGCTTTATTACTAAATATGGTTTTCATTTAGAGTCCACTAAGCTCAGAAATGTAGCCTTTCCTGCCCCCTTCTTCCCCTCCCCCCAGTGATTTTTGGCATTGCATTAGCTGCATTGGTTTGAGCAACCCCTCTGACCTCAAAGGCTGTTCCAAAAACAGACGGCTGAATAGCATATTTCCTAATTAGGAAATGGTTTGTCCAAACCAGTCTGTTCATTCATGTTAGATAACTGTTGTGCTCCATTCAATAAATATTTTAATATAAAGAGCCTGTTCCCACAGGAGTTTAATAAATCAAAAAATTGCAACTTACTTTCCTTCCACAGCTATAATGATAAAATATCTGGAATACAAAGTTAGGATTTCCCTGTCCTTGTCTTCTCGTGGGAGCTCTGCCCACGCAGCCTGCAGGAGCAGGGCTGCAGCCCTGTCTCGTGGCTGCCTGGCTGGGGAGAGACAGAGGATCTCCAATGAAGCATTTGGGAGAACTGTCTGTGCTTGTTCCATCCATCGAAGAGGCTGAACAGATTGTGGCCTCACTTGCTCATTGGCCATGGCTTTTGCTGACCCCATTGTCATTTCTGCCTGCACTTCCAGTATTCCTGCAGCAGAGGGTTTTGGAGACTGCATGTGGAGCCAGCTGGTCCATGGGTGACAGCTGTCTCCCTTAGCTGTTAACACATCGCAATTTGTTGAACTCTGCATGGAAGCCCGGGCTTGGAGTGGGCCAAGTGATTCTCTACCACACTATAAATTGTGAGCAAATAGTTCTTGAGTCCTGGCATTCAGTGCGTATTTCTGTAATTGACTTTAATACAAAGCCTTCAAAGTATTTTTATTACCCATATTATCTTCCTGTTGCCAGAGGAAGAAAACAGTTTCTTTTTACTGAGCCAAAGAGCCAACATAAATTGTTCTGTCACTCTACAAATGTAGTTTATTAGCTGCTTTGAAATTGTGATCGAGCAGACGTTGCGGCCTGTTTTTAAAACACATATTGTCTCTGGCTTAATTTTAAAGGTGGGTTTATTTTTCTCAGTTTATTTTTCTCAGGGGAGAACAGGAAAAGACCTGCTTTTTTTTCCCCCTTTTTTTATTTGGAAAATTTCTACCTTTTTAAAAGTTTAAATGTAAACTTAATTGGCCATCTTCACCAGTGGGTTAATATCTGCATCAGGAAAATACCCCTGGTACATGCATAGCATTTAATGTAGTTAGTTTTTGAGAAGCCCAAGACTAGAAGGGGAAGTTGAAGTGCTCTTACCTTTAACAGCTATCCACAAGTGTCAGGATTTTGTCAGGGTGATAGAAAAGCAGGAGAAGTTGTGCTGAGTTCAATGCAAGTGAATCTTTGTTTTTGCAGCTGTCAGTCCACTGTTCTCTTTTATCTCCCTCCCCCAGCCGTGGATTTCTGTGACCAAATTTAGATAAACATTTGCTGCTCCCTGATCTCTCTGCCCGTGCCGCAGGGCTGGAAGTCTCCTCTGGAATTCCCTGGATAATCCCTGGTGCACACAGCCCTTTGGCAGACCTGGTTGAAACCTCTCATGCTTTCAGAAGGAAAGTTCCCTCCCACAGCCCCGCAGTCCTTGTGATTCCCAGACCCGGGCCATACCCCTCCTTACGGGTTCCCATTGCTTTCCGAGAGCCAGGCTGCCTCTGCTACCTGAGTGTGATTTTTGGTTTTGATTCAGTTCTTCCCTGCTGTTTTCATAGGGCTGTTTTCTGTCTGGAAGGCCAGCAGACACTGCTGTAGAAGATGTGTGAGGAAGAGGACAGCACTGCCCTTGTTTGTGACAACGGCTCGGGGCTCTGTAAAGCTGGCTTCGCTGGAGATGATGCTCCAAGAGCAGTTTTCCCATCCATTGTGGGTCGTCCCAGGCACCAGGTGATGAACTACTTTGGTTGTTCCTTACTGGGCTTGTAGAAGGCTTTGCAGCCCTGTCCCCAGCTCTTCAGCCAGGGCCATCTGTGTCTGGGGCTAGTCCAGCTTAGGGTGATTGGTGTAACACAGTATTTCCAGGCAAAATGAGTCTAGCAGTGCACTCACCTGATTCAAAGGAGGTCTCTTGCCTTGTGAAAGGATTTCTTTTAAAATTTTTCACTCCCTTCTATGCCATCTTTTCCCTGCCCCTTAATTTTCAATCACCCAGAGAACTTGATGAGCACAACTAGTTTAAAGAAACCCAACTGCAAATCCAAATAAGCCCAACACAGGAACATCTGAAATTCTGACTGGCCTTAAAACTGATAATAGATAATGTGTGGAAGACTAAAGGAGGAAGCAGAAGTTTTCAGTTAGCTTCCACCTAACCTTTCTGACTTTATTCATTTACTCATTTAGTCGTATCAGAAATTGCTGTCTGGGATTGAGTTTCTTTAGCTTCAAGGTTTACATTTGAGTATATGATGCATTCCACTATATTTTAATAGTTTGCAAAATACATTTATTACCTGAGCTGTTAAATATAGAGAGTTTATGAGACAGATCACCATTAGCATGAATTAGAGAGGCTTGTCTAGGTCACAACAAACTAATCCAAGTAATTAGCGGATCCACCTAATTGCTTCTATGTCACCCAAGGCCCTGCTGGAAAGAGTCAAGCTCTTTGTAAGATGTAGCACTTTATATACCCAGAAAATGCATTTTAAATTCTCCAGGATTGGAGAAATACCTGCCTTTCAGTATAGAAACTAGGACTGGAGAGCTAATTGAGACTCCTGGAAACTACCATAATTTAAAAAGTGTATTCAAATGCCATCATCTGTAGCTAGTGTGAATGATATTAATTGCTCAAAACCAAGCCATATAGTTACAGTGGAAACAAATACAGATTTCTTTCTTTCCTGATTATGTGGGATGGATCATCCCATTAAAAACTGGAAACCTGGGATGTCTGTTTTTAAGATATAGATTTAGAGAGGCCAAGGTTTGGAATCTGTAATGGCTAAGTTCTGATAGGAGTATTATGCACTTACAGGATCCTACTATATTCTATTTTTTTTCATTATTTCTGACTTTAACATAGAGACTAGTGTATATCCAGAGTAGTTTCCAGCTTCTGGTCCTTTAATAATTTCTACAGGATCCATGAAAATATCTGTAAAGAAGTCCACAGAGTAGATTTAAATTGTCCATCCCTAATTACAGTATTATGGCATTCAAATAGAGGATTAAAAATGTTGAAACTTAAGCTTTGGGAAATGTAAAGTGTGTATCGCTCCATCTTGACCCTTAGATGGCACAATATCACTTTCTGATTTTACTCCACTCTATTATCATTTAGCAGACTGTTCATCCCTAAATAATAACAAACATTAAAACAACTCAATTTTTCCACTTTATCTTGATGCATTTAATATTGTACTTGTTCTGTTTACTTAATTGTAGTGGAAATACGAAATCCAGACATTTAATAACCAAACATTTAATATTGGCAATTTAAGAGCAACACATAGTCCTCCATTTGTTAATATTAGTAAACTATGTTGTAACTAGTGTAACTGGCAACAGGATTTATTTCACAGCTAATGTTCTGTCTACTTTATGACTGAACTAACTGAGAGACTAACACAATTTGTATTATTTTGTAGGGTGTGATGGTTGGTATGGGTCAAAAAGACAGCTATGTGGGTGACGAGGCTCAAAGCAAGAGAGGAATCCTGACCCTGAAATACCCCATAGAGCACGGCATCATTACAAACTGGGACGACATGGAGAAGGTATTTTGGCTTTGAGAAGTTGATGTGTACTACTGGTAAACAGAACAACTTGAACAAAATGGTTACAGAATATCCACTAAATTTTAGATGGAAGTGTCATGCTGTCCAGTATGGTTCAAGGAGAAGCTTGCTAATGGCCAAGGTTAATGTGCATCTAAAGCTTGAGTATCAGTAGGAGCACATCAGAATTGTAATTAGTGCTTTTACTCCAGCCTGATCTTTGCTAGGTACTGAGAAGGGAACAGGGGGAGACAGAAGGGAAGGAAGAAAGAAAAGGAATAGATCAATTTGTTAGTAAAAACTGGAATTTAAGAAGGTATCTGTTTCTGCAAAAATGCAAAGCATGTATGTGATTCTGATGTAAAAGGCAGTGTTTATACACACACTTTTTAATGCTTGGAAGTCTAACAATATTACAGTGCAATGCATCCATTTCAGAGCCAGTATTTGACTGAAAGGCTTCCAAAACCATGTTTATAGTCGTAGTCTGTAAAGATAATGTAATTTTTAGGATTCTGAAATGGTATCTCCATTTAATGTTGTTCTATCACAATAGGGCTAATTGGAACAGTGTGGACATCCCGACACGCTGTACATGTGTGGAGTCACCCAGCTCTTAATGAGTCTCAGTGCTGTAGAATTTGCTTGAAAGCAAAATCTTTTAGATGCCAAACATATCAACCAATCCCTAATCACCACCAGCTTGAAAACAAGCTTAGCAAAAACTTCTTGGCCTTCAGACTAACATCTCTGGTTGTTTTACTTTTTATCAGTGTATTAACCTCCTCACTGCAGTCCACTTGGCCTCAGATTTTTACAACTTGTAGGAACAAGTAGTGTGGAGGTGATAAACATAAGTTGACTTTCAACCTCTCAAACCATTTATCTTCATTTCTTTTCATGAAATGTACAGGGCTGGCCTGTACAAACCAAGAGATGAAACTGTCAAGAGACCCATTATCTATTGAACTCTGTGTATGTTCTCTGAGTAGTTCCAGAACTGTTTCCCTTCCAGTCATTACTGAAATAGCATTGCTGGAACCAAGTGTGTTCTATTCTGTTTTTTCTACTGTAAGAGTACCATATTAATTTTCCTGAGCTTATGTGTCCTTAAAGTAAGTCACATATTTATTACTGGTAGTAAAGCCTGAGGATAGTGCTTTTCTCTCTACAGTTATTCTGGTAGTCTCTGTGGAGGCGGTAAGAACAACTGCATGAGAAACATCACCAGCCTATATCTAGAGCTGTAAGCAGAGTGCTGGAGCTCAGTACCTGTCTGGAAGTGATGTGGAGCTGGTGACTGATGGTGTTTCTTTCCCTTGGCTTCTCTCATTATCCTCAGATCTGGCATCATTCTTTCTATAATGAGCTCCGGGTTGCACCTGAAGAACACCCGACTCTGCTGACTGAAGCACCGCTAAATCCCAAAGCCAACCGCGAGAAAATGACACAGGTGAGCCCACAGTAAAGCCACGGAATAATCCAGCCTTTTCATTCAACAGGATGTCAATGTCATCATTCCAGGTAGTCATGCTGTCCAGCAGTCTGTCTCTCTCAGTTATGGAAGATGGAAAGTACATAGCGACCACCTGTCATATTTACATATCATTACATATAGTTGAGAAAATCATTGTATCCACTTTGAATGTGAGCACTCCAGTCTGTCCAAACTTCATGTCATCTAAACCTGTTTTTATGCCCAGGCCTATTACAAAATTATCTTTAATATGTGCACGTGGCTTTATTAATATAAAGATATTAATATAGATAAAGATCTATAGATTAATATATTATATTAAAGATTAATAAAGATATAGGCCAAATACAGGGAGATATCTTACAGGACAAATATTTTTGGATTTAGATTTTGTATTTTCATTTCTTGTTTTTACCAACCATAGAGAAATATGAAAATCTTGTATTCTCCCTCTTTTTCAGTAAATTGCTTCAACAAAGCTAAACCCTCTAGTGTTAAGGCAATGATTTTAATTGCATTTCAGATAATGTTCGAGACGTTCAATGTGCCAGCCATGTATGTAGCTATTCAAGCCGTTCTGTCCCTCTATGCCTCTGGGCGTACCACAGGTAAGCCTCAGGGGAACACGGCATCGATGTTGGGAACAGCTCTGTGGGTATGACGGGAATGAACCGTGTGTTATCTTCTCAAAGGCATCGTGCTTGACTCTGGGGATGGTGTCACCCACAACGTGCCCATCTACGAAGGCTACGCCCTGCCACACGCCATCATGCGTCTGGACCTGGCTGGCCGGGACCTGACAGACTACCTCATGAAAATCCTGACGGAGCGCGGGTACTCCTTCGTGACCACCGGTAAGGACGCGCTGCTGGCTGAAACGGAGCGTCGCTCACGGGCAGCCTTTCTACTGGCCTCAGAAGGACTGCAGTGTTTCTGCAGCTGGATAGGCATCAGCAGGTCTCCAACATGAAAGTCCCTTGAAAGGCTAGCAGAGGATTGTTGTAAAATATGGGGAGGGTGTTGGAGGATGAAAGGGAACAATCAGTCAACGTGTCTGGGTCCTTCCTGAATGCCATTTTAAAGATTGAATCCCCTTTACAGCGGAGCGTGAAATTGTCCGTGACATCAAGGAAAAGCTCTGTTATGTGGCCCTGGACTTTGAAAATGAGATGGCCACTGCTGCATCTTCCTCCTCTCTGGAAAAAAGCTATGAGCTTCCTGATGGTCAGGTGATCACCATTGGAAACGAACGCTTTCGGTGCCCGGAGACCCTCTTCCAGCCATCTTTCATTGGTAGGTTCAGTGGCTGTTCTGCCTTGGCAAACTGCACAGAAATACCAAGTCCCTATCTCCTTTTGCTTGTGCTCCATTACTAATTCACCCAGACCTATACACGAGTGTGTCCTAGCACCCATTATAAAACAATCTTTTAGAACAGGACTATTAATGTGGTGGGAAGAACTTTGTGTTAAACAATTAGCCAAAATGCTTTCCCAAAATAAACCCACAATGTTTATTCCTGCCTTCTGGCATTGGGCCTGTGCCATTTTGACATGTTCGAATGTGCTTGCCAGGAGTGGAAAGAGGTGGGAGGGGCAGGCAGGCAGCAAGATCTACTTTTATTTTTCCAAAAGACTGCTCCAAATCCTGAATCCACGGTTCATCGCCTTTTCAGAGAAAAGCCAAGATGATGCCATGCTAATCAACATCCATGAAGGCAGATTTGCAACTAGGTCACACAGAAATCCAGTGTCAGTTCTGCCAATAGGCAGAAATTCAACTCAGAGATAAACTAGTTGCATACCTAGAGGTATTAGGACATATTTTGACTGTTCTGTCTCTGAGTTGACTTAATTTGAAAAGAAAATAAAAAAAGGAAAAAAAACCCCCAAATGATTCCAAGGCCATATAAGGAATTCTTAGGACAATTCAGATTGCCTGCAAAAGCCTAGTGGAAACTTTACTATTCCACACCCCCAACTTTCTTTTTAAGGAGGAGTTGTTGTAATGTAAGGGGGAGAGGAGGGCTGTACACCAAGGAACTCTTAAGCAAATAATTTAGTCAACTGCAGAATGACCAAAGCTCTGAGACTGATGTCCTCCAAAGAGTCACTAAACAGCACGTCAGTTCCACATTAACAATTTTAAGTCTCTGTATGGAGTTGCTTCCTCAGTGTTCTTCTGTACCTTCCCCAGGCATGGAGTCTGCTGGCATTCATGAAACCACTTACAACAGCATCATGAAATGTGACATAGACATCAGAAAGGATCTTTATGCCAACAACGTGCTGTCTGGAGGCACCACAATGTACCCGGGTATTGCAGACAGGATGCAGAAGGAAATAACTGCTCTGGCTCCTAGCACCATGAAGATCAAGGTATGTATTGTGCAATCATTTGTAGAACGTATGAGCTGGCATTTACAAAGTCCTCAAAGATCTAGTGAAACGTGCAACACTTTACAAAGTAAGTGCTTTTAACGTAATTTGAATCACATCTGGATTATCTGGCAAATTATCACCAACTGGTAACTTTGGTGCTGGAAGAAGAGAGCCTTCTCTCATTATCTTCTCTCATTCATGTTGATTTCTGTCAAATGTCCTAATGTGGCCAAAGAACAGCACGAACCCAGAAGCATAAATTTTCCTCTGGGACTGTATGTGAGCTTCTTCAGCCCTTCTAGTCTGATGGACATGAGAGAGAGGAATTCCTGGTTTTGTCTTTGGCTTACAAGTTTGAAAAAGGAGGAGACCCTGACAAACTAATCATCGTTCTGCTGTTTCAAATCTTCTGTTCTTTGCTTTACAAACATTTTATCAGCTCTACCAAAAGGAGTGCTCCATAGGTCACTGATTTTTTCAAGCCCACCTGGACTGTCATTATGTGTTTCCAGAGCAATTATCTCCCTTTTCTCATATGTGCCCAGGAGTAAACTAATGCACCAGGGATCGGGGTCAGTGAGAAGGCTGAGTCAGGCAGAGAATTTGAGAGTATGGATTTATATAACAAGTTTTAAACTCTCCTGCTTGGAGCAATGGATAGCACTAGCACATAGATGCAGTGTTTTTGTTACTATCACATATCACTGCTTCAGATTTTTGTATAAAAATGCATTTTTTTCCACAGTAGACAGTTGTACTAAATGCTTTTGTTTCTTAAACAGATCATTGCTCCTCCTGAACGCAAGTACTCAGTCTGGATTGGAGGTTCTATCCTTGCTTCCCTCTCCACTTTCCAGCAGATGTGGATCAGCAAACAGGAATATGATGAAGCTGGCCCATCCATTGTTCACCGCAAATGCTTTTAAATTGCTTTTTCTTTGTATGTCTCCTTAGTGTGAATGTATTCAGGGAAATACATTCCTATAATTTCATTCCATAAATCCTTCATCGTAATTAATCTAATTAATTGGATACTGTGTATTTCTTAAAATAAATTTTAAATATGGTATGAAATTGCTGCTCCTATTTAAAACAAAAACAAAAGCCAAGCCGTGCGTGTGTGGAGATGCCATTACAGCTGGCTTGAAGCTCCATCTTGTGACATGAATTTATTATTACACTGTACTGGGCTTATCAGAAATGGTGGTACTTTAGCTCGATGGCACCAACACCAGAAGATGCTCACCCGTCAGGCTGTATGTTCTCAAAGTTTAGCCTCAGAAAACATTTTAATCTGCAGACAGAACCAGTCGTGGTTCTTACAAAATTCTAGGCAGCACCAAAGGAGCACGGCATCTGTTCAATATCAGGATGAGCATGGGCACACTGCTTTGCATCTGCTCTATCCAGAAATATTATCTATCCACATCACTTCTTACTTCACAGCTGTCATGCTGGAAAAGATAATTTCTTACAGTGCATGGCCCAGGGGTGTATGATGTGTACCACAACAATTCTGTGTTTTCTTTAAAGAAATAAAACCTGTTCCTTTGGGAGCATATTGAAACACTAACTGTAGGTGAAACATATGACTTTCCTATTGAATGCCCTCAGGATGAGTGCAGCCTATTATTTTTATTTTGTGATTTTTAGCAAGATCTAAAGCGTAATTAAGCTGGCTTAATATACTTTCTCTTCAGAACTTTTTTTTAAGGGGGGGGAGTAATGTGTTCAAAGTAGTTTAAGTAATTTAGACAATTTTCTTTTTCTGTGATTTTTCTGGTTGCATTTATAATCTTAAACACATCAGCTAGAAGTAAATGCATAGAAGCTGAAGCCAGTACTACTGTCTTAGAAATATATATATATGAATAAAGAATTCACAGAGACAGACCTGGAAAAGGCCACTTCTAAGGAACTTGCTGCAATCTGTATTCATTAGAGTTCAGGATAAAGGATGCTATTTATTTTCGTTAACCTATTTTCCTCTCTCAACTCAATGGTTTACCTCACTTGCTTGTTACTTGTTACCTCTCAAACTGTAAGCTCTTTGCAACAGCACCTGTTATTTACCATGTCTTCATAACCCCAGGGTTCCAGATCCTGTCCAGCTTCTGACTGTTAGCACATGTTGCAAACCTCTTTGTACTAACCTCATTATTTAAAGTATAGGTCATCTAGGTTCTTGGAACAGTTACTAAATAAACTTTTATAAAAGCAAGTAACTTTGTATGGTTCTTCCTTCTAACTCTGTCCAGATCTTTTTATCTAACTCTAGATAGATCCAGGGAATCCTTTTCAGGATAAGAAGTGTCTTTCAATTTAAAGTCTCTACTGGCAGGTTGCTGGAGAAGACACATTTCTCAAAGGGACCCTGATGCATCCCTGCTATCCCAAAATGGTGGGGATCAGGTAAAGGATTTGAGTATTTCTAACTATTTTCTGCTTAATAGCTGAAACTTGAGCTATAGAAGTTGAACTGGAGAAGAGGATGAAAAAAAATCATATCAACTGATGGATCTGCCTCTACTACATATAACTTGAATTTACTGAAGCTGTAAGAGATGCACATAGCTGGAAATCACAAAAAGCCAATCACTGTTAAAAATATCTAATACTCAGAAGGCAATTAATGTGAACAAGTGACAAAAGAAACTACTTATTTCAACACAATTACTGTAGTTTGAAGTTCATTTTATTGTTGTGTTTTATGGGTGAGATTTGTTTACAGATCCATCTTGACAGAGCAACAAAATAACTCCAAAACAGGCTAGAGCAATAAATATCAAACCATTCAATCTAAAATGTATAAATATAAAAGTAATTTCTGAAAATGTAGGAAAAACCAGGAATCCATTTTTCTCTTTTGGCCTTTTGTAGAGTAACATTGATGTGGTTCATCCGTATCACCTCAGATCCAGCACAATTATCTTTATGTCTTTCCCAACCACATGGGTACATGGCTGCAGAAGAAGTCAACACATTACTCTCAGAAATCTCAGTAAAATACCCAGTAACTTCCCCCATGAACTATGTCTGTTCATAAAAGACCACTGAGAAGAGCCTACCTGGAACAAAAAATCTTAACTTTTTCAGAGCTGGACTACCTTCTCATTATCCCTACACTCAATGATGGAAGAACAGAACAAACCAAAAAACTCCGACCCCTCCTTCTTTTGAGGACCAGTGCTGACATTCAGAGAGCCTGACACCACGGTCATTTCCAATGTCTCTCAGCATGACTTCCCTGTATTGGATCATTTTATTTTAAGCTGTAGGAGATGCTTCTGTATTTGAAGTAAGCCCCATTGAAAAAACCTAAACCCGTAACTATTCAAAGGTAAAGACTCTTATCAGAAATGTCAGCATTAGCTGGAAGACACTTCTGACTGACTGTACTGCTCAGCCATACATACACCATTACACTATTAAACATCAAAAGATATGGCACTGACAGGGGAATGATTAGAGAAGCCAGGGCAATGAAGGAAATAGGGCTTAACCTACTTATAGCTGCACTTTTAAGCAGCTGGGATGTTTTGTTGGGACACTAAAATTGGAGAGATGAACTGACTCGTTCCTTAAAAATTGAAGAGCTCAAGCGTAACTCCTATTTGAAAATGTAGGTTTTGCTCCCTCTGGAAGCAGGTAAACGTGGTGACTGATAGTAACTGCCTCTGGTTAACCACCATTTGAATGGCAGCTTGTAACACTCATCTTATGGCTGCTAATGACTGCTTAAGTAGTCCCCTGATGTCTACCTTGGTCAGTGAACTAAGGGTAATGAATTAGTAAAACAGGGAAAATTATTAAGAAATCTAATCTCAAGTTTCTGTTTGCAGCAGAACCATGGTCAGGAGTTTGAATAGTAAAAATTGTATTGAATAATATACTTACATTAAATAACCTAGGGTCCTTTGTATGTGGATGGAATCCCTTCTTCCTACAAGCAGAAACTTCTAGCATGCCAGCATTAGTAAGTCTGAAGATGCCAGTGCTGAAAAGCAGAACATGGAACTCCTGTTACACACTGCTCCCATGGTACACGTCCAAGGTTTCACATACAAATTGCTTAGCTTAAAAGAAGGACAACAGAAAGGTGCTTGGTGACCTCCAACACATAGGAGCCCCAGATGAGTTGTATTTCTAAAAGTGTTTTAAATCAAGGGCAGTTGTATTCCTGGAAAGGAAGAGATGACGAGGGGAAAGGGAGAAAAAGGAGTACGGTACTGGTGCTGTTCCTGTTAGGCAGGTTAGGCTACTGAGGGATAAGGCTGGTTCACACAGGAACAGATGCAAACCAGAAACTTATGTATTCTGAATTGCATTTCACCCAGGGCAACTTAAAAGAGCCTTTAAACCAGCTGTGTAAATGACTAGTAGGAGTACATCCTCCCCACTCTTTTAGGTAATCATGTAACAGAAAGCATTAGAAAATGCACTGCTGCAACTCTTTAGGTATTGAATAAAACATTACAAAGCCACCCTTCTGTAAAGAAGATTGATACCTATTAACTACAGGGCAGCACCTGACAACAAAGGTTACTGGTTAGAGTTGGTTACAGGCTATCAGCATCAGCTGTGAGAGAGGTTTGTAAGAGCAGGAATTTGGAAAGGTATGCAGGCATGCTCAGAGTTGGACAGCCTGGTGCTTGTGCCCTTGCCTCTCAATCTGTGCTCATAGCTCTGCTACCTGAAGGGCCCATTTAGGAAGTTAGGCCACCAGGACAGGATTCACATCTGCTGAGGCAGAATGCCAGAAGGAAAGGCTGAAGAATGCACACTCTAAACAATGGACTTAGCCTTGGCACCCTGAAATGCCAGGCACACCAAAGGAGAATCACAAATTTGTTTTTTGAGGTTGGAAAGAACTTCTGAAGACTGTCTGGCCCAATCCCCCTGCTCTGGCAGAATCCCCTTGAGCAGGTTGCCAGGACCATGTCCAGGCAGGTTTTGGCATATCTCCAAGGATGTAGACTTCATCACATCTCTGGGAAACCTGTTCCATTACAAACCTTCACATTAATATTTGCACGATTCCAATTTTTTCCAGATACATAGTTTGTAATTTATGAAACACAAAAATAGATCCTTATCATCAAAAAAGTGATTTTTATCCTTCTGCTTTGCAAACTGCAATTTTCATATCATTCTAGAGAAATAAGCCTAACCTCCCTCCACGTTCTTAAGCAGACAGAATGAAGACAGATCTGTGGCAGGGCTTTGGCAATGAGTCCTCCAGAAAAACAGCTCCTGTAATTATTAGTTTGGTGAGCAGAATATATAAAAAAATGAAATTTAAAACCTGGGTCTGTGAACGGAGGAGGAGAGAGAAGCCAGAAACAATACTGTGCATAGAGACTGACTGAAATGCAAGTCTAGGAAACTTACAGAAAACAAAGTCACAACACAACGTTCATGCCCTTCATCTGAGTTGACATGTACCCTTTGCATTTGATCAAATTTTATGACAAGAAGCAGGGAAAGATACTGAAATATTACATAAAAAATCAGAACTTACTCATTATGCTTTGGTGAACAAACAATTGCAATGGCCTCTGGCAACATTAGCTGATAAGAACAATGAGTATGAAGATCAACACTGGATAAGAATGCAGTTTGTGTTGGATGTGTCTACAAAAAGAAAGGGAAAACTCAACAGCATGAAATATTTCTTACAGATCAAGGTCAACGTACATTCAAGAAGGAAAAAATAATTTGTTACAAGTGAAAGCATCAGAACTTCCCCAGGCTGGTTGCTAAAGTTCTCAGCCCAGATTCTATATTGTTCTGTATTGTTCAGCCTGGAGATAAGGCGGCTTTTCAGGATGAGATTCATGGAGGCATGTTCACAATCAGATATACAAGCAATTTTCTGATCATGGCAAGGAAAAGGTAGAATGAAGAAGCACAAGACAAATGGAAATTACTTAATTGGCCAAAATCCCTAAGAGAAAAATTAATATGAAGTTTAAACAACACAGTACTCCTCTCCCTGACACTAGACAGTAATAAAATACCCCTAAATCAACATTAAAGAAAGTTGCACCAGCAAAAGCAGGCCCATTGTGTCAACAGGATTCAGGAGTTCTCTGTGGAGAACGAGTGCTTATTTACATCACTACAATTTGAATTAAGTAAGCAAATTTGTATTACTCCAGTTGTTTCTTCGGTTTCTTTTTTTCTTCACATAGTTTGTGGAGCCAATATAGGAAAACCAGAGTCTATGAGTCATACATACATGGATCCAACCCAAAGTGAGGAGATCATACTGATCCTGAATACCAAATAATTCTTCCACATTCTCCATGTCACAGTAGTCTGGTCCCGCAGTTTGCTTTGGCACTATTACATGTGTAATAGTAAATTCATTATGAGTCTGCAAAACAAACATTTACTTAGGGTGGAACAGACAAACGAAGGAATAAGTGCCAAATCAAAATCAAAAGAAAGATGTCAGCCTGTCAGCTAAAACAAAACAGTACAGCTCCACTGATTCCAGTGCAGCTCTACCAACATACTGTACCTAAAAATATGCCTTAGCATTTTATCATGAAAACATACAGGGTAGTATTGGTCACAACACAAGATTGTTGTGTTGAAATGTTCTCAGAGATCAGTGTGAAAAGACTGTCCTTTAAAATAATTAAAAACACATAAAAGAGCTTTGAGAAAACGATCATGATTTTCTGTGAAACTTGGAACAAGATTAATACTGCTATTTTTCTTTTCATGCAATTCAAATACACTTGGGATCATTTTTAAAATTCTTTGTGTCAGCATCAGCCATGACATCTTTCCCTGCTCTCAAAGGACATTAATGTTATCTAGGTCAAAGGAAAAAAAAAACCAGCCTGAAAATCAGATGTTCGACAGTTTGATGGGAGGATTTCTGTTCTGTTGTGCCATTATTAATTTGATGACTCCAGTGGATTCTGGCAGTCTTTATATTTCATTGTCCTGTAACTAAACCTCACTTACCTTAGATGAATGCCAGGGAAAGTACTCGAAAAATCCTGCATTGTACAGCATGCTGAAAAACTTGCTAGGCTTTATAACAATAGCAGCTTACTTTGAGCAGAGGTTTCCCCAATAAAGCAAGCCCACAGTGCTGAAGTGACCACTCAGGTTATACTATGAAGTCCATTACATGGAAGTCTAACCATTTATATCTGTTTTGCTCTGAGATCAATACATCACAGGATAATACAGCACTGTCAAATACGTCTTCCCCATACAAATGTGAGGGTTAAACTGTACCAGTTTTCCACAGAGAATTCCACATGTCTCTATTCCTCTTACTGTATTTGCCTCTGCCAGCAGCAGAAATTTGTGACAGAGATCTCTGGGCAAAATGACACCTCTGAGTGCTTCGGCCAATTGAGCTAACCAAGAAAAAAAAAAAAAAAAAGAAGAAAAAAAGAGAGAGAGATAAAAAGGCATTTACAGCTAACACAATGAAGATCCCCAAAATAAGGAAATATACACAGTATATTATACTATATTACTACAAGTAGAGGAGTTATACTTACCACATCATTGACTTCTAATGAGAATAAATCTACAGCAGAAGCACTTCATCTAAATTGAAGTCACCAGCCCACAAGATACGCTCACTAGCCTGCCCCTGAGGTGACTGAGCTGGGACCATCTCCCAGGCCAGGGCTTTCCAGGGGGAAACACTGTTCTGTTCCACTTCTGTCCCCTTGAAGTCCATGGCAAAATTCAGACTTCATTTCACAGGAACACTCAGTCTCAATCTCTATATCCATCTATTGGCACTCAACCAGAAAATGTGAAACTGCAACTCTCCCTCTTAAAATGAAGAAACTATAAGGAACTGCTGTGTTAGCACCAACCTGCTCATGGTTATTTCAGTATGGACATCCTCACAGTGAATAAAGACATATGCAGGCAGATAAAACAAAATAGGGGAAGAAAAGAAATGTCTGCACTTACTCTGAACAGCACTTAGAGTAGCTGCTGGCTTTAAGACCCGTTCCACTGGTGGTGAATGCCCAGCACAGCCGGAGGTGCCGCTCCTCTCTTTTGTCTCCAGCAGCGCCGCAGACAAGGAACTGTCCTCTGGTACAGAAATACAAGACAGCATACTTCCATCTATCTGTTCAGACATAACCACACTCTCTTTGATTTTCTGATCTCGAGCTAGTTCTTGCTTCCTGAGTTGATCCTCAAAGAATTGAAACTGCTCCGATTCGAGCTGCTGCTGCCGCATGTGTGCGATCCGTTTCTTCTCTGCCTCTATTAGTTTTTGGTGCTCTAATTTCTTCAGAAATTCAGTTTTACATTTGTTCTGAAACATACACAACATAGTGACATTCTCAGAACACCAAAAATGCTACAAAAAATGGAAGGAAAGGAGCGATCTAACAGTTCAATAAAACCATAAAATCCTCTCATTAAAATGAAGTATTTTGGAACCTGGTTACTGAATTGGAAAATGTAACTATATCCCAAAGGTAGGATAGAAAACACAGTATTGATGGAGGGAACAAAAAAAGATGTTTCTCAGATGCTTTGTCCAAGACAAGTTTTTAAGCTATAGATCCTGTTTTCAGTGACTTCAATCTCAACTCAAATTGGAGCACATTTGAGGCAAGGGACCTTTTCCACTTATTGACATAAATATCAATTTAATTTTCTTTATACAGCAGAATCAGAGCATACCAAAAACCCATTTGGATCTTTGTAGACAATTATTAAGTAAATATGGCAAAAAATGTATTTCCTAGCACATGCTTGCATTACTTATTTTTAAATGACCAGCTGATTCTAAAGAAGAAAAGTCATTCCTAAGCAGCTCAGGAAATTATTAGGTTCCTGTAAAACTGGCATTTTACTGCTTAGTTTTTAAGTTTTATATGACAGAAAAATATTCATGTCAACATCTAAGAATCATATAAAACTTACTTTGTGTTGCATGTATTCTTGATATTCTAAGTTGTATTTTTTTAAAAGATCTCTTTTCAGTTCATCTGTCCTTGGAAATGCAACCTCCTTCAATTTCTTTGAGGTGGGATGGGGGAAAAAGATAGATAAGTTTACTTTTCACTTTTGAAAAGAGCCACCTGGAAAACAAACTCAGCTGTAACACAGATATTTAAAAAATACAAAACAGAAAAACAACCTGCTCTTCTCACAGGGAAAAAAAGCAAAAGAGGAAATAGACATGAGATCATCAGTTTAGGAAACTTCTATAGTGCATTGGTTTCAATAAAGATATTGATTTATATTAGTGAAACCTGTGAGGTGGCTACTTCTTATCTCAAGGAAAGATTAGTCCCTTTTACTAGGAGTCTGTTATCTCTGTCTTGTTTAATAGGTGTGTGATCACTAATGTTTTTATTGTAGGTGTAATTCATTAAAAAATGCTAAGGCAAACTTAGAGAGTTTCCTGTAGGATCATTGCATTTTTCTCTAGAACTTGCCAGTCAGAAATACGTCTGAATATGCCCATTTCCAAGCTGGAAAAAAAAATAAATATTTTGAAGAGATAGTTATAGCTGTAGCTTTCTGTCACAGACCTGGCAAAACAACATTTCTTATAAAACAAAACTCAATGCTTTCTACTCATGTGAAGGCTACTACAAAATAATTCAGAGGCTGTAGGCAAGGCAGGGAAAGAGACCATGTGCTTAATCCCACTGAGTGCCATGGGAGAAAGCAATGTTAGTTGCCCTTTCTCAGTAGGGATGTTGTCCTACATTGTGGACCACAGTCGGAACTTTGGCATGAAGTGTTTTGGTTTTGAGTAAAACATTCAGTTTAACAGTAGAGAAAGCAAGCAAATATGGGGGCATGGAGCAAGAGACACTCATGGTCCTACCAGCAATTCTCACTGGGCAATTCCAGCTGTTTTAAGTTCAGTATAAGGCCATTCTTAAAATTTATTTAGGATTTATTTTCTAGAGGGGAAAAAACCAAAAGTATTTTGTATAGAAGTGGAGGGAAAAAAGTCCGGTAAAAACTAAGTAAATACATATTTGGTAATAAAGAAAGAAAAAATATACTTTACTTATCTAGCAGAGTAAGCAAATACTGCACAGGCATCAGTAATGCCACACATTTCTCCTTCTGTTTGCAATAGTCAGTTTGGACCATTATCCATTCACATAATTGGGACCAGAATCAAACTAAGCACTGTTAACGTGTGCATTTTTAATATGTAAACTTTCAGAAATAGATGTACCTGAGCTCCCAACAACCTACCAGCTTACTCAGAGACCATTCTCATTCACATTTTAGATCAATAATTTAATTTCCAGAATAAAACATGCATGAGTAGTGGAGAAAAGTATCAGAAATTGAAGCTGCGATGGCTGCTTTGGGCTATGGGGGCTCTGGGGAAAAAGAAGCTATGGCCCATATGTGCTGGGAAAAACAAAGAGGTTCTGTGCAAGATATTTCATAAAGACCAGGAAACCATAACCCTACCTTAATAATATCTTGTTTTTCTGGTACTGCACATTGATGATAGTCTCGGTGACTGGGCAGCTTTTCTACAAACAACCTAGAAAATTAAACATGCACGTGTTTGCCTTAGTAGTCAGAGGAATATCCATAATAGGTATCATGTTGGCAGAAAAGTCAGTTTCACATAGCTGTTAAACACTGAATTCCAGATGACTTGGACCAGGGGTCTACACACGTTTAAACACACACAGTATGGTATGGACCTGTGTGGGACACACAGAATAAGGACAGGAGATTATTTTCCACATCTGATATATTTTTGTTTCCATTAGCACTGGGTTAGGTTAAAAAAAAGAGCTAACTAGTAGTCAGCATGTTAAAATCTTCCTCAAAAACACCTTCCACTCCAGTCAGTGGTAATACATTCTATTTCTGCTCTCTTTATCTGTTCTTAGCCAAAATGCTGACCCTTCAATGGAAGACAAGAATGCAGCACTGACTATCATTAAAGCAGGTATTTTTACCAGACCAAGCTGCACAGCTAACTGCAGAATTAGTAACCTACCCAACAGATAAATTATGGCAACACTCAGCTGCAAAGAGTTTGTAATGCACAGCTGCTATCATTCTTTCAGCAATTTGCACAATATTCACCTCCAGAGCCTCATTTCACAGAGACAGATACATTTAAAAAACAGGTGGGCTAAGAAAGGTTTGGTCTAATTTTCAGAGTATGACGAAAATAAGGAGGGAGGAAAGATGTCTCCTTTATAAAAATTTTAAAATATGCACATTAAAAAAAAAACCCCAAAACCTTCCAGAAATAATAAAACAAACCAATCAATCCTACAGCAAAACCAGCCAGGTTAAAAGTTTAAATCTGCCAGTGATATATTTTTCAGCTGTCTATTTTGAGAGTTGCAATGAAAGCTGGCCAGATTTGTTCTTTTGTGGTGAGGAGAATAATCATACAATGAACATACATTGTAGATTTTGCATTTATTCCTGTAAGAAACAATAAATTATACTTAATCCTCTTGGGGGGAAAAAAAAGTAAAAAGGAAGCAAGAAAACATTTTTCTCATGCTTTTTAAGTGTTGTGAAACACTACCATCCTTAAGATCACCAGATGCTCATAGGACTTAACTACTAAAGGCTCAGAAATCTTATTTAAACATTGCTTTTGAAGTCAAAAATTGTATTTAACCAACATGCTGACATATAAAGAATAATCTGGGGGCAGCAGTGCTCATGGTATGGCCTGGCAAAGTAAACTCAAACCTCTGTATGTGAGGTTAACTCATGCCTGACAGCTCACACATGGATAGGAGAACCACGTGAAAAGGTGAGAGAAGTTTTAACAAAGCCCATGCTTGCTGTAAGAGTTCTCCAGAGAACAAAGCTGTTCTGCAAGAACACGTGAAACACGTTTCTCCTTCTCTAAAGGGGTTCTCAGTGCAGCTCTCCATTTCAGTTGACTCAGGATTACAAGCTGTAATGGCTACAACTGGTTTCTTACGTGATGAACTTATTATAAAAGACGAAAGCGTTCTCCAGGTTGCCCTCCTGCATGTACACCGCCGCCATCCGCTCCATCTCCACGCCGGACCTGAAGTAGCGCCGCGGAGTGATCTCCTCGTTGATGCTGATATTGCTGCCAAGCTTGCTTAAGGCACGTACTCTCTCCTCTGGGCTCACAGAGATGTCTGTGTGGTCAGGAATAGCTACCAGCTTTTTCTGAGAAAGAACAGTCTGATTAGCAAAGAGAATATTCCGTTTCACTTTCAGTCAGTGGCCTCAGCCAAGCAGCTCAAGGGAAATCTTCAGCTAATTTCTTCTGAAAATAGGCATTGGTTTCCCCACCTCTAGCCACAACTGAATTTCAACACATTTCTCAATTGCAAGTAAATTGTGATCAAAAAGAAAAGTGATCTTATTCCCTCCAAAAACAACAACAAAAAAGGATGAAATTAGGAAAATACCTGTAGAAAAAAAGATTAAGTAAATTGCTGTAGACGTTACCAAAGGCAATATAAAGTGCATCCTCTTTAAAAGCCCCCACACATGAATTCTACAAGGTTCTGTCTTAAGTTACTGAAATAATTTGATGGATGTCCTGAATACTCAGACTCCTATTACATGATGTATAGCATTTGACTGCTAGACATAGTTCAGGAAACAAAGAGAAATAAGCTCCTCTAGTCAGTCAACAGCTCATTTCAAATTTTCACTTCCAGTTTTAAATGAGGCAGTTAAAGACTAAGAAGTTAGAACTAATTACTGAAGAAGAACCATAGCTGCTTATTATGGTCATTACCTTTTTGTTGACTAATAAATTAAGTGGTTGCAAGTTGTTTCCTCTTACTTTGATGAATTTTTTTACTCTTTCTATTCAAAATGTTCATTTCAACTTCTTAAAAACCTGACTGCTGAGACCCCATAAATCACACACAAAGAAATGTAATAAATTCCAACAAAACCATCAGGCAGAACACAGGAGGAACGTGGCAGCATGCAGGAAGAGACCCGTGGAGCTGAGAGCCACCACTGCTAAACAGCTCTCTTGAAATTTGTCCTAATTGAAAGAGAAGTTGCTCAGCCACTGAAGCATTTCTTTGTAATACATACCAATGAGCTGACAGTGAATGGTTGCTCCATGTTGTCTGCCTGCAAACCAAAGAGATTGCTCTTTTCCTCCAAGGTCTCCATCTGACTGAAAAGGGCAGTATCAATCCTTAAGCTCAATATTTGCCACCAGATGTCTCAGGGTTTAATAGCCCAAGGGAAACTGGAATATAGATATGTTGATTGTGGTCATGTGCTGGAAAAAATAAGTCATTAAGATTAGAAATATATTCAAATGTCACATAACTTTGCATGCCAGCAACTTTGATGGCACACTACTTACACATTTAATAATAATTTAAAACTTACCAGCTCTCTAGAATTTAAATTGGGAATGCATAAGGGCTTACAATGCAGCTGTAGTCTAGTTGACCTCTACTAAGATTATTTCAGTGGATTTGAACACAATAAATTATTTTTAGAATTTTATAGCAACTTAAAAACCGCCTAACTTTCACATATTAACTGAAAAAACATGGAAGTCTGAAGACTAATCACAGAATCTGTGCTTCCTTGAGCATATGTTTTGACAAACATATTTATAGAAAGTATGAATCTAGTATCTTTATTTTCTGCTAAGCCTATAATGAGAAATAAAACTTTACACACAAATGTGTATCAGTAATATAAAGCAGTAAAAATACTTCAAACACCATGTTTTCCACCTGCACAGCTTGCTGATTTCAACACTCAAAACTACCATGAACAATATTGAATGAGTCAACCAATAAAAATTTCCTCCTTGCACAGCTTTGAACAAGTAAAGAGAAAAATGTAGATGTTGTGGTCATCAAAAAAAAACCCAAAAGGAAACTAAACCAAAATCAGAAAACCCAACTCTGAGAGAGGAATGAAATACTTAATTTTCACATTTCCTATGTAATTTAAGTTTCTAATGTGTTTTTTCACTTTGGTGTGCTCAATCTAAACAGATTTGAATCCTGCATGTCGAAGGCTCTTTAAATGTTGCAATAAACATGCTTATGCTTTTGTAAAAGCACAGAGTGGGTTCAGCAAAGATATTTTCTCAGCACACGTCTCTCTAGAGGCCAGAGGACTCTGGGTTAAAGAAAACAACCCTAATGTGTTTTTAGATGGCTATATTTCTCAAGTATTGATTTTTGTGTCTTCCTCATTTTTCTTGCAAAACCAATACTATCTATTAGATCAGTCCTTAATTTTAACCATTAGTGCAATTCAATTTCAAGAATTTTTGCTAATAAGGTATTTCAAACAGCTTGTATGATATATAATCAAAAAAATGAGCAAGGCTGATACATCTGAGAAAACAACCTTAGTTGTGGCTGGAGTGCTAATAAAAACAGTTCTCAAAACAATTTAATTTTATATACATGAAGCTCTGATGAAAATGATCAGCTTGGCAGGAGAGCCTATTCATTGCCTATTCACAAACTGTAGAAAGGCCCCATGGGACAAGGAGAATAAAATATTTTTGCTTTAGTCTACTCCAAGAAACATTCTGCTTTAGGGCTTGTTCCACCTGAAACCCTTCTTCACTGATGGACTGTAGATGTGAGAGAGCTAAAAGCCTGGCCAGTGCACACTTTGTGCCTGGCCCTGCAGCCCAGATTCTAAGCAGAAATAAAATCTTCAGTGGGAGACTCTGCATTCATATGCTCTGTGAAACTTGGGAACAAAAACCAAAAACCAAACCAACCAACCAAACAAAAAGGACCTAAAAAGCATATATTTTACAAATCTTTTATCCATTCACTTATCCATCACTTGTGAATTTTTAATTTTATTTCTCCTAGAAGCATCTGAGACAGCTAAAATAATTGAATGGAAGAATGGATTTGGTCTAAAGCATGCATCCAAGTATAACAAACTACAAAATGTTCTAGTCACTCATGTATATATAAAAAAAATGTTCTAAAGTAAAGCTGCAGAAATATATTTCTCTCCAATTTCTTATTTCATTTAGCAGCTTCTGGCAAGAAAACTTTTCTGTGGGAGTTTTTCATTCTGCTTTTCAAGGCTTTCTCCCTCCAGAGTCCTTCTGCAAGGCCTAGAGAGGAAATGAACATTTAGGACAATGCTCATGAGATGCTTCCCACTGCAGACATGGAGTATGCATCAAATGCTTCTTTCAACTGTTAGCACTCCCTGGAGACCTTTCAATCTAGCTGGTAGGCAAGTGCAAAAACATTAGTGCAGCAAGTGGCAAACACAAGAGCCACCAGTCAGGGGTTTGGTTTGTTTTTTGGGGCCAGTACTCCCAAAGAGGTCTTTGTTAAAGAAGCCTATGGTATTCTCCAGTCAAAATCTCTTTGGAAATGCCACAGGAAGACATCATGGAATCTTTTACTTGCAAATATTTCTCAACTTGACCGGCTCTAAGAATATTAAAGTTATAAACATAATTCAGTGAACTTTTAACCTAAAGAAGCATTAGTTATAATAATTTTTTTTAAGTGTAATACCAGGTATTTTAAAGGGGAGACATCTGGTAGTAGCAGAAACTCACACTTCCTCAAAATTGTGTCAGAGCCTGGAAGGGATGAAGAAGCTCTGCAAAAAACATGACATGTCACAGTGCAAGAGCTCAGCAGAAGAGACCCTGCAAATAAAAGAAGAAACTGGCTTTTTAAATTTAGTTTCAGGAACACACTAAAACTGAGACACTGCAAATAAAGAAGAAATACTAAGATGAATTTGTTTCCCTTTTACAAAAATGTTATATAAGATTCAAATATATTCACTATTACAGGTGGCAGTGTAACTTAAGAAAAAAGAAATCCTATAAAGAATGTGGTCTGACTTATGACTGCACTCCAGTTATTATCCTTAACACGTGGACACGCTGGCAGAATGATGAATGATTAAAATGCAGGGGGTTAAGCTTTAGTGAAAACACCGCCAGAGGCATGTCTGCCAGCTGCCTGGAATGCCTCTGTGCATAATGTTCCTCATGGCACAGCTTCACAGTCACCTCCAGCTGGTCCAAGGGCACGACACTGCCAAGGGGCTCCCCTCACCCTCCTTCTTTGGACTCTCCTTGTTGCCCCCGCTGACTTCAAGGTGAGTTGTAGCTGACCCAAATTGAAATGAAATGGACTTTTACTTCCTTCTCGAAATCCAAATGCAAAGGAGCAGGCAGAACCATGAATGCAGCAAAGCAGACAGATTTGTCACTTTCTGAGGCACTGCTGTCCTAGATTGATATGAGCTGGCTTTGAAAGAGCACCCCAAGAGCTTGTATAATGCCTACAAAAAATTGTCCAGTTCTGGCAAGTGACTCTGTTTTCAGGAAATAAACTTATATTTCACTTTACAAGAGTAAAGATAAATTCAAATACCAAATCTCTCTGTATAGCTGAAACTAATTACACTCAAATATACAAAATACTTATGCTAATACAGTGAACTACACTGCAACCTCAACCACAGGGGATAAATACCAATGCTAGCTTGGAGCTGTCTGAGTTTATTAGACCCTAAAGCGCTCCAAATTCTAAGAGCAAAGATGCATTTTTCTACTTTACTATTTCAGGTATTCCAGTTAACTTTGATGGACTTAGGTAATGTTTGTTTATGGAGCAATGCCAGGACATTTAGCATTCAAATTAAGTTTTTTTTTCCTGAGTTTTCTGATAGTCATTACCAGAACATAATAATCTAATGTCTATTCAACAGTTAAGAAACTTTTCTTGATTTCACTGGGAATAGCACTTCTCACCAAATCCCATTTCCTTCTCAACAAGCATTTGTTTTCCTATATTTCCCATCTTATTATTGTATGTATTAATCCTTGAAAATTTCAGATTAATTAAATCAAAGCCCTTCAGCCACAGAAAACAGAGCAAACTGAGAAAATCAGCATTTTAAGTGGCATTGAAAGTTATTCTTTCTGTTCAGGCTAACAAGCATGGTACCAAGTACCAGGGAAATGAAAAGCAGAGAGAGCAATTTTAAGTAAAAGCTTATGCCAAGAGTAGTATGTGAAGATAGAATAAGCATATCAAGTACCTCAGGAGTAGGCTCATGAAACAGAGGTGGTGTGAGAAGATCTGGGGAATGCATGCACCAACAAAGCCTTCTGAGAGCTGCAATATCACAATTCACCCCAAATTCTCCAACGCCCTCAGAGTTTGCTGCATGCTGGCCTTTCAGACAGTTGCCAGGCTGGCTGGATGTGCCAAACGAGGCACCCTGGCTGTGCTCAGAGCCCCACAGGCCGGCCCTGCTGACTTCCCACGTTACACAAGTGTCACAGGGTACAGAAGTGAAAGTGAGAGGCGACACAGGTGGCAGCACAGCGAGGGCGTAGCGGCCCCAGCGCTGTTGGGGCTCCACAGCTGGCGTCTGCCATGCCTCCAGTGCAGCCAGGGCACAGCCTGGGCACAAGGAGCGTGTCTCCATGCCTCGCTGGGACAGACGGAAATGTCCCTCCCTGACCTCGCCTGGCTCTGGAGGTGACTGCCCCAGCCAGGCAGGACCACGCCTGCCCAAGGATGCGCACGGGCACTGCCAGTGGGAGCTGTGCTGCTCCAGCTCTCCGGAGGGGACACAAAGAGGAGCTCAGGGTGTCAGGGCCCCCCAGAAACTGACTGCAGAGTGCAAGCATTGAATTTCAACTCCTTGTCATCATCTGGAGGCCGCTTTTCCCTCTTCAGTTCTTCAGAAGTTGTTTTAAAATGTTGAACGATCTTTTCGGATTTTTAAGCAAGTAACCGAGTAACTTCAAAAATATTAGTTAAATATATAGTTTTCACTTTGTAACATTAGTTACTTTGAAATATTAGTTTCCTCTTTGTAACACATTTTTAAATTTCAAGGGAATTAATCATAACACTGACTTTACTGGTGTTGGCAATATTTATCAATATTTTGACTATTGGTCTTACGAAAAAATCTTCATTAAAGAGATCACTGGTAAAATTTTCCAAAGCACTTTCTTCATTCAAAGATTAGGTTAAAAGTATGCAATGTTAAATCTATGCAATGATTTATTCTTTGAATATTTTGATAGTGGATTATTCCAGAAATACTCATCCTTCTGTTTGGTATTTTTATGGAATGTAAAGCCTAGATGAGGTTCCATCAAAATAACTCACTTCACTCCATTGGGATCAGGATTCCTAAAGTAGATCTAGAAATATTTGCTAATATAGAAGCTAAAATGTGGCATAATTCTACTTTTTGAAACTACTCTTGGGAGAACTGTTCTGCAGCCATCACATGGCAAGAAAAAGCTTACTTTAATATTGCCATGAGAAGTTAACACAACCATACTTCATGTTACTATACTAGGAAGTGTGATGATTACAGAATCCAAGAATAAAGATGCATCTCAAACCATAAGGAGGTCAGTCCTCATTAAAATAGCCAAATTAGCAAGTGCAAATAACACCTTTCAATTACCCATAATGGAACTAAGTTGTCTCAGCAAACTTTAAATAGGTCACACCAGCGATTGCCAGATGAAGGTAAAGGACCCCTTCATGCCAATAAGTCACCCATGAAGCAGATACTTAAAATTCTGTACTTGGAAGTGGATATTCAAGTGAATTTGGTGAAAAACAGGTTAGAAATATAGGCACCTGTCTCATTTAGCTCTTTTTGAAATGCCAGGCCATGTATTGGCACAGCACATAATCATTTGTATACACACACACTTAGGTTTGATATATAAATATGCTAAATACCAGCCTAAAAACTGCTTTCTATTGGTTCTCTCCAAAAAGAAACAGCCTGTTCATCTGTCAACATGCTTTTTGTAACAAGCATTCATCATCACAGCAAGTGATTCAGCTGCTATAGTAAGTTGTCTCTTCTGGCAAAAAAACCAACAAAGCACTGAATGTCATGGCAAGATCATTCTCTTATGCAGAGGAAACACCCAATCAACAAAACTCAACAGAATGGCCTTTCAGTGAAAGGAATCACTGTGAGGAGCCAGTTCCTGAAAACCCTGTGCCTTTCAATGGAGAAGTTGCTCTTTACAGCTACTACTAAGCTCAGATCTAGAAAAGTCCATCCCAGTGCATGGTTTGACACTGCCCCTTAGCTCCATAGCTCCATTCAAACAGCAGTCCTCCGCCCAAGCTCCACTAACTCCCAGGAGCAGCTGCTGAGCTACACAACCATCTCTCCTAGAAGTGGGTGAGAATATTTCCTCTTTGTCACTGGTGAAGGACCAGTGCCTCCCATGGCCCAGCACACTGCCCAGAGGCCTCTCTGCAAACTGTCAGTGGCAGATAGACAGGAGCACCTTCACCTGCTTGGGCACTGAGAGGGAGAAATCACGGCCAGGGAAAATCCTCCATGCACAGGTCTGCCAAACCCAAGCCTTGCTTGGATGCTTAGGCCACTCAGTGCTGTACTTTGCATCACAAAACTGAGCTTTGTTTTCATCTAAAAAACGAATGGGTGACACAAGGGTCTGTTTTCCCACTTCAAAACAAAGTTTGAATAATTTTCTGAAGACTGTTACAGTTGTGCTGCAAATGTTTGGACTACTGCAATTAGTCAATGTAATTACTTGAATATCATGGAAGTACCTGTTTTCTAAGGACAACATTCCTCTTGGTACAGATACAAACATTACTGCATCAAAAAGCTACATTAATAAAATTAGAGTGCTACTGGGTCTGCTAAGACTCTGATAAACCACTACAATATGCAGATAATGTCCAACATGGCACGTGCAAGAACCTGTCTTTTGCTCCCAACAGAGTATGTGAATGTAGAACCTACAGGTTTCTCTCTCCTTTTGTTTCAAAGCACAGAGCAGACCTCTGACTGTCAACTATTTTCTCATTCATTTTTACGCAGGCTGTTTAGAAACCAACACCTAGTGTGGTTGTGCTGCTATAACATAACCCTATGGGTTTGAGCTGCACACATAGATGACAGCTCCCTGCCAGATTTATTATTATGTTCTGTCTACAAAGATATTAGTGACTTTTAAGAGAATATCCTGAATAACGGAATGGAAATATTGAACATTCAACCTGCATTAGTGAACTGACAGTTCTTTGACTTGTGGATTCTCGTGTTAAAACAAAACACAATCCCTCCTCCCTCTTCCTTTCTTTAGTGACACCATTCAGTTTCAGCAAAAAAGCATTTTTAACATAATGGGTAAATATCAACCATGGTAGAATGTCTTGGATTACAAGCAAAAGCTTTCTTAGGCAGTCAGTGAAAAATACTTATGCAACACAGAACAGCAAATTTCCAGTGACCCACTAAAAGGGTGTTCTAGGCATGGTGTAGAAAGACAGTGATATTTCATTCCTTTGAGAAACGCACAACAATCCCCCAAGAAATTTGCACCAGGGCACGGTAACCCAGAAGAGGGCAGAAGTGCAAGAAAGAGCTGTTTTTATACAATTTGTTCTTTGATGACTCAATTGAAATACTGAAAAAAAGGAGATACTCGCAATCCATGACATGATTGATAAAACTTCCACCATGAAGACAAGAAGCTGTGTTGCTAAGGGAAACAAATGAAAGGTTAAAATCAGCACAGAGGCCTGTGACTTCATAGACTTCTGAGAAACAAATAAAGCATGGTTCCTTGCAAAGCCTTAGGTTTTATGGATTTGTTTTCTGTCTGTATCCCTATTTCTTTCAGGGGCAAGCTCCCACTAGGGTAGAGGGGTTAAGAATCTTCTGTTTCTTCCTATAAAATGCAATGATTTTTTCTGGCAAAATATATCCTACCTAATTTTAGAACACTTTCAGACTCCATAGCATCTAATAAGGACACTTGTTAATTGAGTAACTGGTTGCAACAATCAATTTCTGTTTCTGTCTGATGACAAATTCTTATGCTGTCATGCTTTCTGCAGCTCAAAATATAGGGGACAAAATAAAGGAGAGCCAAATTTATTTGACATTTCTGATAAAAATTCACAGTTTATTTGAGGACTATTAAAGTGCCTATAAAGAATGAAGCTTGTTTGTGGCCTCAAATCTAGAAGAAATATTTTGAGGCATTAGTTCAGAGGATTCTGACTGTGTTGTACACAAATGGTTAAGTAAGGAAAGGTCAGGTAAGAAATGGATAGCGAGATCACCTACAGGATGAAGTGTGATCGAGCAGTACGAATAACTAGCATTTAATCTGGCATGTTTCTGTAGTACGATGTTTACATTAAAATAACACAGTTCGTTGATTTAATAAGGAAATCTTTGACCTCCTCCCCTATTCTAGGTGATTCAGTATGTAACATGCTATGAGCAAAAAAAAACCAAACCAAAACAAAACCAAAACAAAACCAAACAGCAAAAACAAGAGGAATGTCTGGCTCTAGGAGAAGAATTCTGTGAGCTTTAGACTGCTTCTTCTACTTGAACACTTACAATATTTAATTTCTCTTACTTAAGTTTCTAAGATTGACAATGGTAAGCACATGTTTTATAGCAGCACTGGCTGTAACACAGTCAGCTCACAGGGCTGCTTGACAGTCAGCTGAATTATCCAGAATATCAAAGCTGAGCATGATGATTTCTGGTTAACATTTTGTACCCTTGCAGGCCAACAGGCTATTCATGCCACTGAAGCTATGCACACTCTACCTTTGAGCCTTTCAACTTATTTGCTTTTCCCCTCAGGATGAGCCCATTGATCTTTGCAGCCTGTACAAGCTCCTTTTTATATCAACACAGAGCAATAGATGTCTCTGAAGGCAGTTTGACAGCAGTTCAGAGATGCTAAAAGAGGAAGATACTTCCTACGTTGATTATGTGTAGAGCCCACAGCTTCCATAACGCAATTCCGTATGTTGTGTGCTGAGCTGTGACTCATCCAGAGCTGCCAGTAGGAAGTGGTAGGCAATGGGTTGTGTCTGAGGAGCTGCCTGACTCACAGCATCACTGAGAGGCATCAGCAGCCAGGCAAGATTGAAAAGGCTGGATTTTTATAACAGGAATTTGTTTGCAACAACAGTACTAAGCCACTGCACACGGGTTGTTCAGGAACTGCACAAGCAAGATCATTTTCAATCATGGACTGATACTTCTATTTATGATGGAAAGCATGACCAGAAAATATGTTTCCTGGCATGACAATCTAAATGTTCTAATTTTATTAAAATTGTATAGACAAGAATTCCTTTACGTGGCTGTAAACTAATTTTCAGAACAAATTGGAAGTGTAATCTTTAGTGCAGAAATAAAACTTCAAGAGTCAGATAAAACCAGAAAGAAACCATTATTCATACACGTTCAGCAGAGACCAAACACTTAATTTAAACAGTATTTGTTCAGTGCCTTCATGCACAAGTCACCTTGCCAGTCCCTGATCAGCTCAAGATTTTACAACATCCCTCACCTTGAGCTATACTCTTCCTGATCTTGGTGATTAACTTCCAGGAAAAGCCTTAAGGCCTAACCTTGAGCATGTTTTATGCACATGAAGAAAACCACAGGAGAAATGCCTTCACAGTGTCCGCAGAGCACTATCAAGTAATACAAATGACTGCAGGATTTACCAAGACAATTTTTAAACATAATGCTACAAAATACTCCCCTGCTCTTACAGCCATTTAAAATACTGTACACACACACACACAAAGACCTCCAACTATGAAATTGGTACCTACAGAATTATACAGAATTTGGGATGAATGCTTCCTGCATTCCTACAGTATCCTGCAATCTATGAAACTCCAGACTTGTCAACATCGGCCTTTGGTTTAGTTATCCAAACATTTAGCACTTAGACATGCAATATACCAGCTGTAATACATTTAGTACAAGAGAAAACTCATCTGTTTCAGAGTATATTGCCTGAGCAACATACAAACACAACAAACCTGGGCTCCATTCTCCTGGGAATATTCAGTGGAGTTCTGGGTCTATATCCTATTTTCTAGGACTTGGTTGTCTAAGGCAAATCGTCAATGTATGCTAACTACAGTTTTGGATAGTAATCCACTTTAGCCTGCAACGAGGAGAAACCCCACTTCCACGAAGACAGAACTTTCTCAAAGCCAGTCTTCACCTGGGGAATGAAAGTCCTGGGAAGTTCAAGTCTCCAAGATCTCATAATCTCACTACTTCCCACTCTTAAGAGAAGGGGGGGGTTTCCTGCCCATGACTTCTCAGAGCCTTCAGAACCATGTGCATATTAAACACAAATAATTCCAGACCAAGAGGAATTCCCCCAGAACAGACTTCTTGGCATCCTTCTGAACAGGGCAGCGTGTGCAAGAGTACGTTACATTCCCCAGTGCACTTCAGAAGGACACCTGAGATCCTAGAGGTCAAAAGGAGGCAGGTACAAAGCCAAGTACACGAAATAGCTCATCAGAGAGTTACAGATGTTCAGCCAACACAATTTCAACTGTTTTAGATTCTTTCACTTTCTGTTCCGATGATCATCTTTCACATACATACAGAAATCATTTAAAACCGGAATATTGTTACCAGTTTGATTTGTCTCTGGCACACGGTAACATCCCGGACTGCCCACCACACTGCCACCACCTCTTTGCGAGGACGCAGTGGAGTCAGCAGCTTCGGCCGGCCGGGCTGAACGGCATCTCCGCCGCTCCCGCACGGCCCCGAGCCCCCGGTGCCCCCTCACTGTCCCCGCTGCTCCCACGCCCCGCGAGCCGCTCCCCGGCCCCGCCGCTCCCGCCCGGAGTTCCGCCCTGCCCGGAGGAGCGCTGTTTCCGAGAGGCCTCCGCGGGTCGCCGCACCTGACACCGGGGCGGGGACGGGACGCTGGCCGGGCCGGGGAGCGGATGGAGCTGGTACCGGCGCCTGCTGTCGGCCCCGGAAGGGGTACCAGCCCCTTCTCGCTGTGCCCGCAGGGGCTGCTGGCGCAGAGCGGCGGGATGCAGGCGGGAGGCAGCGCCTCGCCGGCTCCGCGCCGCGCACTCCCCGCAGCGGGCAGGGCGATGCTGCTTACCGGGTCTCGCATCCGTGCGAGCGGCGGCGCGGCGGCTGCCGTGGACAAAGCGAGGGGCGGGGGGAGGCAGGAGCGCCAGGGCGGCCTGGGCCTCCTCCCGCTTCTCTTTCTCTTCCTTCCTCCTCCCGTCTCGCCTCGCCTCGCCTCGCCNCCGTGTCACGGTGCGGGGCGAAGGGAGGAGCCTGCGCCGCGCCGGGCGAGCGGCGTGGCCGCGTCCCGCTCTGCGCTGAGGGGTCCGGCCGCCGCCGCTGCAGCCCCGCAGCTGCCGGGGCGAGGGGCAGCGGCAGCGCGAGGTGCCCTGCGTGGGTGGCCGCAGGCGAGGGCAGAGCGTGCTGGGCTGCAGCGTGGTCCCTGCGCACCTGGGATGTGTCCCCTCCGCATTTCCCGGGGTCCCGGTGTCAGCCCGGCCATCATTAAGTCAGTCCTTATCTGCCTGGATACCGGAGGGTATGCACACCTCACCTGGCGTCTCCTGAACTTTGGGAAGGGCTGACTGAGGGGAAACAATGTTAACACCGTTGCAGAGGAAACTGTGTGTAAGGAAAAGGACCGAAGTTAAACTGAAGGTGTGGTTGCCAGTGTGGACCTGTGGTACCTCGGAACAGGCATGCTGGACAGGAGGGCCTTCCTCCTCTAAAGCATAGGAGGTAGCCTGGGTTTCTGAGGAGGCAGGGCAGTGCTCTGGGCTGGCCTAGATCTCTGCTGGAAATGTTCAGGCAATGCAGCAGTTGCTCACTCCGTGATAAGTTTGGATGACCTGCTTGTTGTCTTTCTGCTGAACTTGCTTGGCAGGTATTGATTGTATTGATGCCTTTCCTGGACCCCAAACCTGGACATGGAAGACTAGACGTGGTCTAAGATACTTGTATTTAGCTCATCCTGCACCCACAAACACAGTAATATCATTTTCCTTCCTTCCTCTCTGTGTGTGTGAGGCTATGCTGCTTGGCATCCCAGCCTTGAAGTACCACTCTTGGTGCCAGTGGCTGTGGAGTGAGACAACAGTTCTTGGTCCTGGCTTTAAGAACAAGAGGGACTGATTTGGGCAAGCAACAAAAATCCAGTATGTTCAAACACTTACCTTATTATCTTGGATTTAGCTGAGAGAGTTATGGAATAGAGGCTCCGGTCTATGCCATAGAAGGTTTTCAGTGGAACTGTGGGTTAATCCTATCCTGAAGCAGACATGGAAGGGGCACTTTCAGTGCTGAAAGGATTTTGTCTACACAGCTAATGGTTTTCCAAGGGAAAATGAAAAGAATGAGTATTCCTGTTGTCCAACCCTGTGCATTCTTGAACTGCATTTCTGATGGATGGCAATAAGAAGATAAAGTTTGGTTGCAGAAAACTTTGGTAAATGGAGAGCCTACCAGATGGGTAATTGGAAATTGCCTTCCATTAGAAAAACGGGCAATCCTTTGTAAAACTCAGTTATGTCAGAGGTGAACATTAGGCTGAACATTAGGCTGAATTTTTTTTTCAGTATTGAAGACACTGCACGTGATGTTCTTTCCCAAGAACTGTTGGTCACTGACCTGAATGTTTGCCCGTAACCTTTTGCAGGGTGTGTCTGTGGCTGGTTCTTCTTGTACAACATGGGAATATGCTCTAGAAAATTTGAACTTGATGTCCTGGGGCAGCCCTCGGTGGCTGCTTCCAGAATGAGTAAACTTAATTTCAGGCCTGTGTGCACACAACCGGATTTTGAGGAAAGGTCAGATCCACCTTCCTTCACCTCCCTGAAAGGGCAATCCGCAGTGTGTGCCCACTGCTTTCTTCAGCTGGGCAGAGCCATGTGCTCTGGTTCATGGAGAATCGGTTCTAGTTCATGATTAGCCCTGATTCTGCAGCAGGGAAAATGCACCACTGGTGAGGGTGGAAGGAGTTTAGTGCTGTGATTCTCTTTTCCCCCCTCCCTTCCGTTGTACGTTTTGTGCAAAGTCACACTGTCAGGTTCACCCCGTGCACCTTGTCTGAATGCTGGGTGGTGCAGCAGAAGCGTGGATGAGAGCAGAAGCGAAGGGCTTTGCTGCCAGATAATTCAGAGAGGCCCTCTCTTCCTCTTTACCTAAGCTGGAATTGTGGATCCTGCTCCCCCTCCCTTCAGATCTGAGCCCGTGTCTGTATTGGGTGCAGTGTTTGTTGTGCCAGTGCTGCCTCTGCCCTGCTGCTTTATGGAGGTGGGCCAGGTCTGTTGTGAGTTCTCTGGGGCAGTCAGGACACTGGGATTTATAAATGATGTGGTGTGGGCAAGAGTAGCCACTGTGTGTTTGGGACTGCAAACGTCCCCAGAAGTTGAGAACCCAGTTCCCAGTGGCACTACAGGTTGCTAGAGGAAGTGTGTCATTTGCATGTTTGCATGAAGGTGTCCTTTGCATGTGTTTTCTATGTTACGAGAGACAAACATGTTTTGTTTACGTTGCTCTCCATCTCCCAGGTTATTATCAAATGGGTTTCACTTTCCACAAGTCTTGACTGATGAATCTGGGCTTATGCCCCCACCCAGAAACACCCACAGTGCCTGAGCTCTCCTGACTTGCCCTGTAAAGATGAACCCTTTGGTGTGATCATTAGCCCCTGGAATAGTCTTATAGGTGAGCACTGACATAATGCACTGAGGACCTAGAAAAACTTCAACTTCTTTACTGATAGTGGCAGGAATATTTATTGAGATGGCTGCAGTTGTCTTTTATGTGCAGTTTGCTGCTATCCCTGCATCTTCTCAATCCCCAGTTGCCAGGTTATGAGCATGAGGACTGTTGTGCTCTTTGTAGTAAGAGGGGAAACAAACCATGAGTTAGTGAGAGGGTTAGAGAGTATCTGCATCTGTCCAACAGTCAACTGTTTTTTCTCTGACATATAGGTTTTGGCGTTGGATTTCTTGGCATTTGGGCCAATATAGCCACCTTCTGTCTGCTTAGATGCCAGGGTAGTTTTACAAGTGAAAATCTTTTGGGTCTTCCTTGCTGCTGTTGCTAATGTGAGGAGAGGAAAACAGGTGAAACACTATCAACATGACAGATGATTCAACTTCAGCAAAGATCAGTAAACAGAGAAATTATCTCCCATTTTGGGTTTTCAGAGGGGAAATCACCTTTGTCTCAACTGAAATATGTAGTACAGATCAACAAGGAAATAGAAAATGAAATCTTAGCAAAATCAGTCATATAAAAACTGAAATCTTCCAAAGTAAGGGATCCCTGAAGTGTTCTGTCTAATATATTTGTATTTTCATTGGTCATTCACATGTACCTTAGCTTCTTCAGAAAGACTGCAGACACCAAAATAGTGCAACACCATAGGAAGCAATGTAAAAAAATTGCAAACCAATTGTCAGTAATTTGTAAACCTCTATACTTATCCTTATCCCAACAATCAACTGCTAAATAGAAATCTCTGGGGTTTCTACTGCATGAATTAAATCCTTCTGTGGCACTTTAAGCATATTTTTTTAGTAGTTCAATCATTTTCAGATACATTTTCTCAGCTGCATCAAGGCCCCAGAGGAAATCAAGGTGTCCCCAGGTAGGAAAATTCTCATGGTAAATGAGATTGGTAATCCGAGGAAGTAGCCTTGCCATGTCTTTTGGATCTGCAAATTTGTCCTGTCCAGCACTCCAAACAGCAGTTGGTATCTTTATCTCCTCTATCTTGTACACAGGAGGAGCAGTCTGTAAGACAGGGAGGAGACCTGAGTGAGTGCTGCTCTATCAGAAGTTGTGTTTAGAGAAGGTTTCTGTGCAAGCCCCTCTCTTTGTCTTTTGCTTCTGCACTGCCTACAGTACAACCATAAGGATGAAGGGCACCCTCTTATTGTTCATTGCCCTAACCCCATTCCCTGCCTTGCTTGCCATCACAGTAGAAGTTAAAGAAACACAGAAGATTACAATGGAGATCATCTGTGATCTGAACCAAATGACTTAATGCAGGATGGTTATTTGTCAGTGTGGTGAGGGACCATGCACAAGATGTTTTTAAACTGACCCCTATTATCAAAGAATGTTTTAGCTATCTTTCTTCTTGACTGCTTTTTGGGCAGTTTCCTAACCTTCCACAATATTGGGAATAAAACATTGCCCATTTCAAAATTTAAACTTCAGGTATTTGAAGACCGTATGTGTGTATGGAAGGTGTCTGAGAAGGAAGGTATCTTTGGAATCTTAATCCACCTGTAAAATAATGTGTCACCCATAAAATAGCCTGCCCTGACTTACAAAGCACACTACAGGTCAACTGATCTGATCAAACCTCAAAAAATAAACAGGCAAATTATAAGTGTTGCAATAGAAGCAGAGCATTTTTGAGTGTTGACTACGCAGTAACTAAAGCTCCTACAGACCAGATTTTGCCTATTTCCCTTTTTCCATACAGGATACTTTAGTTCTCCCCAGGAGTCTCCACTGTGCCATACTGAACCATCCCTTAAATTTAATTTTTACAGCAAGTAGCCACTGAAAACCAAGGTATGCATTTCCACTCTTTTTTTTTCCCCTCCCCATTTTAGTGTTTAACTGAAAGTCAGACCTTAAGGATTTTTGGGGAAGTAAAGAGCTCTGTACTCATCCTGTCCTAGGACCTGTGTGTGGCTCTTAGCCTTTTGGAAATGTCAGGTAAGCTGGCATGCTATTGGACACATCCCTGCCCCAGTAGGGGAGGCTTCAAGAATCTATATATGCTGTGTTTGCGAATAGACTTTGACAATTATGAGTATTACATTCAGGTGAAACTTTACCTAAGAGCACCCTCTCTCTCTTTTTGTTGCACTCAAGATGCTAATATATTAATTTTTCTATTCTTAGTTTTGCTAGGACCCAAGGATGGGTTCTCAGAAAAACGAGTTTCCTTACCTGGTTGTATTTCTTCATGTTTTCCTCACAGCCATAGTCATAAGCTTGAAATTGGTCTGCACGTAGGATCTGTTAATATTGTGATGAGGACAGATAAAATGAAAGACTTAAGAGACAGAGTGCAGGAGTTGTTTTCTTGCATATAATTGAAGTCAAGTCTCAGGCAGTAGACAGGAGTCCAGGGATACTGAGGAGGGATTGTTGGATAAGTGGTTTCACCACCTTTCCCCTTGCTAACATTCTCTCCCGATCTTCAACCACCACCCTTGTTGTGTTTAGTTATTAAAACCTTGCTGCCCTATCTTAATTGGCTCCTTAGTTAGCTAATGTAGCTCTTTGCCATGCAGGAGTGTGTCAGGGCTCTCACTAGCCTGGGATGCCTCCTCACAATCCTCAACTTTTGTGTGCCTGCTTGGTCAGGTCTGGTCTGCTCACAGTAGTGGCAATGGTGTCAGAGGATCTGTACTGCATATGGGAGTATTGGGAGCAGGTGTGATTACCTTAACACTAAACTGTTGTCTTCTGTGATTTGTCTAAAAGGAAAATCAAAACAATAAAGGATTAACCTGTCTTACTGATAATGTGTGTGCATTTTTTTTTTTTTATCCAAACCTCTAAGTAACTGAGGATATGATAGAAATCTGCTAGCTCATGTCTGTTTTCTGGCTCTGGGTGCTGGGTTTCTGGTCTGGATACCAGGAATTTTGGGCAGGGGGTGTACAGCAGCATGCACGTATTTAAGGGCTGGTTTAAGTGGCACAGTTCACCTAGAGTTCACTAAAGTTCACAGTTCACATAGAGTGATGTGTTTCTGAGCCAATGCCATCTTGCCCTGGTCTGATTTGGAGCCTAGGCAGAACAAGCTGAGGTCTGAAAGTGGCCTGAGGTGCCAGCAGAAGAGGCAGTTCCCCATTTTGCCATTGTGGCAGCAGAAGCATTTGTGCAGTAAACTAGCTTTTGGAGGTAATCAAGGCTGCAATTAACCCTCTTGGAGACAAGCTTTAACCTAGATCACTTCTTTGGTTCATCCCTGACTGTAAAGTTCTCACTTATCCCACCTGCCAAGTGCCTAGACCAAGCTTGTGTTCACTTCTGCAACTTTCAAGGCACACATCTCCATAAATAAGGATGAAGGCTGGAAGCCATTAGAGCCTAACATGGAGAGGTGTGATGTGTCCTGGGAAACTCTCAGAGCCTGGTGCCAGAGGGGAAATTCAGGGGATGATCTGGTGAGCCATGGGACACAGGGCTCCCTCTGTGACAGGTGAGAAGATGATGGGCAGATTTCCAGATCTGTCACCTCTGGACTTCCCTGTCGGCTGTCAGTTGCATAAAAAGCCATCCTAGGGGTGTTTACATGTCAGCACAGTTATACCTGATGCCAATGAATAATGTTCTGTACTGATGTTCCAGCCGGGTAATGTCCTGCGTATGAATCTGTTCGACTCTGGAGACAAAGCAGAAGTGTTATGGAGGCAGAGATCCAGTGCTGTGACAGAGTAAAGCTGTGAAGGCCCTGAGCAACATACTGCTGCTGTGTGAAAACCCCATTTTTATAGGGTATTCTTCAGATATACAAAAGGAAGTTGAGGAAAGATTCACAAAGACACTAGTTTGCAGTAGGAATGATTACACAGGATTTTATACTTTTAGGATAATATTTTCAACATTAGTCCTTAGCCATAGAGAAAACATCATTTGAGAAGCGTGTTTGGCCTTTGTTTTCCCAGGTTCTATGATTTGTAAGATGCTTTTAAATAGTGCTGTGCATAATCAGTAGAGAAAGACTGTTAATATACAGTTCTCTTGAGCATAATGAAGTGAATGTGTGGAGCTTTTTATGAGCACACTTGTTAAATAGTCTGAGAGATGGAAGGTGGCTGGAGAACAGACATGTGAAAGGTCTGTAAGAAAAACAGGTAGTAAGCCAGAGTAAAGGAGTGCAATCTTTCTGCTGGGAGAAGTGTGAAGAAACAGCTTTGAGTTTTGGCTGGAAATGGTTCAATGATAGCAAGCAAAAAGAAACCATCTCTTATGTTCAGAGGAATCAGATGTCCTGTTGTTTAGGAAGGAAAAGATATGAATTGTGCAAAAGAGAAAAAGATCTCTCTCTATCCAGTTGCCCTTAAAAGCTACTTCAGATTTACTTGTATCAAGCTTTTCTTGGATGTGCTTACCGTGTTCATATTTTGTATCCTGCCCCCGACTAGGTAGCAGAAGATATTGCCACAAACTTTTCCCAGACATGCACAGAACTGTGTTAGAGGTCCTTTAATCAGCTCGTTGTACTGAAGAGCTCCTTTGCAGCCAAGAAGTAACTGAAGGGAGGAAAAGTGCAAATCTTTTCTTGGCTGTTGCAAGATTATTTCATGCAGAAAACTCCTGCTCCTTTAAGTCACTCTCTCTTCTTTAATAGCCTTGCCTCTTCACAAGAGGGAAGATTGCTGAAACTGCTTGCCATCCCACTATCCTTTATAGTGTGTTCTTCCCAAGGGCAGCCCACATGTCCCTCCTTCTCCTTGAGACGGGTGCTGGAGGTCACTATCCATCTGTTGTTAATGTCTGATCTAATGGTGAGAAGGGAAGTTGGCTGCACCCATGGCTGTAGAACATATGAAGTCCCTTTTTGCCATAATATTTTTTCCTGGCAGGTGCAAACTGTACTGTGAGTTACCACGACTAAGTAAGGAGGGATCAGACAAATGAGACAAATGAGAGGGGTGTAGAGCTGAATGCTCTATAGTCACATTATGGGTGCAACTTGGACAGAAAGAGGATGGGCTTCTGTGGTTTGACATAAAGTAGAGCATGCATGATTTCCACATTCCCAGCAAATTCTATTAAATTGGCACCTTCTGGTGTTAAAGTTTCATTTATTACTTTACAAGAAAATATTTTACAAGCATAAATGACCTGCATGTCTGATAAAATTAAGATGTGAATTATCTTACTTGTGGTTTTTATTAGTGCTTAAAGCTAGATTTAGTAGACTATATTAGATTTCTTTTGTTCTGGTATTTGAAAGTTTTCTTCAGAAATATTTAACATAAATAAATAATGGTGAAAGTATACCTGCTACCTTAAAGAAATTGCAAAAGAGATACCATGTGAAATCTTGCAGTTTACCTCTCTGGAAAGTCTGAAGTCTACAGGCACTGCCAGCAGTCTGATACACTGATTTCAATTCTGAGTGATCACCCCTTAGAAGTTCAGGTTGAGTGAGTGCAGTAGAGGCAAAGCAGACAATTATGTCCTTCTCTTTAGAAGGAGAAAAGACTTACCCTGATCAGTGACTGGGGAAGATGTATAAATGTTACCACAGGACTAGTAGCATGTGTGGTGGTGGCCACTGGTGCCAAAGCAAAGAATGCTTTAATCTTCTGAGACAAATCAGGATAAGTAGAAAATGCTATGAAGCCTGCAAGCTCAGAAAAACAAGTCAAGTTGATGAAGAGATCTCCACAGACCAAATAAATAAAAAAGCGGTAGGCAACAAAGGAGTGAGTCTAGATTAGCATCCCATTGGCTGTTTTCCATTTTTGTGCTGCAGACATAAAGAGAATGCTTGATTCTTGCTTAAAACTTTTATTTGGATGATAAAGTTCATTCTAAGGATACAAGCTCATTAGAGCATGTCCTGATACTGCTTTTGTCAGAACTGACAATTTTGTGTTAAAGCCAGTTTTGGTTGAAAAGGTTTATTAATCAGATTTTTGAAATGCAAATTCTCTCTAAATTTCCCTAAACTCAGAACAAAGTTTCTCAGATTGGAGTCTTTAAAAGACTGTACATGTGTATGCTGGCATTCAGCAACACAATAATTATCTGAAGATTAAGAATAGAATTTTTCCTTGTAACTAAACTCATAGTTGCATGAAAGTGAATTCAGGAAGAGTATAAGGAAGGCATTAAAGCTAAAAAGGGTTTGTCTTATCCTGTTTTCTGAATGTGTTTAAATTTCTCCACTGATAGATTTGACTGGCTGACATAATTATCTAAAGACACAGAAGGCGGTGACTTGGTCAGAACTATCCATTCTGCAAAAAGACTCTTAGAATGCACATATGGGAAGAAAGGAAAATAAATTTCTAATAATGCCTCTTCCCCCCATTTTCTCCTCTGTTTCTGAGTTTGTTTTTGTGAAAGGACAATGGTACACTGTGACATAAACCCCAGAGTCAGCTCACAGATCTTATCTGTAAATCATAAACACTGGCTGTTTGGTACTCAGAAAGTTCTAACATTACCTGCAGTTGACCCTTCAGAGTGACTAATATAGAAAACATCCTTTTGTCCAGTTTTATTCATGATGAAGTTCAGCTCTGCTGGAATATCATATTTACCCATTTCATCGAAGCTGTGGGGAGAAACACAGAGGCTGGCAGACAATTTGACTATCACAGTGTGAGTTACTGCCTGTCAGTTTTGTTCATTGCAGCAAGCAGGAGCCATTGAAGGAGGAGGTTGCACACTGTGTCTGCAGCCTTGCTTGAGCTGGGGAAGTGGGCAGAGGGGTGCAGCTGTGCAGCCTGATGCCTTGGGCTCAGCATGGATGAAGTGGCAGTCCCACCTGGCAGCTGCAGCCCTTGGGAACTGGATTTAATCAGTGCTTTCACCTGCATGGGTTACAAGGAATATTTTTCTCTCAGATAACATGTAGTAGATCAGATTTCTAGACTGAGACCCCTGTCCTTTCTGCACTTGGGACATGGTGTCTGGTGGGAGACTTCAGGGTTACAGATGCCTCCTAGTTTTGGAAGCCTTTTCCCAAAGAAACCAGCGTGGTGGATGGGCAAAGGTGACCTGTGTACTTCCAGCTTTGCCTCTGTATGTGCTGATTCCAGAAGAGCCTGTCCAGATCATGCAGCCAATTCCTTCTTATAACTTCCCTGATATGCCCAGGAGTGGCTGCATCTGTGGAAAAGTTTGCCTAGTCTCCTTAAATGTTGCATGTCCCACTTGAAGTCCGATTATATGAAAACATGTAGTGTTTCCCTATAATTTAGAAGGGAATTTTTTTCATATAACCAGAAAAGGAAAGGTTCTGCATTCATAGTAGCAACTGCCTAATCTCGTTAGTTCTCTGAAAGTTGCTTTCTTCAGAAGTTCTTTCTCCACAGAGTACCTGAACTGCCAGAACTCTTTCTGGCAAGGCTTAAGAGTCTTGTGTTTTAAAGACCAGGTGTTCCCTCTGCTGTTTCCCAACCAGACATCATAGCCAGCATCTGCAAGGATGAAGCCTAAGCTGTTGTTGGGCAGGTTGGAAATCCAGTGAATAGAATCTGATAAAATACCATGATGTAGCAAGACTGCAGGCTTCTTCCCTAAAACAGAAGAGATTGTCTTAGGCTGTAATAGTAATAGGTAATGTGTAGTTAAAACTGGGGTGCAGAATTTGGTTTTGCAGGGGTGTTTTAAACAATATACAGATTTCAGGCTGCATTCTAGGCTGAATGACTGGGTGCCCTTGCTGAGATGGAAAGGTATGGAACTTGCCATTGCATATGCAAAGGGAAAAGGTGGGGAATCCATGTAAGGGTTGGCTCTCAGACCTTCCTTATATCCTATATGTCATACCTGTATTTTGGCTGTTCCTTCCAGCAGGAATTCTGAAAACACCAAGAATGTATCCATCCTCCGTTGTAACTTCATATTCCTCACTGGGGAATCCGTGATATCTGATAATTTCACTCTGTGGAAAGCCAAAGGAGAGTTTGTTATCATGCATTTACAGTGTAGATATTGGTGTAGGAACCACTTGGAGGCTGCTTCTGCCCAGGAATGTGAAGCTAGCCAAGAACATCCCAGGAGGAGAAATGCGATAGCATATTGCTAGCCTTTCTCTGCTGCTCTGAGTGTACTGCTAGGGAGGGACACCAAAAGGGATCCCTGCAGGAAAACAAACCTCATGTCCCTCTTTTTTATGGATGATCCTATAGCTACCGTGCTCTAGGCGTGGAGGCTGGAGGATGCAAACAGCAGTGAGAGGAGCTGGGATCTGTTTCTGTGGTTTGTGTATTCTACTTAATGCTGTATCACTCAAATTGTAGTCATTGCTGTAGCTGTGGCACTCAAGAACTACACAGACTTATAAGAGTAGCAGGATGCAGTAAAATCGTTTCAGACCTGCTTAGATGGTAGTTGTCTGATATTTGATTCCCTGTTATGGGACGAAGTGAGTTACTAACCTTTTGGGAGATAGTTAATCCTGTTTTACAAAGCTGACATAGGTCTGTAGTATGATACTCTGCATTAGAATGTGGTCAAACCACTCAAATAATGTCCTATTTTGCAATCTATTGGTGGTGGGCTGAGGAACATCGTGTTCCTGTTGGTGTTGAATTATGCTAAAACAGGTCTGACACATCAACTCCAAATTGCCATCCTGATAATGAGGCGAAGATCTGGCAAAGATAAACTGCTAAGGCAACCTGGAGACAAAAGATTGGTAGTCAATCACTTTATACTATTGAAGTCCAGTCCACTTTCATATGGTTAAGTTCTCCTAACATATCCCTTCTTGGAGTGTGTATGAAGATTTCTCCTTTGGGTTGGGACCCCCCCCAAAGTTGCCCCTCGAGGCTGAGCAAAAGAGATTTTGACCGTGGTTTTTGGTATGGGTGAGGGTGAGGTACATCAATCTCTACTTTAATAATTGTTTCTTTTTTCTAGCTTTAATACAATTGCTTTTATATGATTGCTTTGATATAATGCACTGTCCTATATTGCCTTATACTAGTAGTTTTAGCTAGTTTTCTGTGTAGTAAAAATTCTGATTAGGATATTTTTGTCTAATAATTAATTAGACATTAATCATTAATTAAAAAATAATTTTGTCTAATCGATAATAAGCCTTTTTTAAAATATTAGTATATCCGGTTTGCTGTGGTTAGTCCTGCAGGACAAAGTTGTAGAATGGTTCAATCACACCTTAGTAATTCGTTATCCTTCAGCAGTGAGAGTCGGAGGCTAAGACTGGATTCAGCTGCACCCAAGCTCCTCTTTGAGAAGAAGTTTAGAAATCAAGAAGATCCTTTCAGCACCTCAGGACTCAACAGAAGGGCTTCTCTAATGAACTTTGTCTGAAGCTCCCCCTCTCCCCCCAACAAGGCTGTACCTCTCTAGAGAGTGAACATGCAGCAGTATCTCTGTCTGGTCCACAGTGAATCCTTTCTTGCCACAGTGTGGTTAAGCAAGCCATGTAGGGTGGATCTGCTATTACAGACTCACTCACAGCACCACCTACTACACTGTGGCCACAGTGAGGAAATCTTTGGTGGTTCAGAGCAAGGGGTTTTTGTTGTGAGAATCTGCTGTTTGAAGAAGGGGCTCAAGCACCCTTACCACTAGGTAAACTAGGTTGTTTGTACTAGGCAAAAAGGTTGTTACAGAAGGGTAGGCCTTGAGACTAGAAGCCAGCCTTTGTTTCCACTGCAAAGGAATTCTTCTCTCTAGCTCAGACCGTTTGGATAGGAGCATCAACATTTCCTCTAGGTCTGTGATGCTGGATGGACCCCTTTGGGCAACTCACTTGAGCCTCCTGATAGGCCCTTTTAGTCAGTGGTACTGGGAGAGAAGCTTTAGAAAAAAGGGAGAGAAGGTGACCCAGCTTACAACATTCATGAAGCATTCGGGATTGCGACTCTTCTTGGAGCGGCTTGTGTCAGCACCTGGAGTGGAGGCTGCTGTGAATCCCGCTGGAAAGGCAATTCCTTGGGAGCAGAGCAGCACGAGGAGGCACCACATCTTGGGGCTGTGTGGAAGAGCACAGGCAGGGATGTTTGTGTTAAGAAGAGGGTGGTGTGGAATTCCACAGGAAGACGCAAGAGGAGAGCGTCTCCTGGAGGTTGTCCAAGGTCTGTTGCCCAAGGGCTGCCAGAATAAGAACCTGTGTAGGAAGGATTGTCTACAGCCTTTCCTGTTTGACATGGACCACAAATGAGTCAAAGGCTCCAGGATGAGAAGGAACCAACCTGGGGGCCTGTGTTCATATGATATCAGTGCCAGTTTGTGATGAATACCTTTCTTTCTCTCTACATATGGTCTTTTCTATTGTAAATCTGTCTTTCTTGGAGAAAAGGCTGCATCTTGCTAGATTTTAGGCATTGTCTGGTGGTCAAAGTAAAGCTTGTCTGAACAGAAATCCTAGTGCTGTCTGTGTAGTTAATGCCCTTCTTTTTGTCTGTAGCCACCTTTGTAATTAGCATGGATGAAACTGGTCATAAACCCAGAGTGTCTTATCTGAAACACCATGGGGAAGATCATTAAGATTTGGAGAGTGTAGAAAGGATATGTAAAATATATATTTATCTGTTTCTTCTGAATTTCTTCAGGAGGGAGGGAGTGAGGGAGTTGTCAATTATTTTCATTTTTTACGAAATCTATCATATCCCTTAAGTCCCTACAATATGTGGACTAAGCCACAACTAGAATATTATAGATAGACAGATAGATAGATATAATATAAAAGTTACATATTATTATATATTATTAGAATATATATAGTATAACATTATACTTTTAATATTGAAATCCAAACTCACTGTAGGCTATCCACTTTAGGAGAACACTCCAATTCTTCTGTCAATACAACAGAAATCCTCCTACCTGTGTGCTCTGGAAGCAGTTTCAGCGTAAATATTCCATTACTTTCTGCTATTTTATGTAGTTCAGACAGAAGTAAAAACCACATTCCTCTTTTTCTGCATGTGCAGCATTTTTTGGAAAAAAAACCTGAAAAGTTCAGCATAAGTCACAATTTGTACTAAAGATGAAGCTATGGGGTAGCTAAATTATTACCTTTTTTATGGCGTGTAATTTTCTATATACTGTACTGAGTATGAAAGCTTTGTAAATCAGACATAATGCACCAATTAACTCCAAGGCTTGGCACACAACTTTCTCATTAATTTCAATGACCAAGTCATGACTGTAGGAGCCTTGAACAATGATCTAGTCTTTTTATGCAATGAGACAATGCCAAAGAGTGACATTTACCCTGGCAAACTGGAAAAAACTGAAATATTTTAAAAAGAAAAAAAAAGGTAGAGGAAGGTGCTTGAAAGATACATTTAAAAATGCAGTTTCTGGAGGTTTTTTATATTAATGAAAACAAACTTTAAACCTTCTAGAAATACATCAGTGTACTCTTGAGAGAGTCATAATGGCTTTCATGTACACTATAAAGGGGAGAGAAAGACACCAGGCTAGCAGATGTCAGAATCTCTGGGTTAACTCACAGGGAAAACTCAAATGCTTTTGGAATGATAAGAACAAGATGTATTTAATGTATGTATATGCTTTCAATGCTGAGATTTCCATGCATCCCCAGTGACAACCCTAGGGGAAAAAACCAAGGAGAACAAAACGAAACCGTCAGTTAAGCCTTTTTCCCATTTGCATGGGTCAAACGCTTTTTCCTCTCCACCTCTGGCAAACCTGCCCTTTGAAGCACAGAAGTCAGAAAGGATGGCAGGCTGGCTGCTCTGAGAACCAGCTGCACAGAACCAGGACAGCACATCTGTATGGAGACAGGCAAGGGAGAAGGAGACCACGGATGCACATGAACAAGCAACTCACCTCTGTTTTGACTGCCTTGCTTGCACCTTCTGCTGCTGTTCCTGGTCTGTCTCCTGCTGATTCACTGCCAGAAGCTGGTGCCACTAAAAGGAGCAGCAGTACAGTTCTGTGTGAGATCTGCCTGTATAGGAGAGCATGTTTAAGTGCTGCTTGTTTGAGAGTATTTAAGGAGTGGAGGTATTCTATGATAAATAGCGCCATTGCATGATGTTCTGAAAGACCAAATTGCACCATGGATCTGGTGAGGTAAAGAGACATCTAACCTGTCATTAGGATACCTATGAGGAACTTGGTTATTCTTGTTCCCTGAGGCTGTGACAGACCTTTATCTGTACTGTTGATTTTTATCAGAGCTCTCTTACTAAGTGCTGTGACTACTGTATTTTGGGATAAAAAGAAGGAAGAATCCAGCTTTTCACAAAACTTTCTAGCTATGAATGTGATCTCTGCTGCTGTGGGTAGTACAAAAGCTGTTTTAGTCACTGGTTCCACACCAGTTGCTTGTTTTCTGATTGGCTGATTGCTTGGGGACAATCCTTCTTTGTTAGATAAACTTAGAATAAAAACAAAAGTGATTTGAAAATGTGAACACCACAACGTACAAAAAAGATCTTGCTCTGAATTACCCTGGTTTTATAGGGATTTTCAGGAACTGAATTAAGCTTGAAAACATTGTTTAAACTTGGAGTCAAGAGAGGGTGCTATCCCTAATTCTTATTATTTCCAAGCCATCTCCATGAACTCTGTGAACACAATGTATTGGGGACCCCTGCCTAACCACTGAATTAATTGTAGTCAGCCTGGGGGGCTTGATCCTCACTGAAACTGGCCTGGTTTCTTAATGCAGCAAATTCTTTGAAACGTGGGTGCTAATGATATGCTGCCTTGCCTGGGAAAATGAATGAAGTAAGTACTTGTTCGTAAACAAAACCTGAGAGTCACCACAGAAACAATTCTGCTTTATGAAGTAGGGCACAGTCTGTGGAAAAGTGAAAAAGGTGATTTCTCAGTGAAAAGCATCACAGCTCAGCAGGTCTGATACCCCTGCTTAGTGAGAAATATTGGAGACTTTGCTCTATTCCCAGCTCACACCATCCTACATTTATTGTTTTATAGAATTGCCAGCTGGGAATGTTCTGCAATATTTTACCTATATCACCTTGTGGTGCTGTATGGGATGTGTGATATATTTTCTGATATTGGTGATGGGAACCAAGTGAAGAGCAAAAGACATGTTAGCCCATCTGAAAAGGGAAAAGAGAATGAAAGTGATGCATATAAAAAGAGAGTAGAAAACACACAACCTAGAAACAGAGACTTCCCAGAAAGGGCTGTCCTTACTTAGAGAACCAGGACAGCTGAGACAGTAAGTATTCTGTTTTAAAAGGCTGTGCCAAAACTGGAGCCCAGGCAGTCTGGCCTGGAGCTGGACATAGCATGAACTCAGTTTATTGTTACAAAACACAGGCTCTGGTGCATGCCATGGAGGGGTTTCTTTGTGCTTGTTGGGTCTGCTGAGTTAATCCTGTCCTGCAACAGAGGTGCAAGGGACACTTGCATTGCTACAAGGATGTTGTACAAGTAGTTAACAGTCTTCTGAGGGAAAGTGTAAGGTGTTTGTGTCCCTCTTGTCCAGACACTGGCCATTCCAGGACTGCATTTCTTGGGAATATGCATTTCAGAGGACTGCTCTGCACACCTGACTCCGACAAGCCACAGATTCCTTTCCTGAGAGTAGTGTAACTCATGTGATTTGTAGCAATACAAACTCTAATGCTTGGAATTTAAAGAGACAAATGATCTTCTGTGACTTTTATCGAATATGCTGTTCTTAAGCTATTGATATCTAGTTTAAAGAAATTAGTTTACCTTATTACTGCTCTGGTGAAGGCCCTTCTGAAAAATATTTAGTTCCTTCTGGCTCACATGAAACTTCTGAACCGTTGTCGACTTCTGTCAGGAAGTAAGAATCATGTTTCCTACACAGACGGGGTAGGTGACACTTTGTCCATGCACTGAGTCTTGGTGCCCTTTGGAGGAAAAGATCCCTTATTTATAGGAAGGAATTAAACTTTTTCAGGATTCTAATCTTCATTTACAAGCGTGGCAAAGAGCACTGAAGCAATAGTTTAAGCAGAAGTGAACCTGTGACTATGTACATTTGCGTGTGTCATACCTCATCGTGGTTGGGCTGCTTAACTGTTCTTCAGTTGAAGCTCTGACCAAAGCAGTCACTTCAGTGCTTTCCAAGAGGACCTGGGATGTGATGCTGGATTAAAAGGTAATTTATACTGCTTTGGGAAACATGTTGCCTAAAATTATTGCTCTGCTTTGAAGAGGTTGGACTTTTCTCAGGTTTTTTTCTTGCATTTGTTTTGGGTTTTTTTGGGGGTGGTTTTTTTTGTTGTTGTTGGTTCGTTTGTTGTTTATTTAATACTGTTTCAGGTTACCATACATTTATTCATTTTTGTTAGGAAAGGATTAATTAAGCTATTGAGTTGTTTTATGTAGCATCTTAGTGATTCAATATTTCTTTCAACAAGCTGTAGTTTGTAAATTCCAGCAAACTGGTCAGGAGATGCAGGAGGATGTGAATATCTTTGGGTCTGGATGTGAAGAAATACTGGTGAGGAAGACCTTTTCACCTTTTAGGTGTTACTCACTCTTCCATGTCCTTAGTCCAACAGCATATTCACCACATGCTGAAAGACTGAAATATCAGTCTATTGTGAGGATCCCACTGAGCCTGTCACTGGTAGGTGTTATGTCTCTGTTACAAGCCAGCCTAATTTTCTTCAGGTAATCAGCCACTGAAAGGGCTAGAACTGGTGCCAGCAAACAAACACTACAGCCAGTGATATAGTACTGCTTTAATTAGAGAAGGCTGGAGATAAAGTCATTTTATATGGTACTCTGCCTCGCTGAGAATAAACATGGAAATTATTTGGAAATAGAAGTTCTCAAATGTAAGGCAGAGGGCTTGGATTTAAGATGCATGCTTACATGCATATGTTTTAAAACTTTTTTTAAAATTTGCTTGAAACGCATGGAACGTGATTTAAACTATAAAGGGAAAAGATATTTTTGAGGTGAATGCAGACATTTGAAATACGCATGCCTTGCTCGGAAAGACTGAGCGTAGTACAGAAATGCTATCAGCATCTTATCCTCGGGGCCATCAGCAATAATTCTCTTCCCAATTACCATGTAAAATTATCAGGTTAGACATGAATCACATTCATTGGTTGGGCTGGGCAAGAAAGAGAAAACTGAGCAAAAGTGATGAAAGCAGCCGGCCTCTTTAATTAAAGAGTGAGAGGCTAATTATACTGGGAGCTTTCATTAAAGGCGTGGGATTTAGTTGCTTCCCTTTTCCTGCCAGGCATTTGAGGTGTTCTTGCAGGAGGTTTGGAACGTGTCCTAGTCAACAGTAGCTTGGGTGGCAAACTAGGTACAATTCTTCATTATTTTAAGTTTTAGATTTCATGTTCTTTACTCTTGTCACTCCTCCATTTCTTTACTTGTGAAACTTTCTTCCCTTTTCTCTCCCTTCTCTCCTCGACCTGTTTTGCTACTTTCCTTTTTAGGTAACTGGAGGATGTTATTGCAAAAATGACAAAGGAAAATGCTTGTGTGTTGTAACTTGTTCTGTCAGTCTCCCATAACCTGCTGTTCTCACGTTTACCTCCCTGGGTTGGGTTTCTGAAGACAATTGTTTTATGCTACTGAGTAGAAAGCACTGAGAGGAAACAGAGCTTAAGAAAAAGTGATACTTTTAAGTTAACTATTAACCAGATTCAAACAAGCTCCAGCGCATTTCAAGTGAGGGTGACTTGTTGGGCTGTTGAACAAGAAGGAACTCCAGAGTGAAGAATAGGCATGGGGATACTCTATTCGGAGGTACGTGACCATTTTCTGCAGTTGCTGACGCTGTTGAAGGTACGGATATTCACTGGGCTTGGTTTGTTCCCTGCACAGCCTCCCAGACACAGGCTTGTAGAGATCTGCGAGTTTTTCCCCTTGGAAATGTTTTCCTTTGTCAATTACACCAGTAGTATTGCTTATAGAAGCAAAGGAAATGCAGTGACCGGCATAATGAGTGTGGCTTCACGAAGTACGCATTCAACATTTTCTGTTGTTCTGCGTTGAGATCAGAATGGTTCTGAACATGGTGCAAGCAGTGAACAACTTTGCAAAAAGCAGACAACTCCTTGGCTTACACTGAATACAGATAACAAAGTTAATGTCTATGAAAACCTCCTGCTCCCCCATATTGTTTTAGGAAGGTAATTTTTTTTTTATCTTATCCTTATGGGTTTGTCCCCAAACTACAGTTTGTTTAACATTTCTCTGTACTTTAGCATAAATTCTACCTAAACGTATTCTGTTGTAAATTTCCCGTTTGTAGGTGTGAGAACAAAAGGGGATTTTGGCCCTTTGTGGCTGTGAAAAGAGGGCACGGCACTGTTTCTTTTTCTGGAGATAGCATTAAATAGCTGTTGCTTTTAAAGGTTACATTTCTATGCTGAAAGCCACCCTTTTATTTTAAAAAGCTATTCAATGAAATCAAATATCTTCTCCTGTTTCAGTATTACAAGGAGCTTGAATCTGTGCCTTCGTAAGGTGATCGGTTGAATAGACTGTACCTTATTCTGAAAGGATTTCTTGCCTCTCTCCAGATCTACTACTCTGAGATAGTATTGCAGTGGAAACCAGTGTCATCTAGCTTAATTACACAGATATTTAAAGAATATTCAAATGCTGACCACATTTTTCATGCTTATTAGTTAAAATTTTCATATACATTCATTTTCTCTCTTTAAACATTTTGAGATACAGTTTTCTTGGCAAATTATGGTTCATTTATACAGGATAGAAAGCTAGGGAACTAAAAATAAAGAGTTGTAAGTTGGCTATTCTGAGAAGTGTGTATTGCATGTTAGTGTATTCCTCAGCATCCTAAACATAATTTAGACTTCCCTGTTAAGTTCATAGCATACTTTTGGAATAATTTCAGTGCAAAAGAAGAAGCTATGGATTGGTTCAGAATATTTTGACATTACAAAGTGTCTTCCTGTTTTGTAAAAAATTGCAAAGAGTTGATGTAATTTAGGCAATGCCCTGGAGTTCTAAAGGAGGAAGCAATTATAAACTGAAATTGCACTCCAAGTTGCAAGACAAGATTTACCTTCACCTCCTTTCTATTGGTTGAATGCCTTGTCCTTCATACTGTGCCTTCACCTTTACCTCATCTGTGGTAGAACTTGCTAAATAGGTGGAGGTTTATCACTAGCTCTGCAAAGCTAAATAGAATGATGCAAGAAACTCTGAAAACATCAGACAGCTTCAGATATGGCAGTTCATTTGGATCTGAGTAAACTACTAGGACCTGACATCAATCATGATCCACAATTGATTTAAAAAAACTCAGAAAATTGGTTCTCTAATGGTCTTTCCTGATTGTGAAAGTGTTATTGCTTTTCTTGCACCCCTTATTTGGTGATCTTGTACTGAGTGCTCTCAGCCATGAAAACACTTGCATGTCCTGTGAGTACTTCTCACCTTTCCTGAAGCCTTATATACTGAACAATTAAATCTTGGCCTGGTAGGCTTGCAGAAGAAGAAATATTGTAGAAAGAGATATTTTAAACACTCAGTCATTGGCATATCTAATCTTTAAACTCTACTTTCCATTCTCCAGTGGAAAGTAGAAAAGCCCACTGCTTTTTTTTCAGCTGGGCAGAGCCATGTGCTCTAGTTCATGATTAGCCCTGACACTATGGCTGGGAAAAGGATCCTCTGGTGAGGGTTAAATGAGTGTTTGCTGTTGTGACTCTGCCTTTTTTCCCTCCATTCCATTGTACGTTTTGTGCAAAGTCACACTTTGTGACAAAGTCAGGTTCATCCCGTGCACCTTGTCTGAATGCTGGGTGGTGCAGCAGAAGCGTGGATGAGAGCAGAAGCAAAGGGCTTTGCTGCCAGATAATTCAGAGAGGCCCTCTCTTCCTCTTTACCTAAGCTGGAATTGTGGATCCTGCTCCCCCTCCCTTCAGGCCTGTGTCTGCATTGGGTGCAGTGTTTGTTGTGCCAGGGCTGCCTCTGCCCTGCTGCTTTATGGAGGTGGGCCAGGTCTGGGGCAGTCAGGACACTGGGGTTTATAAATGATGTGGTGTGGGCAAGAGTAGCTACTGTGTGTTGTGGACTGCAAACCACTCCTCCGGAAGCTGAGAACTCGCTTCCCACTGGTGCTTGCTTCAGAATTTGTTGTGGGACCACTTTTCTTCTCACACATCCCTAAAGGAGACTCCATAGACATCTGTGCTCCAGTTGCCAGCACATCTCTGGGATCGAGGGAAGCTGCAGGCACTCTCCTGGCTGTCCTCCACTGCCATCAGACTTCTGCTTTGGTCATCCTGCTCCTCGCCACAGCTGAGCATTGTCACCCTGTCTTTTTAAAGTTTATCTTTACTTTCTGTTGTTTATAAATGGAGTCAGATTTTCTCATGGTGCTTTTATGTAAACAACCTTGTTTTCTGTAGATATCTACACTTGTTTTGAATTCCTCTCTAGGGGAGGAGACACTTGATTGATGTGTGTCTTGACTAATGGGATTGGAGAGGTGGTCTCTTCATCCTCCAATCCTCAGTCACTTCTTAAACAGTATATAAGTGATGTAAAATAAACTTTCAGCCTTTTTTTCTCTCTGCTGTGAGCAGCACAGGTGTAAGTGTCGTTCTTGTGTCCTACTGCGACAGAGCATGAGCCCAAGACATGAACTTTGGATTCTTTGGGTATGGCTTGCACCATGATATGATGCTCAGGTATTCTGAGCACTATCCCATAGATTTATTTCTCTCTTGTGCATGATGGGTGGATAAGAATAACACAGCCAACAGTAATAACCATAACACAAATATGAACCCGATTGTTAAGCTGTATGACTACTGAGGCAATCTTCTAACACTGTAGGAAAGTGAGTGAGATTTTCCAGTCTCTTTTCCTCCAGGCTTTTATACAGACTTAAAGGAAATATGTTTTCTTGGGTGTCGCATGGAACCTACAATTTGTACCTAACGCTGTTCTCACTCCATACTTGGCCTCCCTGCTGATACTCCAGATAAGTGCTCTCTATCTGTTTGTAAGAAATGCTATTACTGTCTTATAAGCAAACTTTGGAAATTGTTTAAAACAGTCTTAAGCACAGTTAGTCCTCCTTTAGATAAGGTTGCTAGAGTGACAACCCAAAAAAAGTGAGAGGTGAAAAAGAGATTTGCGGCTAAGGTTTCACAACCACAGAAATCCTGGCACATGCTCAAGCCCCGGCTTGGGGCCAGGCACGTTTTGTGTCCAATCTGTTGCTACTGGAAGCCTGTTTTGTTACTTTACTCTGCTTATGAATACAAATCTCTTTGTAGTTTTCATGCTAAATTTCTTGGTCAGATTTGTCACCATTTTTACTGCGTTTCTTGAAATTAATTGCTCTTCTGACACTGACCCTTTAATTTATTTTAGAACACTGACAGTGCTGTCTCTCCCTGGCCCAGCTAAGCAAATCAACCTTTCTTCAGGCGCTTCATATTCCTCAGTTGTAGAGATGTTTCATGCTCCTGCCACGGTCTGATCTCATTTTAGGACCCAAATAACAGGAACTCTATGCACTATCCCAGTCAAGTGTCTTCTATAACATCTCTTTCTGTGAGAGACACTACCTAATATAGCATTTGCCTTTCTTGGACAAGTGACTGATTGCCACCTATTTGTAATTTTTCTTATCTTTATACTTTCCTAACACTTTTTTTAATGAATTCTTTGATATCAATATCATGAACATATAGTTGTTGGTACTGCTTTGTTCCTTTACTTAAATATTCTACTACTATATTTGCTCTTCCAGCCATGGAGTTGTGTTTGCCAATTTGGGAGGTATATTACAAGTTTGGTCTGTGGGACTTTTCACCTTTCTTTGACTAAAATGTATTTTCAAGAATAAAAACCGACAGAGTGGGCCTCAAAAAAAAATCCCATACAAATGGGAAAAAAGTTTGTGTAGCTTTGTAGTTTTTTTCTTTAAACATGAATGGAACATGTTAATGCAGAGAGTATAATTTCTACAAAGAACCCCCACTCCAGGGTAATAATAATGATTCAAAAGATACTTTAAATACATCAGTTACCGAGATGTTAGTTGTTGGAATGGATGAGAACTGCTTCCTTACATTCTCTGCGCCCCGGATGTTGTCTGAGAACAGCTGGTTTCAGAAGGTGAAAGAGCACGTGTGACTTGTGTGTGCTGGTCTCTGTGCATGGCTTCAGCCCCAAACAATGTGGTCTCTTAGGGAGTGGCCTGTGTGCCATCATCGTTCATGGCTCTAGAGCTGAGTTCAGCAGTAGTTCAGGGTTTAGAACAATACCCCACGGATCAGTGAGGGTATCGGTCAGAAATGCCTTGGGTTTAACCGCCTAGCAAGTAAAAGTCTTGGAGGCAGCACAGAAAGAAAAGCAAAAAGCATATCCTTGAGCTGCTGAATGAGCAGAACCAGCCTAGAAAGGAGTAAACTTATATGGTAAATGACTGGGATTTAAACAGATGTTGAACCAAAGAGCAGATCTCCATCTTTAAATAAGCAAAGCAATACCTAAAAACAAGGGTGGTAGTGAAATCAGAGGAGCAGACAGACTCCACAGGATTTTCTCTTTCCTGGACATGAAGATACAGTACTAGACACCAACATGACAGAGACCAAGGTTCTGGAGAAAACTGATCCTTTAGATGGCATCTGTGTGCAAATCACACCAAAAGGCATTTAAAAGAGGCTTTTCTCCTCAAAATCATTAACATAATTCTGCTTCTGGTGGAATGCAAAATACCAAATGTAGGCTTCTATACAAACACAGACAGATGTGCAAATTTAAAATAAGGCATGTGTTCTTTGTAGATTTTTGTCTAACATAACAATAAAAAAACCAACAAGAAGTGGTACAAGGTCTGGTAAGCATTTAAATACTTTCTTTGGAAACAAATGACTTCTCTTGTGCAGCTGTCCAGAAAACTAAGCAGTAATTATGCTGAAGTTAAACCTGTGTTGTAGATCAAAGTTAGGCTGAAAAAGTGTAAATAAGATGAATATTTTTAAGGTAGGAAGGCCTGTGAGAAGAGGAGAAGACAGATGGGAGGGAACTTACTGGGGGAGTGAGGAAAGAGCTCAGGTTTCAGGACTAGATCTTTTGCATGTAGGGTATTTAGCAGGTGAAAAAAAGGAGAATGGAGAGGAAAAAGTACAGCTAATATTTAAAGAAAATGTCTATTTTGGAAAATGTTGGGTAAAATCCTCAGTATCAAAGAAAAGAAAGACTTATTCTGTTTTTGACTCAAATGCTAACAGTCTGCCCCACCTCTAAGTGTTAGTTTCTGCCTGTATTAGGCTGTCAGAAACCAGTAGTACTCCTGCCCTTCTCAACTTCTCCTTAGTCTGAATTCCTGCTACTGGAGAGTAAAAGAATTGCAGTTTAGGTCAAGGATGTGTAGAAATACTGAGTGAAAACCTGACCAGCAAGCAGTTCTCAAAAGCCAGGCAGGATCTGACCTGTGGGCACACTGGCATGTATTTCTTTAGGTATTTCAAGGTCTAGAAAAGAGACTTTGGTGGGGGCTTGGTTTTTCACCTTTCACCTGAAGTGTGGTTCTCTTCTGGGAAGGGATGAGTCAGGAGTGGTTCCTTCTGTTCAGCAGAGCTCAGCCAAGGGGAAAGCCTGATGTAAACTCGGGGGCATGGGCTTGTCCCTGCTTGCTGCTTAATACGGTGACCAACTCCTGTGAGAATGGAAGCCGGTTTTGTGGGGTTTTTCCCCTAATGGCTGCAAACAAACAGGATTTATTTCCTGGATTGTAGCAAAAGCATCCAAAAAGACCAGAACCTCCCTTGCACTGTGCAAGGCTGTGACTTCGGGGCTGAGGGCAGAGAGCTGTCAGCAGCTGCAGGAGTGTCTCCTACCACCATCTTCTGGAAGGCACCCAGAACTACAGCCTCTGCCAAGTGTTTCAGGGTGTGTGAGTAGCAAGCCAGAATGGGAAGTGTGGATGTCTTGGTGAAACACCTGCTGATGAATATTATCTTCTCACTTCAGCCCATCTGTCAGGCAGCTTATAACAACGATTTCAATAAAGTTCATCTGCTTTTGGAGCGCAACAGCAACTATTTGAATGTCCAGGACAGCTTCAGTGGAGACACCCCCTTAATTTGTGCATGTAGACAAGGAAACAACAGGATAGTTAACTATCTGCTCAGAAAACATGCTGATGTCCACCTCAGAAATAAGGTAAGTGGCCACTGACTCTTCCTTTGTGGGACTGTTCTTTCAGATTCTCGAACTGCCAAGCACAGACAAACCTCAAGTTTGTTTCCTACTGAGGATATGTGGAGAAACAGGTGGAACAAAAAGGCTTCTCTGCTTATTTTGTGGCCCTGTGTCCAGCTCCATTTTGACAACCTGTAACAAATTCAACACTGTAGCACAAAACTTTACAGACCTGCCCTTTAGTTGCTTTGGTATATTCAGTATTCAAAGATTTTTTAAAACTCTGTTCTCAATAGGAGTCTGTGGTGGTTATCGCTATTTTCCTGGTTTTTTTCTGATGTCCCAAAAGACATGTCCTAAGGTCTCACATGTCCTTACTTCAGTAGCCAACACCTCCAAAAGAAGGAGGCTGTGGTGACTCCACCTGCTGACTTACCTTGCTGTGTGGCATCAAGAGCCACATGACAAACCCACTCCCTCCTTTGAATTTCTGCAGCCAGGCCCAAGTTTGCCAACATACACATGGAATCCTTTGGATCCCACATCCTTCTTGCACGTGTAGTCTGATTCCCATGACCCTCTAGATGTCAAATGTGTTTCTACTTGAAGGAAGCAATATGCATGTGTCTATTTCTGCTTCAAAATCACGGGAGATTTTCTATTAGATAGTCTAAAAGAAAGCTTGTGGAATTTAAAATGGTCTACCCTTGTCAATATTAAACAAAGTGAGATGACTGAATGTGGAACTAATCAGAGTTACTTTGTGTTTAGAAGGACCGCACTTGCCTCCATTATGCTGTGAGAAAACGGTTTACCTTCCTTGACTATGTGCTCATCATAATCCTCATGCCAGTTATGCTTATTGGTTACCTTCTCATGGTGAGTCTGGATGGAAGCAAGAATGACCCTGTATCTCTCCCCTGAACGTATTTTTCATGGCAGTGCTTCAGGCCAGGAAGCTCTATAGAATATGGACTGCTTTCTTAAAGCAAGCCTGAATGTGTACAACGGAGGGAGCATGGATTTTGCTGTGACTGTAGCTGGTGAAGGAACAGATTTGTGTTACTGCATCAGTCTGACATTTCCAGACACCATGCCTCTTTTTGGAAAAAATGCAGTATTTAGCACAAATATGCTTTAGACTATATGCAGGTGAACTCTTTTACTGTGATACTCTTTCCCTTGCACCAAACAGGTCTCAAAGACAAAAGAGAATGAACACCTGGTAAAGATGTTGCTTAGAGCTGGAGTTGATGTGAATGCTACAGACTCTGTAAGTGGGTTTATACAGAAGCAAATGTGGCTCACATGCAGGAAACAATACTATGAACATACTACAGAACCTTCTAGCAACATAGTTGGAGTAGGAGCATCAGGGACTGAACTGACTGATGTACCAGCAGGATTCAGTGTTTCTTGACACTTACGAAATAGATTTAAAGTATATACAGAAATAATTCCCCACTGATCAACTAATCCTCTCTTTCTGAACAATGCCCTCATAAGAGAATCCAGGCAAGCTGGGCTGAGGTACTTATGTGTTTAATACCCAATTCTGTAAAGATTCTAGTGATATAAGCATCTGAGTTTATCAGCATTTATAAGATTTTGAACTGGAACAGATTTGTGTGCTACAGGGCAAGACCCTGTGTCTTCTCTTGGTCTTCAGAGTGTGCTGATCTCCCATATACAGAGTTATGGATCCACTAGCCTGCTTGGGTGAGGCAAAGAGCTCCTCTAAGGCAGAAAAGGAGGAACACCAATCTTATCAGCAATGAAATTCGAAAACACTTAAATGCAAGCAAACAGTATTGTTTAAGATGTAGTTTCTGAGATCAAGCTCATGTGATCCTCTGAAATTATTGACTTCCTGCTAATGTATCAAACCTGTTCTGGAAATTGCATCCCAGGGAAGGAATTAAATTTTTTCTTCCTGTTTTTCTCATGGTAACATATTTGTTTCACTGTGTAGTGTATTGTGACAGGAAATGGTATGTGTGTTTTGCATCCAGCTGTTAGGGGGAAGCTGATAAGGCTACAGGCAGTCCTACTTACCTAAGGTCTACTAAACAAGTCATAGAAATAAAATTAATCTGCTTCTGTTTCCCTTCAGTCTGGCAGCACAGCCCTTCACTATGCTTGTGAAATGAAAAACCAGGCAGTCATTCCTCTACTGCTTGAAGCTCAGGCAGACACTTCAGTGAAGAATCAGGTAAGAAGGTGAAGTTGATAAATGTATTTGCTTATCATGGTAGTCAACCAGCAGGCCTTAGCTGGTGCACAGCAGTTTAAAGAAAAGGGTGCACAGCTTCCTGGCAGCCAATTTGTTTCCTGTTTGGTAAGAAACATTTGCTCCATTGCCTTTACTGACAGGAGCAACATTAAAGTATGGATCCTTCACTGCTGGATTTCTACCAGTAAATGCTGCCTGCATGTCCCCTGGCTTAGCACATCTCTTAGCTGTCTTTATGCTGCCTCTTAGCTCAGAGCTACTCTATAGTTGTTCCTAAGAGGTAGGCTGCAGGGCAGGGATAAAAGTCTTCCTAGGTGGTTTTTGTGCTGTTGAGCACCCTTCTTTTGAGAGGCTAAGTCAAGCTGTTTCTATCACCAGAACAGCTCACACGTTGCCCAAATCAATATTGACCTGGGAGCATTCGCACTACTGAGTTGAGGTGAACAGTGTATTACCAATGTTGGTCTTGAAATCAAATCTTAGCTGAGCTCCACACCTTTGGATATGACTCCCAGGAAACAGTGGAAAGGCTTTCCTTACTGCAGGAGAGGTCTCTGTTCCTTTCCTCAGCCAGAGCAGTACTAGGCCCAGCATGTCCTGAAACCTTTATTTTAGAGAAGAAGTGACAGGGGACCTTACACAGGTGGCCAAGTTAGGAAATCTCTTTGTACTTGACCCATATCTATCATATTGCAATGTATTTCATGTGTTTCTTTCAGGATGGGGAGACTCCCTTAGATATAGCAAGAAGATTACAGTTCCACAACATTGAAAGCATGATAAGAAAAGATTCTTAGTCGTCCAGGACTCTCAAACATGCAGAAAATTACCTCATCTGACAATCCACCTTTCACAACAGCTGAAGTCCTGCAGAGGATGAGGGCTGGTACTTGATAAAAACTTGGTCCACATCCACCCATTCCTTGGTGCAGACTTGGACAATTTTGTGTATACCCCAAGGTCATGAGTGGGCTGAAAGAAGTTCATTTTATTTTACTAAGCCATGAATTACTACAATAGTGTTCAAAATATTGCCCTCCCCATCTGCTTCACCAGTTTTATTACTTGACTTCTGCAGACTGTGGACTTTGAAAGCTAGCTATAAAATATGTGGAAGCCTAAACATTGCATGTGATGGTTGGCAGCCAATGCAAAAATAAAGTATTCTTCAGAGTGTGTGTTACTTGTTCCATAGGGGAACTAAACAATATGCTACAGCAGTTGTAAAAGGTCTGGTACCCTTCTGCTTAGTATTTCTCTTCCTACAATGGGAGGGGCTGGGAAAATATCTCTCAGTTGAGCCCTTCCTACAATTTTCACACAACTCAATTCTCACTGTTGCTACAAGGGTAGGACTATCTTCTTTTTTTTTCATCTAAGAAAAAGCAAAAAGAGATTCAATGCCTTTCAGGAGACCATAAAGGAAGTCAATTCCCAGATCACTTTAATGTATTAAGAAATAGTAAAGAAAATACGTTTGGCTCAGTAGAGAAACAGGTCTCTTGACTACCTTTCCAATATAAACAGTGTACTAAAAAAAAAAAAAAGTCAATAAATGAAATGCGGTTGATGAAAACCAGATGTATCATTCTCATGGGACTAGACAGGATAGCATGCTGTACAGAGTGGTGCATGCAGCAGGGGATAATACCAATCATAATAATAATATATCCACGAGCCTTCTCTTGCATGGGTGAAGGCAGAAGAAAACCTGCAGTAATAAGCAATGTATTAAATGGCCCAGTGCTTTGGGACTCAATAGTGCAGCAATGGAAGGGAAACTCCTTTCATATGCTGCTGTGTTGTGCCTCCTTGGTCCAATGGATCTTTATTTTTGTTGACAATTTTGGCCTTTCCTGTAAGCTGTCAGAGGGGCAGTACAGCATTGCTAATGGGTGCTACAGTAGGTGTGTGGACAAGCTAGTGTCCTTTTCCTGTGTTGCAAAGACAGATATATTTTTCAGTGGAATTATTGTATTGGATGTCAACTCCAACTACAAAGGGTCTTGGCTGGACAAGATGAGCTTGAGGCTGCAGCCAGAAACACCCCATGAAACAAAGCTCCTTGTTGGAGCCTCTAATAATGAACATTTTGTGTGCAGTCTGGGGACAGACACTCCAGATCAGCTCGTAGGTGAGAAGAGGGGAGGCACTTGCATGGATTATGAGGACACCATCTCTTGGGGCTAATGGCTGGAAAGGGAAAACATCCAATGGCTTTCCCATGGTTTAGGAACTGCTTGAATGAAGAATGGCCCAGACACAGAGCTGTGTAAAAGTGAATGCTGACAGCTCAGAGTGCTTGCAACAGCTTCATTACCAGTGTGAAGAATAATTCATGGGATGGAAGCTGTATTGCCTGGAGTGCCCCTTGCTGGGTGGATCTACATCTCCTGATTCCACAGCTGCCACCCGTGGTATTGGAAACTGTGAGGGGTTCAGGGTGTGTGAACAAACATTTGGGTGATTTGTAGGCATGGAGGGCAGAGGAATACTTCCATGATTTTTTTTGAGGTTGGATTCCTTGATGTTTTTTAGTCATCTATTATCTGCACAGTTTCTTGTGCTTGAAGATCTCTTTGTTGTGTTGACATTAAAGGGTAGTTTGAGGAGGGGGATAAAAAGACAGGTTCTCTGTCAAGGGGATCAATAATTTAATTTAAACAAAATTGTTCATTTCAATAGAGAAATTATCAAATCACACTTTTGGGTCTCCACAGGAAGACATAAAATGGGCGTAAGAATGCCTTATTGGGTAAATAAGATCTGTCTGAGAACAACAGAATTTAGGCTTAGGAAAATTAGTCTTGTAGGAATAAAATCTGTGGAAATTCAGTGATCCCTGCAGTATGTACTCAGATACATTAATGTTTTCAGCTTTCATTTTTGTATACCTCAGAATTCTCAGGAAGACAGCAGTCACAGTAACACCATGGAAAAATTCAAATTATGGGGAAATCAAGAAATAAATAAAACAAATAAATACCTATGGAAGTATCCATTATGTGTTCCTTTGTGTTTATCTCTTTCCCAGATACCACCCTTATTAACAAACAGAAATTTTGGAGGTTTTTACAATCAACACTCTGCTCATGGTTTCAAAGATATTTTTTTAGTAGTTCAATGATTTTCAGATACATTTTCTCAGTTGCATCAAGGCCCCAGATGAAATCAAGGTGTCCCCAGGTAGGAAAATTCTCATGGTAAATGAGATTGGTAATCCGAGGAAGTAGCCTTGCCATGTCTTTTGGATCAGAGAAAGTGTCCTGTCCACCAGTCCAAACAGCAATTGGCATCTTTATCTCCTCTATCTTGTA